>VNJU01009562.1:0-322783 GCA_008042675.1 Drosophila seguyi | reverse complement strand
TTAAGGAACATAGTTAGTTATTAGTAGATCAGATAAAACATAAAACAATATAATAATTTAAGTAAAATACGTACCTTTTTTTTTTTAAATGCACTTTCACATTTTACATATAACGACGTCGCTTTGCAATAGGTCTGTATCGCGATCTTCGATACAACCCTTCATTGCACTTTAGTGTGACCACCGTTTGTTTTCGCAAATTTGCATATTCGCGACTGCGATAAACGAATAACTAAAATTATCTTAAAATTAAAAATTTATAATAACAATATTAGTTTTGCTTTTTGGAAAATATCAATAATATATTTTATATATATATAATCTTTTTTAGATGGTATTCATTCCAAATAAAATGTTGTTTAATTTTAAACATTAATTTATTTATTTATATTTCACTAATTTATATATTGATAAATATATTCAAATATATTTTATTCAAAAGAAATATATTTAAATCAATAATAAGCCTAGTTATTTTGCTTATTTTCAACTTAACCCCGACATGACAAAAACACATTTCGGTTAAATTTGTTTAAAACGATTTAACCTTTCTAAAACAAAAACACATTTTAATTAAATCTGCCTTTTTTTCAAAAAGCAAATCATATGATAATTGCGGAGAATTAATCTCTGTTGAATCAGCGCGTGTCGTATTAAAAAAAAGAAATCCCAAAAGGGAAATATTACCCTGAGGAAATGTACCGAATTTTACCATGAACGGAGCAGCGGTCGATTCAGGTACATGAGTCACCAATTTGCCGCTTTGATGAACTGGGGATCATACGAAAAGCCATCCCCGCTCACCATAGATTTCTAGGCAGAATCGCTCACCGCATGAAGCAAAGTCCGACTGGGTCGCGATCGCATAAAGAGAGAGTGGAGGGGTAAAGAGAGCGGCTGTTATCAACAGGTGATTTTCTGCACAATCACTGTTATGTAAACGCTGTAATGATTAATTGTTTATATTAATTTCAACAATGAGATGATTGATTTATGAGCCAAGCCAAGTGCTGAGAGCTACAAGTTAATTAACAGAGTCATAAAAGTCCGAGCTCCTAACAGCAGCTTATACCAATAAAAAAATGCAGTGAATGGATTCCCACAGTGTACGCCGCCATATACTGAACCAAATCGATTATCTGAGCTTCTACTTTGATACACATTTGTCACACGTGTTAACAGAGGTTTAATTTAGAAAGAAAACACAACACATGTGTGCAGGCCACTTGAAAAAGGTTAAAAAAAACAACAGAGGCGTTTTCCGGGCAGCTCTAATTGATTGCCAGCAAAATGATAATGGGATACATTTCGTTTATTGTTTGGCACAACAGTGATGACAGCAAAAGTATATATTTTAGAGAAGACTTTTTTATCACTCAACCTTTTTCAAAGGTTTATGACCAAACAAAGTTGAGTTTAGAAATGTCACAGCTAATTAGGATTAGCTTGTATTTAGATTAAATCAGTTTGCCAACACCACTTACCACCACCAACGCATTTCCATGTCATCGCCAGCAGTCCCGTTATTTATGCCAGGACCCGGGGCCGAAGATGCTGCAGCACTGCTTTGCCGCCCACTGTTTACGTGGAGCAGCTGATTATCATGGTCATCGTAGTAGGATCCATTGGACATGCAGCCAGAGGACGCGGTGGCGGCAGAAGACCCGCTGGCTTTTGGAACCGTTTGGGCGGGCGAGGGGGTGGCGGCCGAAATGTTGTTGTACGCGGACGTCATTGTGGTCACTTTCGCTCCGTGAGCGTGCGTGTGTCTGCCTGCGCACCTGTCAGCGCGTGTGTGAGTGTGAAGTGGGTGAGCGAAGTGGTGTTGGCCTAGCTTTGACCCACAAACGCGATGCACTGCCTCGCGCGCTGGCCAACTGCCCGGATTCACACAAGCGCGGACTAGCTGCTAATTTGCGATTTTAAGAACGCGAGTTCCAATGGGTCCATGTTATTTGTTTTTTTCTTGCACCATTACCCGTAAGTGTGACCGATACGCGCGTTGAAGTAAATGCACAATCTAGCATTTTCACTGGTATTTGCACAATATGGTCACACTGATTTGATGGGCGCGCACATTAAATGTCTCCTTAACGATTTTGTAGCTTTTTCAAGTTTAAAAATGCTTCAAAAGTATAAAGGATGTATTGAGTGGAACTTCCAGAAAGATTCCCTTAATTTAAGACGTTAATAATGCGAATTTTTATGTGACAAATTTATATTATTCTTAAATTAGTATAATCAATGTTGTTTAGATATGTATATACTTAACTATGTACAACATTCCAGAAGTGTGGAACCATCTTAAATAAAAAAAATATCCAAGCTCAAGGATATACCTCTACTTTAACTTACCGGAACTGAGTACGTTTTTCCAACAAACTTATGGGCAGAGCTTTTCTCAACGGAGCTGGCGAACTGCCGGGCGTTGAGGCCTCTTCGTCGACAATTTGTTGCGCCCGATGCATATCTTCTGGATTCATTTCTATTTCTTATTAAAAATTCCCACTGCAATTAAAATCACAACCGAACGCTGGCAACGATCGTCGTCAACTACTCTGCGAGGCTTTATGCATTTCACACGACCAGAGATCGGCACGCACCGCACACACCGCACACACACACCTGTTGCCCGCACACTCGCACAGCAAACACACAACGCAAAAAAAGTGCGCACACCTTGAATTCGGCGGGCAAAAAAGGCAAAAACACTCGCATTGGCAGCAAACACGATCGAAGCGAACGAACAATGGCAGCACAAGATCTTTGCCGTGTAATGAACACGGCTTGTACGCCTGAGGGCGCAAGCAAAGTTTTGAAGTCTCGAAGCCTCAGCCTTAGCTCCACTTTCGATTCGCACCCAAATCGATGCAAACTAATATTTCTGACAGGCCCAAGTGCGTGGCGTGGCAACAGCAGCGGCGACCAAATCCAAAGGCAGTCGCGAGGTGAGCAACATGCGGCAACAAGTGGCCAAGGGAGGAGGAGTGGGGCTCCAAAACCAGTCTAAATACGAAACACTTACTGTCTATAATCTATATTGCAAGGTGTGTTCTTTATGTGAAATATACAAGGCAATGTTCTCTAGCACACAATATTCAATCAGTTTTCAGCAAGCAGCATTAATCTACAGAACCACGTAAAAGTGTCGTAAAGGTTTACTTTGTGAAATTATATTTAAAACAATTTAATAGTTGGAAATTACAAATTTACGTTTGCCAGAACTTTACAATATAGGTTTGTTTATTACCTTAAAATAGGGTTTAGGCGCTTGAGATTGTAAAAGCATTGGGTAATATTTAATTAACAGAGTAATGTGCCATGTTGTAGTTAACATTCGAATATATTCAAGTGTTTTGGTGTTTATAACATTTAAACGTTCCGGCCAACGTAAGCCAGACAAGTTTTTATATTTCTAGCTGAAATTTACATTATTTTCGCATATTTGAAATCAATAAATATCTTTAAAGAATATTGTTCTTTGCGCTTTAACATTTTTTTGGAAATATACTTTGCATATATTCGAGCTTCTTTACGAACTAAATAAAAAGACTTTTTGCAGACAGAACTAAGAACTAGCACTAAAAGCCCTACTCTAAGCTACCAATACGATTACCAACAGAGACTTACGCACTACTACACATCATACAATTTCATGTTCTCGATCTCGTCCAGCGTGTCCTCCGATCCGGATGCCGTGAGATCCGACAGCTCGTCGAGGCACTTCTGCCGCTTGCGCACATTCCAGTGCAGGCCGTCGGCGAGGGAGGCGAACCAATCGGATATCTGGTCCTGGGCACAGATGCAGGGCACGGGATAAATGGAGGTTGTCACTCGGAGGCTATCACCGTGGAAGAGCTCCTGTCGGTTGCGACCATCGAAGCTGACCCACGATGTGTTCCGGCTTTCGGGGGAGACAGAGATCTGCAAAAGCAAGTTAAGAATTAGTTTGTACTTGGAAAGCAGACCTACTATAGCTTACCTTTAGTTCCACTCCCGCAGGCACTACGATGGGTCTGAAGCTCAAAGAATGCGGGCAAATGGGCGTCACCATAATGGCCGGCACAGAGGGATGGATCATGGAGGCACCGGCTGCTGCCGCATACGCTGTGCTGCCAGTGGGCGTCGATACTATCAGGCCGTCGCCCTGCACCGAAGTGATGTACTTGCCATCGAGGAACAAGTCGATATTGCTTAGGTACGGCGAGGGACCTCGATCGATCACCACCTCGTTCAGGACCAGGATGCTGTTGGCCAAAGGTCGTGCATCTGCATCTGCAGGGTCCAGTTCCTGGGTCTTGGCCTCGTGCTTCCTTTCGCCCTTACGATGCATCACACAACGCAGACGACTACGCAGTGTTAGGGCAGCATGTCCCTCGAGGACACTCGTGAGCTGCTCCTCGAAGTTGTCGAATCGGAAGGGAGTGAGGAAGCCCAGGGAACCCAGATGGAACGCCATCACCGGCGGCACCGATTGCTGGAAGAGCAGGGAGGCATACAATAAGGTACCATCGCCACCAAGGCAGACAATAAAGTCGATGCGATCGGTCAGGTCATCGCGGCCATCTCTGGAGAATAGGGAACAGAGTGTCAGCAATTTTCTTATAATTTTTAGATAATTAAAACTCACTTGAAGGTCACCAGCATATTTCGGATGGCCTTAAAACGCACATCTTCGTTGAGCTGGGCATCCTCCAGCACCGCCGACTCCACCCACACCACCATGTTCTTCTCCTGGAGCAGCCAGTCCACCAGTTGGACGAATGGTGCCAGCACAGAGGCATCGCTAACCTTTTTGATTACTAGGACAGTGAGTGGAGGCTTGTACCAAGTGAGCCGCTGACTGGCCGGATCCTGGATCTGCATGACCATGGCGGAGTTCTTCATGATGCGGCCACAAGGTCCGAATTGCTGGACAGGCGAGGGGGCATTTAGGCTGCGAGTGCGCCTGAAAGGGAGAGATAATATACAATATTAAAGGGGATAAAATATGAGTTACTAAGTACTAAAAATACTCTCAGACCTTAAAAAATGATGTTTGCTTTTAGCCTTCACAACTGTCTCCTCCTCTTTAACGAAATTATTATTGCAATCACTCAAATCATCCCACTTTACATTGTTAAACTCCTCGATGCTCAAGGAGCTGTGCAGCGGAAATAGAGTAGCCGCCGGCGGCTGATTGGCTCGCAAGGGAAACATTGTTAAATGTATTTTCAAGGTTCACTAGAAGGTTTTCCTAAAAAGAAGTTGTGTGCTCGCTCTGCGTTATCAAGTTCCAGACTAACTTCAGAAAACTGTAAATCATCTTACATGCAAATGGCGACTGAGGGATAAGGAGAAGAGCAAGTGAGAGATCGAATATGCAACGATTTCAAGGGAATCGAACTGATCGTCTTCTTTTCCTGCTTGCATTCGTACACTGAGAAGAAATACTTGTAGGCTTCAATGATTTTGTATTGCAGTTTGACATTTCTACCAGAAATATTAAGAGCCATAAAAATAGCCTTAAAATCTATTAAGTGTGCATTAAATAATATGTTTAATAAATCCGTTCTCTCATATACTTTTGCAGTGCATTTTGAAGTGCAACCTCCGTATTTAAATTACAAATTCCCACCAAGCTTATCTGTAGGATAACATTTTCAGCTGGTTGTCACTTACGGCCAGGTGCCGGAGCGTCGGCGTTGCATACCTGCCGCCAAGCCACTGCCATCGGTACCACTATCTCGATCCAAGCAATTGCCATTGAAGTCACTCTGACGCAGCTTCTTTTGCAAATTTCGCTCCAAACAGAGGCGCGTAATGGGACTGAACCCGTCATGCGGATGGTAGTGATGGTGATGCTGATGGTACAAGTTATCGCTGTTGGGCAATCCGTAGTGCCAGCGCTGCTCCAGACGGTTCTCGTGCAAGGTGGCCAAGTCGATGTCCGACAGGCAGGCCATTTTTAGTTTAAACAGCGTCAAGAAAACTGTTTGGAAATAAACGTTGATTTGCTCTGCAGTAATTATTTACAATTGACTTTTTGGAATGCCGTCGAGCCACATTGTTGTTCGTTGGTAAAAAGGGACCAAGGTTAGTTTTGTTTTCACTATAAATTTTAAAATATTTCTTTCAAAAATAAAACACGCCCACGCACTTCTGATCGATCGACCAAAAGAAAAAAACGATCCCAGCAATGTGTCAGCGAAAAAGAGAAAGTGATTTTTTATTGGTATTGCAGTCTTGCAGTAAGGCAAAACTGGTCATTAGAAATGCATTAAGCTGATGGTCCTCAAGGGCATTCGCAGACTTTTTACGTCGCACAGTTTCCACATAAATACTTCAAACAGCTGGCCGGAAAATTAGAAAATTAGTGGCCATAAACCGACGCAACGGAGGGCCCTGAAACTGTCAACCGGGCGATCGCGTGTGCGAGCAACAACTGAGCACTGGCCAACCCGAGTTGACAAGGTTTCGGCTTGGTCCGAAAGCGGACTGCGTTTTTATTTTGTACTCTTTACTCTGCCTGCAGTTAACAGATACTTAAGATTTCAGAGCCCATATATAACATGTCATATGGGTTTCGGCGGCGCAGGCGCAAAGGCCTTGGCGCTCAATTAACAATTAAATTGATAACAGCGATGCTATCAGCGCGAATCAATTGCCAAAATTGGAACAATCGTTTGTTCAAAGTCTAGCTAGGTTTGCCTTTCAATTTCTTTTCTTTCATTTGAATCTGAATCAAAACAAACCCACTTGCTGGAGGTAGGAGGAGACGATGAGAGCTCGGGTTCAAGATGGTACATTCAACTTAGATAAGAGAAGACGCATGGCATGTGTTGGCAACTACAGCTAAGGTCAAGACAATAGCCCTGGGGAGGCTCCTATTTCGAGTGATTAAATCAAATACTTTTCAAGAATACAGTTTTTTTAAATTAAAAGTTCAACTATCACCTGTAAGGTTTCCAAAGACCCTACTAAATGCCATTCAGGTACAATATCTTCAAATTATATACCTCATGCGATAAAAGAAGCTTCCCAGGATTTTAGTTACAAAAGTATGCTATTTTTGTGCCCTGCACTGTGAGTTTCTAAGTAAATAAGTTTCACGGACCGAAGCAAAGGTGTGAACTGTATGCAGATAGGGGCAGGTGATGAGACCTTACCACCACCAGCTGCTGCTCATCAGGTCGCCGCCACCCAATCCTGGCGCAGAGGTGGACGCAGCCGCCGCTCCTTCCACTGCTCCAGGGGCGGCATGCAACAGATTTCCCTCTTCTTCGACGGCGTCCTTTTCGCTGCAGGGAAACGTTTCGCCATCCGAATTGTCCCTGAGGACCGGCGTGGGCATCTTTCTCGGATAACGTTAGGTATTCCAAAAGATTAGGGCCACATGTGTGCCCTAGCGGCTGGCTGTCACTTTGTTTCAGAAACGAAATTTCAATACTTATTGCATTTAAAAAAACTATTGCAAAAAGCTGCTCAGATGTGTGACCGCAGCTTGACCTTAAAAAAATATCAGCAATATATCGAATGCATTTATTTTTTAAAGGCCCTAAGGTTATATATGTAAATATCTGCAGATCATTGTCAAATCTTAATTAATAATTTAATTTTAATGTAATTTAAAAAAAAATTCAAGTTAATTTGATATGAATTGAGTATCGATACCACTTCTATCGATAACTTAGCAACTCTGAGGCGCCAACTTTTAAGCAGAAGCAAATATTTCACAGCCCTCGTCATTCACAAAAGCATTCGTCATTCATAATTATTTTTAACAAAAAAGAGCTTACGCATGCAAATTAGCACGGCACGTGAAAACAATGTTTATTTTTAGCAAACTCTATATACGTAAACGCTTAAAATCGCCAACAGATGTGTTTGTGTTTATATTTAAGCCCAAAACAAAACAAACACAACGAACTTATAAATTTTGTAATTTGAATTTAATTATTACAATTAGGAGCTTACACATTTGTATTTTAAGAAGCATATATCTCTTTTTGATAAAATATGATGTAAAGTAAATGGGGTAAAAGTCGTCCACAGAAATATATATGTACAATATACAATAGTACTGAGACCGAAAAGATTTTCTTATCTCTCGAGACATAAAACGAATAATACGGAACTGATCTATGCTTCATAGGAAAGGACTTCTATCAAGCCCTGCTTCTCTATTGTATAACTAAACCAAGATCCCAAATTTCCCTGTATGATAACTACTCCTGGGCTATCTTACCCTTACTGGTCGCACTTGGGGCTCTATCCTTGCCCTAGCAAAACGTAATGCTTAAAATTATATAGGTTGTATACAATATATATATATATATGCAAACCACTGCAGTAAATAAGAAGAATAAACCAACAAACTCACCGAAACTGTTTCCGTCTCTCGCTCAAATCCAGGACCCGCCTCAAGGGTCGCGGTGAGTTGCCCGGCGTTGTGGCGGCAGTTGCTCCTCCATCATTTTCCTCCTCCAGGGAGCTGGATACCGAATTGGCCACCATTTGGCGGGCCAGCTGCAGATCCTCCTCGCGCATTTTTTGAGTTTCTGGATTACTGCGAGTGCGAATAAACTTCTAAAGCCGAGATTTGACGACGACCAGCAACCTCGCTGTTCCGGTGTCGAGATCCAACTAAGTGACTGCTCATGGCTGGTTTTCCAAAATATATACAATGCATGCGCATATGTAATACTCGCTCGCCCTAGAGGAGAAGTTGTTGAATAGATATAGACGCTGCCCGCCGCCGCCCAACTTGTACTCGTACTTTGAATTCATTAGGCGCCTCCCGATATTTACATTTCCACAGCAGCCACTTTTTTCGAGCTAGCGAGCAAGTTATCTATATTTTGACGGCCCCCGGGGCGTGGCTGATCGATTTATTAGCTATGCGTGGATTAATTGCCGACGGCAAGGTGTGGGAAGTAGAGCCTGGACCGCTGCTCTTAATAATATATGTCCGAAGGTAACGCTATGAAAATAGGCCTTTTGCATCCATAAATGCCGATTAGATCGTTTGATTTTCAAGTGGGCTTGTCCGATGTGGATCCATTTAAATATATTTTCTACATCGGCTTATCGTTTGTCATTGAATCTGTGATATATTATATATATTTTTATAGCTGGCGGGAGAACTGCTAATAGGGGTGTCCTATTGTCAATCCTTTGTAAACTTTTGGTAACGGTTGACCGAGGAATAAACTGCTGGAAGTAGGCACGGTTGCCATAAGTGCATTTGGAATAGGTCAACTAATTAATTGCTCGCTTCACAGCAACTTCTGGGAGTCGGAGGACTTCCGGGTCGCCAATTCACACCTCTTCTCGGTTTCCAGCCATGACTTTGCTGTTTTGATTCCATGGAAGTGTAAAACGAAAACAAGAAGAAGGGGTGACCATATTCCAAATTGATAAATTTTATAAGTTTAAAAATGGAAATTAAACCATTTATCCAAGTAAAAAATATACTTTTTAATGAAGTTTATTTAAAATAAATGAAATTAAATTATCAGTGCACACTAAAAACTTGCATGAATAGTTTATTATATATATATGTAACAAATCCAACGAATTTATTTTTAAAATTAATTTTGAGTTAAATGCATAATACACTTCTTAAGAAACGCGCCCCCTACGGGCGATATTAGGGTATTGTCGATAGTCTTATCCAAATCATTTAGCAGCGTTTCCCACCAATTTATATTATTACCGATTTCCCAACCCTAATAAAATTTAAAATCTTCTTAACCCAACGTTTAACCCACGTTTATGCAAATTCACATGTAACCCTTGACCCATCGCTGACATATAATTCTGTGTATTGAACATCTTAGAAATAGCTCCGAAAGACTCCGTTTTGGAAGTATTCTAAGAAATGTAGTTTTCCATTCCTACGAAATTAAGCAGAAACATTGATAGCAGTGTCACACTCAGAATTTAGAACTGATAAAGCTTTTGGTATAAATTGGAACGAATTGTCAGTCCCAGCAGTGTCCGCAGTATCTTTTGTTGAACTAAAGATGTCAGTTAAAATTGCTCTTGTCCTTCTCATCTGCGTTGTCCTGGGATTCGTCTATGCTGACTCCAGCCAACAACAACGGCACCCGCAACGGATCCAGCCGCGGTACAGGCAGCAGCTGCCCAAAGGCACCGTAAATGCAAGTGTTTTTTAAATTGCCGTAGAATTAATATTTTAATTGTTTTTTACTACTCAAAGTCGAAACGTCGGATGATACCTATGGAACCAGATACGGAAAGCCCACAAAGCCCTGACGACTCTAAGGAGTATGAAATTATAGATGAAAGTCCGTCAACGAGTAAACCACTTGCCACTTATAATCGAGACAACAAAAGACCCCATCATTGAATTTAAACCAAATAAGTGACGATTCTGTAAATTTTTCAAAACCAATAACAAGAAATTAATAAATAAATATTGATTCCATCATCTGAAATACTTCTACTTTTTTTTTGCATTTTCAAGCCACTCTTATCATAGGACCGAGTTACTTTTTTTTTAATTAAGTTTTCACTTTATCGCAATATATAGATTTCAAGAATAAATGTTTCTATCGTTGTTTCAAAACTGAACTGCTTTATTACCTAATATACATTTTCCTTTTAAAATAAGCCGTTGTAAATGTTTTAATTTCGATGTAACAGTGACAAAAGAAACAAATTTACAATGTCTGTTTGGTTGGAAAATTAAATTAATTGATTCCCCGCCAAACATCAATTTTAGCGATGTTTTAATGGGAAAAAAATCTGTTCCTACTCCTATAAAAAATTACAAATTCGATATTTGGGCAAAGAACAAAAATATTGATATAAATACATCATCTTTAGAAAAAATATCGATATATTGATATTTTGATTATCAACAACCTTACTGGTCATCGGAGTTTTAAATTTGCATGGGAATATTACCCCAAAATTTGGGGCCCAACTGGTACCTGTTCTACATACCGATTGGGTATTCTACATACCGATTGGAGATTCTACATACCGATAGGAAATTGGTGTAGAGTTTTTTTTTGACATAAATAACGTGGTTGCAAAAAAAATTGGTCGACTAATTTCTAATTTTGAGTCAATAAATTCCCGTATACTGCCCGAATATGCCACCAAAAAAGGCGCCGGCTGGTCCCAGCAAGAAGACCGAGCAGAAAAAGAAGGAGAAAGTCATTGAGGTAGGCTGGGCAAACCGGGAAAGCGGCAGTGTATTGGCATCCCGGCTGCCTCCACATTATTCCCGTGATGTGGACAGGCCGAGACCCAATCAGTGAGAAAAACCAACATATGTACATATGTGTATGTATTTGCATCGGCAGGACAAGACCTTCGGACTGAAGAACAAGAAGGGCAACAAGCAGCAGAAGTTCATCCAGCAGGTGCAGAAACAGGTACAGGCTGGCGGCCACCATCCGAGGCAGGATGGCGACAAGCGCAAGGAGGAGAAGGAGAAGAAGATAGCTGACCAGCGCGAGATGGCCATGATCTTCAAGCCAGTGCAGACGCAGAAGGTGGAGAAGGGCACCGACCCCAAGTCGGTGGTGTGTGCCTTCTTCAAGCAGGGAATCTGCACCAAGGGCGACAAATGCAAGTTCTCCCACGACCTGTCCCAGGAGAACAAGGTGGAGAAGCGCTCCATCTATGTTGACATGCGCGACAACGAGGAGGACACCATGGCCAACTGGGACGATGCCAAGCTGAAGGAGGTGGTCGACAAGAAGAGTTCTGGCGAGAAGCAGCGCCCTACCACTGATATTGTGAGTTTCATTAGGCTGAAGCCGCTTGGTTTTAAATTTCCTACTAAGGGCTCTCGTTCTATTGTAGATCTGCAAGTTCTTCTTGGAGGCCGTGGAGAAGTCCAAGTATGGCTGGTTCTGGGAGTGCCCCAACGGCGAGAAGTGCATCTACCGACACGCTCTGCCGCCGGGCTATGTTCTGAAGCGTGACAAGAAGAAGGAGGAAAAGCCCACGGAAATATCGCTGGTCGATCTAATCGAGAAGGAGCGTGCCGCCCTGGGACCCAACCAGACGCGCGTAACCCTGGAGTCCTTCCTTGCCTGGAAGAAGCGCAAGCTGTCCGAGAAGAAGGCCAAGCTGATCGCCGAAGAGGAGCGCAAGAAGAATGACTTCAACAAGGGCAAACAATTTGGCATATCCGGTCGCGAGATGTTCAGTTTCAACCCCGACCTGGTCGACGACGGACCTATGGAGGACGGCGACGCTGCCTTCGACATTTACAAGCGCGAGGACGACGACGACGACAATGCCGTGGAATTCAAGGAACTCGACCTGGCCGCCCTCTCATTGGCTGCCAAGGAAGTGGACGGCTCCGGCACCATTGCATCCACCACCCGGTTATTGGACCAGGCCACAGAAGCAGCCAAAACTGCCGCAGCCGAGGAGGCAGCGGCTGACGATGGCCCCTCATCGTCTGAACCCGCCAACGATGCTGCACCTATCAACAAAGACCTATTTGTTGATCTTGCCGGCGAACTGGATGACTTGGATCTGGAGGATGAAGATGATGATTAGTCCCTTGTGTGGTTTGTTCTAAATGAGTTCATGAAATTATTTCTGCCTTTAGCTACCCCATCAATCAATATAGTTGTGGCTTTTAATTGTTGCATTTCTGGAAAATAGCGTTTTACGAACTGAACACCGAGGCCACAAGACCATTTTATTTAATATGTTGTATTTTACTTAATTTGTTCTTATCATCACCAAAAACCGGGCGGCAGAATTCCCATTGCCTGGGGTATCTGGCGCTCTCGCAAGAACTTGGCAAGAAGCATCTCCAGCCGTGTCTTGGGGCCACCCTCATCGTATACTGCCAGCTGGGGCAAGTAATGGTTCTGGATGAAGAGGAGCAGCTTCACAAACTGCTTGCCATATGTGCGCCACAGCTCAAAGCCGAGCGTCTGAAGAATTTCCATGATCAACGTGGCACTGACGTCAGGCAGCGGCTTGACATGCACCACATGGGCCAGCCATCGCCAGCCCTCTTCTAGACCGAAGCAGTGTTCGGGGCCATCGGCCTTGCGTCCTGGAGTTATAATGACGGCGGCATAGAGGCGAGCAATTCCCGTTTGGCGCTTTAAATAGTTGTCGGGTTTCTCCAGTTCATTGTTGTCCGACAGACGGTAGCCAATCGTCTTGAGGTACGCCTCCGGAGTCTGTCCAGGCAGCTGGGGAATCACATAGGGCACCAGGAATGGCGACTCCTTGTACATGTAGGCCAGAAATACTTTTCCAAAGTCGGGCATCAGCTTCCAAAAGGTGGCAATCACAGCAGCGAAGGGGAACGCAGCCTGCGGGTTGCTTGAGATCGCCGTCTCCGTTTGGCTAACGAATTTCTTGGCCATAAGCAGCATGCAGTAGTCGCGGGCCAACGGATGGTCATTGATTGTTATGGAGGCTCCATTGAGCACCTTGACCGGTTGTCCAGCGAAGAAGTTGTACAGCTTTTCAAAGCTGTTTGACAAATGCTGAGGACTGACCGCCGAAATGGCGTTCAGGGGCAGATTGATGGCTCTCTGGCAGCCGGTGCGGTACTGCTTCAGTGACTCCTCCGTCTGCAGAGGCTTAACAGAGTCCACCTTGCCCTGGTACAGTGCAATAACCTCGTTGTAGAATTGCAGGCGGTCTGGGTGGACGTTCGTCGTTGTACTTTCAGACGGAGCAACAGCAAGAGCGGGTGCAGGTGTAGGAGCCGCCACTGGAGCAGGGGGTGCGGCAACCTTCTCCTTCGCTGCCTCAGCTTGCTTTTGACGCGCCTCTATCTCTTCCTTTTCCTGCTGCTGGCGCCGCTTCTCTTCCTCCAGCTGTTGTTGCCGCTCCTCCTCCAGCTTCTTGGCTGCCTCCAGCTTTAGCTGCTGCTGAATTAGCTGCGAAAACTCCGCCAGCTGCTGGATGATGTCTTGCTCAACTTGTTGCAGACTCTTGCAGCACTGCTCCGCTTTGATGAGGGAGCGGAGGAACTCACCCTGCTCCATCTTGCCTGCTGCCACGGTGCTAACCAGCTGATCGAACTGCTGCCCCAGCTCCTTGAGCTGTTTGTTGTGCTCGGAGCACACCTGCACTGTCTCCCTGTCCAGAGAGAGCAGCAGCTTTGCGATGCCCTCGTACTTTTTCCTGAAACGCTGCTGGCACCGAGACACGCCTTCCACAGCTAGCTTGTGCAGCTTGCTGTCAGTTTTGTGGTGCATTTCCAACTGCTCCCGCTGCTGTGCCTCCAGTTGCGCCTTGGTCAGCCTCTCCGCCTCCTCGATAAGCAGATTGTTTCTTCTCTCCCGCAAGGCTTTCTGGTCCAGCTGTGCGCTGTGACGCTCCTCTTCCCGCTGCAGGGATTCGAGCTTGTGTCGGAATGCTTCCTGACGCTCCTTGAGTGCGTTCAGCTGCAGGCGAACACTCTTCTTCGCTTCGTCCGCCAACTCCCGCTTGACTATGCTGGCATTAATGGCGTCCGCGTCGGGAAAGCAGGGTACACTGGGCTCGGAGACGACTCGCACGGGAATGTGCACTGCTGGTGTACCGGGTGTACTGCCCTCCAGCTCAACCGGCGGCTCTTCAGCTTTCCGTGGAATCGGTTTTCTACCCGCCTCCCACAGCGGATCCCGATCAGCGCCGAGAGTCCGTCCCGTGCATGTACTGGAAGCCAAAACGGCGTGTTGCAGCACCGTTTCCATATTCAGACGGTCGTCTACACTCTGAAATGTTAATAGAGTGTACTAAATGGATAGATATCCAGCATTTTCTTACCATTTTGCTTCGTTTGGGTCAAATATAAATAAAAATAAATAAATTGTTGAAGCGCGGCTAGATTTAGGTAGCAATCAGTGGTGGGACTATCGTTATGACTTGGTACTATCGCGACAGTGAAAAAAAACACTCGTTATTTTCACAAAAAGAATTGATGTTGAAAATACGAGTAACTTTATAAACAACAAATACAATAAGTTGTAATAAATCAAGGATTTAAATTCATTAAATACCACCGAAAATGTTCCGTTACGAACCCTAACCATCTGAATTAGGCGATACATTGAAGTAGTTTTGAAAATTTACACACGATTTATTTATTTAAATTAATTGTTCGTAGGCAAGTTATGCACACCTTGATTGGGTACCCAAGGGTCACCATATTTAAAAATGTCATTTACAAGCCATATAGTGAGTTCTAATTACATATATACCGAAGCATAATTCCCAGTGATGCACAAAACATAGTTAACAAATACAAGTGTGTGGACAGTAGCAAGTTAGAAAAATTTGACGCCATGGCTGCCGTCCATCTCGATCAGCTCACACCGGCCCTTCTCCTCCAGCAATCGCAGCGCACTCAGCAACACCGCCTCGTCCACGCCATGGAAATCCAGCTGGCTGGTGTTCTCCCCAGAGGCAATCTCGTACAGCGTGCAGATGGTGTTCGTCTGGCCCGTCTCCTGCACCCAGTCGTACACCATGTTCCCGTACTCCTCGAGGGTGTACCAGTACACCTGCCATTCCTGGCGCCGCTTGTCCAGCGGATTGGCATGACCACTGCGCTCTAGCTCCCCCAGGATAGCCAGGACAAGTTCCGGCGACAGCCGGCGGTTGAGGGATTCGTTGTGGAACAGCGGCGAACTCTGGTCATTGATGCTCAGCGAATACCTATTCGTGTGCTTGAGGTATTTGAGAAAGAGGTCCGTCCAGACCTTCAACTGGCGCTGTCGAGTTTCTTCGTGGGGCTGTAAACTGAAGTCAGGGATTAGCTAGGCGCCTTCTTCCTTGCGTCTGGAGTTACTCACGTGAAGAAGGGTGGGAAGGTGTATTCCCAGGGCCACTGAAAATCAGTCATTTTGATCAACTATTTGAAGCAAACATTTGTTTTGGCGATAAAAATTTTAGTAGTATTTTATTGGAGTGGCCATATGATTTTCGCGCAAAAATACCAAACACCCAACAAAATTATGTGGTCAATTCTGAAAGTCAAGGCTCTTTTAAAATTTAGGGGAAAACCCCGCTAATTTTTTTATATGGATCATGGCCTTTTGGTCTGAATTATCCAAGGCAAGAAACTGATCACATCATTGTATACCGCTGTCTCCATTTTTCTGAGGTCCATAGCTCACGGTGCCCATCTGGACAAAGCCTTCCAGAAATTAAAGCGGTCCGTCAGAGTCGCTAATACATCTATCTGACCCGGAGGCGTTGAAACATTTTTGGATCTCTAAGAACTCCTATTTATATTAAATAAAGCATCTGATAGCAATGCAAAAATACCAATTAAAGCAAATCTAGCAGAGCAATCCGGAAATGTTATTATAAAAATAGAAAAATTGATAAAGTGAGAGGCCTTATAACCATTCGATCCCATTTAAACAAACTTGTTCCATTTACATTAAAATGCAATCCATTTCTTTTAATTTGTCTTAAATAGAAAAAACTGTGTACATTAACATTTTCCTCGGGCTTTTCCATAAAGTTTGAGAGATGTTGAGTGACTTGATTTGGGTTTATTTGTGGTTCCAATCCGATCCAAATTGGTGAAAGGAGCGGAGAGGATTGCAGTGGCTGGCTTGCATCATCAATATACATTCACATATATGCTAGTATCTGATATATATCTGGTTTAATATAAGTAAAGTACTAGGAGGCGCAACACTATACATTCAATATCTGCTATTCCGTATTCCTTGTCCACACACCAATGTCTGGAGGGGGGCTTCCAATCCAATTCCAATTTACACTAATTTGTGTGTTTAGTTTAATGCTGCTGGTGCTTAATTACTAACTATATCCTTTGGGTGCGTATCGGTTTTTTTCTTCTGCTGGTTAATCAGTCAAGTTGTACTTGCTGGGGGTGTCCTAGGAGCTGACTTGGGTTGGATCAAAGACCTTATAGTAACAGGATGCATAACGTCGATACATTTGAATTGCCATTTGTAAACAATATTTCTGCCTTCTCTCCGCCCACACGAAGTTGAGAGCATAAATATCCAAAATTAAAAACAGCTACAAGGATAATCAATCAGATCTAGAATGGCCCTAGAGAGCATCCTCATTTTGATTCTTAAACAAAAGTTTTAAAGTCTGAAGTCAACACAAAAAAATTTGGAAAAAATCGTATGGCGTTACTCATCTTGTTATTATACATGTAGTCTTTGGTGTATGTACGACATATAGTATATATGGTAATCATCTGCTCGTTTTGCACTTTATTTTTTATTTGGTTTTTGTACACATGCGTGAAATTCTAGAGAGAATGCCATACGGGGGTTAGGGCAAGGTGTGACTTGATAGTACAGTTGAGTGTGTTGTTAGCTGGCTAGTGTTGTTCTTTAAGAGTTTACAGTTAGTTCCTAGTTAACAAGTGAGGTTTGGTTGAAATCTTTCATTGCTATATAGGTATTTTTTCCGTAGGTATGCAAGCCCTATCGTTTGGTGCCTGCTATGCAATTTCCAAGACATTTACATAGCTTTAAATTTATTAATTCTTTAGATATATCCGTATAAATAATAAAGCATTCCAATCAGTATAATCAGTATCTTCAAAAAATATAATATAAATGCCCCTATATGTGTGCTTAAAGCATCAATATATTGATGAAAATGTACACTTCAAATGCCTCGCTCTGGTTCGCTTACAAAACATAAAAGAAATGCGACAACAAAATGGCATTAGCCACATATTCATGAGTGGCTTTCTTGAAAGAATGGTCTTTACACTGGCCTCTTAGTCAGTTTCAGTTGGAAGGAATATTTGGTTCAGAGAGGTGTGTCAGTGTAAATCGGCAGTTGGATAGCAAAAACAAAATTACAAAAAGTATTGGTTCGACGGGGGTTTCTTCTTAACTTCTCTTTTGGTTTATGAAACACGAAACAAATCTTAAGCTTTATCTTACGAGCGTAATCAGCGAAAATCAAAAACAGTTGATTCCTTACAAAATACATAAAACATAATTCACCGGCATTCCATATACATATACATACATATATATATATATCCATCATGTACATACAGTTCTCGCATATATCTTATACATATACACTCAAATATATAGCATATATATACTTGATTCTTGCTTGTTATTTAAATTATTATTAAGTTTTTAAAAATGGCATGTGGTGACATGTATTACAATACACATTTTACATATATATGGTACATACATTTATATTTAATATCGATTTCCGAGTTGGTATAAAATAATGCATGCAAGTCGAGCGAAGGACCCGATCGCACATCCCTCATATTTTGGTTAAGCTTGCACTGCTCTCTCTGCTTCGTGTTGGTGTTGGGAAACTTGGGTGACCACCCAAGCAGCATTCACCCAACACTACTTCGTGTGGTCTGTCTTCTCAGTGTGTCCTAGGTTTGAGTTATTACATATACATTCATAGGGTTTTTGGGATTCTCGAATCACTGCACGTATAGCATGACAGCATGTTGTTTCACACAATGCTCCATATTTCGACTAACGACTAATACTAGGTATATATAGCTAGAGACCCTAAGCTACAATTTTTGCCTAAGACTGTTCCGGGGGTGTATTACGTTACGTGGACGCCTCACTTTGCCAGTGGCTCCAGATAACATCGAACCGTGTTGTTCTCGTCCAGCATTGCCGACAAGTGGCGCTGCTGATGGTGCGGAGGATGCTGATGCTGATGCGAATGCGTATGGGATAGTGGATGCGGATGGGGGGTGCTGTGTGATGTATGCGACGACGATGATGTGGTGGACTGCGGTGACAGTTTCTGTAGCTGCTGACGCTTCTGCGCGGGCGTCTGATTGGCCGGAGGCAGCGGCGGTCCGGCATTGCCTTGACCGAATAGCTCATTCACTGCCAGACGGGCGCCTGGCGACTTTGCATTCTGTTGTTGCTGCTGCTGCTGCCGGAACGCGCCACGCATGGAGCCCTCACCAACGCCGCCGCTAACCCCAAAAACCGCACCGTTGTGCTCGGGGTGTGGCGCTGATCCTGGTGGCATAGCCCCATAATCAATGGGCGCTCCACGCTTGCGCTGTTCACTTCTGGCGGGGGAAAAGAAATGTTTTATTAATCAGTCTCTTGGGGCAGTAGCCTTTATCTACTTACTGAAACCGCCGCTTAAACTCCTCATCCTGTATCGCCATCAAACGTTCCATTCGTTCAACGCTCTGGGGCGGCAAACCATGTGGATCGTCTTCCAAATCGCTCTCCTCCTCATCCTCATCATCACAGTATCTGCCGTGCAACTGCTCTGCAGCAGTAGCTTCCTCATCCTCCTCCTCGTCGTCGTCATCATCATCATCATCATCGTCAGCTGTGCAGCGACGACCCGATCTCTGCTGGGCCAGCGACTGTTGTTGCTGCTGCTGCTGCAGATGCTTTTGCAACTGTTGCTGCTGTTGGCTCCTGGACGAGACACTGCCGCCGCTCAGGCTGCCGCCGCCGTAGCGACTTCCGCCAGCGGCCACCGCCGCTCGCATATTGTTAAAGACGCCGGTGCCAACGCTGTTATTGTACACCTCATCCACATCGAAGTCTCCCACCTCGTAGTGCTGCACATCCGAGTTGCGGTTGCTGAGGATCTCCTCGTACACCGGCCCGGCATCCGCACCGCCGACGCTGCCCTGGTTGTAGTAGGCATCGTTCATGCCCAGATCACAGTTGGAATGCTTACTTCTAAGCTGGCGCTGCATGAACTCCAGCTGGTACTGCGCCATGTGCGGCGGCGGAGCGGGGAGCTGTTGCTGGCTGCCAGCGCGTCGCTGCAGCTGCTGTTGTTGCTGGTTTTGCAAGTGCAACAGGTGGGCGTGCTGTTCGCTTTGCTCTTCGTCCGAAGACAGTTGCTGCTGCTGCTGCTGCTGCTGGCGACGCATTTGTTGCTGTTGCTGCTGCTGATAGTAGGCAGCCGCATTGCCAGTGGTTTGCGGCGGGTCTAGAGCTTCCGCGTAATGCGGATAGCCGGCCAGCTGGCCGGGCTTGGTCTTCTTGTACGAGGGATAGAACACCTGGGAGACGGCGGCGTTGCGGCTGTGTAGGGATCCGCTCGGGGAGGCGGGAACTCCGCCGGCACCGCGCTTCTTTTTACCATGCTGGCTGTTGGGCTTCTGGGTCCAGTAGAAAACTTCGTGAGCCTGCTGGGGAGACGAGGCGGTTGCTCCAGCATTGTTGAAGTACTCACGCTGGGCCTTCAATGCTGCCGTGCCGGCGGGAGGCTGCTTCAGGCTGTAGTAGTCCGGCTGGTGGTAATAGGACTCGCCCAGGGGCTGCTGTTGCTGCTTGTGGGCAAAGATGTGATGGGTGGAACCGGCCGAGCTGGTGGGCGAGGCGTGTCCGGTGGATCGTAGTGTGCTGTTCCTCTCGAGCACCACTTGGTTTCCCAGGGGCTGAGCAGGTGCCTGCAGGGTGCCAGTCATCAGGCCGCTCTTGAGCGTTCTCCGCTGCTGGGCTTCGTTCAGTTCGGTGTCGGAGCTAGCTCCTATAATTATGTCCTCGGTGGCGGGCACACCCGCCGGTGGCATCTGTTCATCCTGCCCCTCCTCGCCCATCGCACCCATTGGCAGCTTGGGCTTTTTGGCGGTTGAGACACTGCAGAGAGTTCCGGCAGTTGGTCCACCACCCGCCACTATGCCCGAGGAAATGGAGGTCTTCGAGCAGCGAAGGCACTTGGGCAGCCAGGCGTGCTGTCGCACATACTTGCGATACTCGCGCCGGATCTTCTCGTTCTGGATGCAGTGGAACACGAAGATGTAGAGCCCCAGCAAGGTGTTGAAGCAGATGAAGCAGTAACCATGCACATCGGCCGTGTCCTCGTCCATCTTGGCCCCTCGCAAGTAAAAGTAGGCAGAGCACCAAACGGCACTAAGTAGCAGGAGGAACACAAAGGAGCAGCGTATGTCGAAGCTAAACGGGACCACTTAGGATGAGCAAATAACTCCTAAAGGGATATGGTAAGTAGACATACCGAACGCTGGCAAGGCGAGTGTGCTCCTTGGTCTTCAGGCCTGTGCGACTCTTGCGGCACATTATGATCCAGGACAGGAAGGTGTAGCCAACGGCAGCCTAAGACAAGCATAAACATGTTTCCATTTAAAGTTAGACTGGTATATATATATATATATCGTGAACACTTACCACAAAGAAGATGAGCACCGGAGCCACAAATGTGGCATAAAACAAAGCATTGGCCTCCATCAGAACGCAATAGTCGCTCTGGGTATAGGTGCTGGGATTGATGACCACCGAGACGGCTACCACCGTCAATGACAGTCCATAGGAAAAGAGGTAATAGCAATTGACCTTGGGTGTCTGATCCACCTCCAGTAGAAGCTCATCCGAGGTAAGAATGGAGTACGAATGGAAGGCTGGGTGGGAGGGACAAGTTAGCGCTGCAAATTGAAAACAGGATCGGGGGACACCTTACCTTCGTAGCAGAACCAGGCAGTGCCGGATAGGATGGCACAGTGGAGAAAACAGGTTATGAAGCCGCAAAACGTGCTTGTTTCGGTCTGTTCAATGCCCAGAAGAAAGAGCAGCTCGATGGCCAGCAAGCAGAGGTAGATACTGGTATATATCGAGGTTCGCGCAGACTAGTTGGAGGAGATACAGGTAAAGGGAGAGACAGAGTTGGGATAAGTGTCAGAGTTCAGTAAATGGTAACTTGTGGGAGCAAGGGAACCAGCAGTAGAACACATGGGCATAGCGACATAAACACCCCCATTAAGATAATTCCACGAAATTGTGTCGCATTCGAAAAGATTCCCTAAAGATCAGGAGCCGTCCAAAAAAGTTAAATTGAAATCGTAAAAGCCGACATTTCAGCAGCTATTTCCCAAAGATAGTTTAAAATTTTGTTAGGCAAACTTAATGTAGGATTTGATTTACAATAATTTTGGTAGGTGGTGGTGAAAGAATCCGAAAAACTACGTAATTAAGATCAATAACTAAGAACAATAAACAAGACACGAAACAAGCACAACGTATGGCAACAATATGTATATACAAATGAAATGAACAAACACAAAATGCACGCTATTTACAGGACATGGTTAGCAACATTTGTAGATTTTATTATAATTAATTAAATACAAAAGAAAATAAAAAGTGTTTTAATGTATTTTTTAAATTAAATTTGTTAAACAATGAATGCACATCGAAACGGGGTTAGGTTCTCTCAAAAACATGCCAAAATAACGATGATTTCTAATAAAACGAGGAGAGGGTAAAGTGAGCTAAACTTAGCCTATGACAAATAACTACGATACATAAATATATAGATATATATAACTGAAGAGTCTTCGAGTGCAAGCTGTCGCTGGGAGGCGATGAACTAACTCAGTTCGGTTGCTCCTCAGCATGACCCGAGATATCCATCGCTTCCCGTCGCAGCTTTCGAGTCTTATGTTTGAGTCCTATTACAAAGAGAGAGCAGTTCCATTAACAATTTGAGTTACTTAAGCATTATATCACATGAGTCTCTGATCATAAATACATAAGTCTATGTGGAGAGCCTAGCCTAGCCTAAAATTCGTGTTTGTTTTTCTGTTATTTCACCACCACCACCACTTATATTGTAAGTCATCCATGTTCGCCTGCATGATGATGTTGTTTGTGTTGGTATCCAGGTTGTGATTGCGATGCGGATGTTGCAGCTGCTGCTGCTGCTGCTGGGCAAGTTGCTGCTGCTGCTGCTGCAGGTAGTTGTGACTGATGTTGAGGTTGTTGCTGGTCGCCTGCACTGCGTGCTGCTGGAGGGCAGCAGCAATGGAAGCAGCAGCAGCTGCCGCCGCCGCCGTCTGCTGGCCATGCTGATGCAGATTTAGATTTAGATTGTTCATTGCATGCTGCATGTTGCGCTGCGGCTGATTGGACAACACCACAGCAGCCGCAGCTGCTGCCACTACTTGTTGCTGTTGCTGCTGCTGCTGCTGCTGGACGTTGTAGTTCAGATTGTTGCGATGTGAGTTGCGAATGGAATTGTGCTGGATAAAGTTCGTATTACCGTGACTGGGCGCCGACACATTGGTCTGGCTGCTTGGCGCGGTCAGGGTTAGGGACTCGTGGGTCTGGTCGCGTATATTGTTCTGCTGGCGCCTGCTTCCCGCCCGCTGATGGGGCAGCGGGCCAGTGGCGTTTCTTACCTTCACAAAGACCCCATTGAACAGCTTCAGCGTGAGCAGGGCAATCACTATGAACACCACGCAGATGGCTATGCTGATGTAGATGAAGATACGCATATTGCCGTCGAACATGGTGAACAGCGAGTGCTGGTGCTCGTCTACCACGTCCATGAGGATGGCAAAGTTGGTCAGATGGTTGCAACTGCACACGCTGTGCGTCCGGTTCGTGGACTCCAGGCTGCAGCCATTGGCAGACCAGGCACTGAAACGATTTTAAATTTAAAAAAAAAAGTAAGTAAGTAAGTAAGTAAGTAAGCAAAAGTAAGAAATGTTAAAATCCTACTGGTCAATATAGTTCCAAAACACGCAGGTGGGATTCGTCACATTCTCAGTCTTCAGATGCTGCAACGTCAGGGTAATGGGCTGCGAGAGCTGGATGTGTCGGCCTTTGCCCAAGCTGGCCGAGATCACCTTGCTGTTGAGTATCCGTAGGCGCTGCTGCATATCTCCCGCATTGGCATCACTATCATTGGTCAGGATTGCGGTGTTGCGAACTAAGAGAAAAGGTTTATGTATTTCCATTCTATTAAAGCATTTCCCAAGCCACTCACCATAGCTGCGTGAGCTCTTCAGATCGAAGTGATCATAGCTAGGTTTGAGTATGGACTCCAGGCGGTCGAAGGCCGCAAATACAATGCGCACCAAGCCGCCTTCGCTGTTGTCGATCAGAGCTGCGCGAGGGAGCTCAATGCGGTCGGAACTTAGGGGCCACTGATCCGAGTCAGGAAAGACAACGCTCGACTGAATGGTCTTCGTTTCCAGAACGCGAACGGTCAACACTGGAGAGGATTTGGATGAGTGTTCTGAAAAACCTCTTAGGCATAGGGTGTACTTACATATATTCTTCACCTTCTGCACCACACTCCGCTCCCTGATGATCGTATCGGCCAGCAAAAAGGCGTTATACTCCAGTCCCGTTAGCAGCGACGTGGCCACACGCATCTGGTCCTCGGGATTAAGATCCAACCAGGAGGACAGCTGTGATTCATCCAGAAGATTGGAGCCCGTTTTGACCACGTTAAGCAAAAGCTCCGAAATCATGGCCTCCCGTTGCCGCTGATCGGGGAACGTTTCCTTGTCGTGCATCATTTTCTCCGAAACCGTTTGGATAATCTTGGTGGTGACCAACATATCGCCGCCGTAGAGCGTCTTGCTGCTCGTCACCTCGGACATATCGTTGGCAATGGAGATCAGCGAGGAGTCGCGTTGGTTGACCCGCATCTCCAGATTGTTCAGCCAGATGCTGCGGCACTGCGTCAGATCGGGGGTCATGGGATGCCAGGTGGGCTCAAAGTTGCGCAGACGCTGATTAACCTTGTGGGCCATGCTCACAGGCGGCTCGCAGCTGCTGCTGTTGTGCAGGCAGTCGCCGCCACTGGGCGCGGGTGTTGTGGTACTTGGTTCGTCGTCGTACTCATCGAAGCCAGAGTCCGGCATTCGCTTCATTAGCACACAGCGCCACTTGGCAATGCCGGCTGCCCCGCCTGGACAAGGCTGAACGTTCACGTCGCCCACGCGGGTCATGTTCCAGAATAGATTGCGGGCATGGGTGGGACCACAGAACAACTTGCTCTCATCATCCGCTCCGGACATTCCAGCTGCATTCAAATTAATGTTGTTAATGTTACGCACAACACTGCCATTCCCGGAGACCGGAGATCCATTTGTCGCCGTTCCCGGAGGCCGGTTGGGGGAGCTCTTGGTGGTCAGCAGAGTTCCATCGTCGGTACCCGAGCCCCCGACGCCGGTTAGGATGCGGGTATTTGATGGAGCTGTGGCATTGCCGACAGCGGGAAGCTTACTACTGGCCTTGGTGGGTGCGGCGGCCTCGTCGCCACCGTGGTGATTGTGATGATGATGCAGTTGTGGCGGCGGCGGTAGACCATCGTGCCGTCCAGCCGGATGTTTGGTGGTCGTCGTAGAGCTGGCCACACCCTTATTTCGCCCACCGCCCACAGCAGCAGTGCTACTCGAGGGCGTTGAGTGGGTGACGGCGGTATGTGGCGGTGGCACATTGAACAGTCCGGTATTCCCACTGATTCCCACTACGCCGGGGAGAGTGGGTAATCGCGGCGGCGGTTGCGGAGCTCCCGATCCTACGCCAGGCGGGTGGATCAAGCCACTGCCATTGCCGAAGATGGGTGGGCCGTTGTTGAGCACCCACGGCGGTGGGCTGGGCCTCTTGGTCGTCGTCGAGGTCTGGGCGGCACTGATGCACTGATAGTGCGCCTCCAGATACTTGTGGGTTCCGGGGCAGGGATCCCCGAACATGCTCGTGGCTGCCAGCACACTGCAGCTCTGCTTGTGGGCGCATCTGAATAGAAGATGGAACAGTTTGTTGGCTTATACTTGGTCTAACTTTGATAATTTCTAAAGTAAATTAATAATTTTTGAATAAAAGTTACTTAAAATATAGATTTATAGCTCTACAATACATTTTGTAAAAAATTAAACCTTCATTAAGTTTAAAATGCATGCTAAATCGAAAATATTTTATTATAAACGTATCCTACCTTGAGTTCAGTACGGTGAGCGACTTGGGAAACATGCAATTGACACTCCACTCCACATTGCCATGGTCATTGCAGATGGTGATCGAGAAGCGGCCATAGTTGGCCCGGATTAGGTTGATCACATCCCCGGGATCACACTCGATGGTCAGTTTCTTACCTTCGCAGGCGTAGGCGGTTTGGTACTTGGAAACTGCAAGGCGAACAATTCATAAGTCGTGGTGATGATGGGCAGGGTCGGGATTTGGGATACAAATAAAATATATAGAATTATGGCATATATTGAGAAGAAATAAAATTAGTGGCGTTGAGCTGGTTGTTGTAGTTTGGTTTGGTTTTGGTGATGAACCTGCAAAGACACTTACGCTCTAACGATATATATGCACATAGGATATATAGAAGACAATATGGTTGGTAGCATGATACTCTTTTACACTGCCTGGGATATACTTAGTATATGTGAAGATGGCTGTTTTGTGGAGTTGGTGGGTCGTTAGCGATGGATGCGCTTGGTAGCAAGTAGAATAGTAGTCATAAATACCAAATCCTGCCGGCCCCAGCTCACAGATCGTCGTCGGTCACCCGTCATCGGTAATTTAAGGAGTGTCCTGGCTATTGGAGTTTTTTAACTGAAAGGAAAAGAGTTCAAAAGTACCTGATTAGAGTCAAAATTATTATAATTATTAATTATTAACACCCTATACATGGTAATTTAAGTCGAAATTTGAATATACATGTAAATTTCAATTAAAAATTTATTTAAGTTCGGAAAACTTGTCTGTGACTGTTTTTATTAGGTTTACAAACCAACAAATGTTTAATTTACTAAAAATTTGTGAAACATTTTGGTATTGTAAACTCTTATATAATATACAAATATATAATTAATCTATTGTGTAGAACAGCTATTAAGCGGAGTAAAATGTTTCTCATATTATTATATATCTATCACCTAAAATATGACAATTTTCTACATAACAATTTTCTAACATATTCAGGTCACCACAAGGGTGACCTATTTTAAGGTCAAGTAAAAAAAATGAAAATTAAGTCGTAAATGGAAAATTATGTGGATTTATTAATAAACAAAAATTAAATAGGGTTTTTATTTCAGATCAAACGCTACATACCACTCCTTTCCAATATTCATCTTCCAGGTTTTCCACAGAGCTGGAAGTACGGGATGAGAAATTCCTGAAAGAAGGGAGAAAGAAGCCGTAAGATAATTGTTTACATATTGAGCACACACACAAACACAATGGCAAACACGAACAGGCAGGCAGACGACAAACAGAAGATAAGAAAAAGGGGGAAAGAGACTAAAAATACACACCCTTCTTGGATTCGAGTTGGTGCATCGACATCGCCATCGATTTGTTGGCAGAACAAAGACTCGTTTTCTTTGTACACTCGACTGCATGTGTGTACATACATATTTTCACATATAGAGAAAAGTTGCTGCAGCTGCGCTTCAAGTCTTGTCTGGAGCTGCAACTTGCCCCGCGGAGCCCCACTTTCGGGGGCTTCCTTTGTTCTGCCACACATTTTTCATTGTGAAATTCGAAGATATTTTCAGATTTTCTTGTGTTACACATATTATCACTTGGAAAAGGCATTTTTCTTGTTGATTTTGATAATTTTTTTTAGGTTTACCACTTTGAAGAGTGTAATTTGCTGACGTAGATCAGAAGAATTAGAAAAGACGCATGAAAGCTGGGCTTAAGTCGCAGTTTTCTTTGTTCTGCTTTTCAATTATAGTTCTAATAGTGGGGTTATCTTATTGTAATATTTAAATTAATTGAAGATCCTGATTTTCACTTCAGACCGTGCGTTTT
The DNA here is from genome assembly GCA_008042675.1 of Drosophila seguyi. NCBI lineage: Eukaryota > Metazoa > Arthropoda > Insecta > Diptera > Drosophilidae > Drosophila > Drosophila seguyi. The sequence goes on along the minus strand of VNJU01009562.1, from coordinate 295,289 downwards.
AGATGAGAGCTCAATTTAAACTTTCTTTTAGAAAAATTCTGTATACTTGAATGTCTAGTTTGAATGAGAGGTGGAGAAATATCGATGAAAACATCGATGCATCGATGTTTTTCGAATTTTCTAAAACATCGATGTTTTTTTACCATAGATGTTTCTGTGCCACGATTAACAACTAATTTCCAATCGGTATGTAGAAAAGGCGTATGATTCCCAGTCGGTATGTAGAAAAGGTACTTTTGCGGTCGAGTTTCCAATCGGTAAGTAGAACATAATAATAAGTGGTAATAAGTGGCTTATAATCGTTAAAATAGTTAGCGAACGAGAGGATTCTCACCACCATGGTAACTGGTCACACTAAACAAACTGCCAACTCAGAAACTATGCTGCTATTCTTATTAGAAAAAGACCGGGAGATTAAAAAATAAACTTAACATCTACATAATAGTTAAATACAAGCAAAAAGTTATTAAATTTCTATATTTAACATACTTTTTTTTTATGGAAGAATCTTGTAAATAATCAAAAAGATAAAAGCCGCTCGAAAATGATTATTTTCTCAAGTTCAAGTTCAGTTTCTCCAAGTTCAGCTATTCTTATCAGCAGGGCGATTGACATTAGCTATTACTTCCTGATACGCTTAGCTCGGGAATTGCATTTCGCTTGCGATTTCAGTTGAATTTTGATATCACTGCGAACCGGGTTAACCAAATGGAATACTTTTTCGTAATACTAACTCTGTTGTTGGCTTCAGATTTGTCAGTTCAAGTCGTAACCAAACCAAAGTCGCCCAAGGATATCCTAAAGGAGCCATTGAAAAATAAAACGGAACTAATCCCTCCTGATAGTACACAAATTGCCACAGTAACCGCTGCACCGGAAAAACTGGCCGAGGTCCATATTGATCAGCACAAAACGATCCGGATTAGCAAGGGGGATCTGGATGATCTGCTGGATGTTTATATGGGAAAAATAGCTGAGAGTGCCGCCACCATAAAAGATAAGGAGCACGAGATCAACCAACTGCAGTCCAAGGACCAAACAGACGATGAACTCCTCAAGAGATTCGAGAATCTCACAGAGACCTGCAATGCTCAGAACGCTTCCCTTACGACCGAGATCAAGGAGAAGGACGAAAAGATCAAGGAGTTGGAGCAGAAAGTGAAGGTCTACGAGACCCGACTAAAGAGAAAACAACATCTGGTGACCGATCTCAGGAAGCAAAATACTTCCAACGCCCTGCTGATTGACCATCTCAAGGGAAAGGTTATATATTTCCAGAGGAAATTCCGGGAGAAGAGGGACGACCTGCTAGCGGACTGGGAGGCGGCCACCACCACATGTGTGCCTTATGGTACCTCTCCTGGCATTCACCTGATTCAACTCCCTGACTTTCTACCCTTTTTGGTGGCCTGCGAGGGTCAAACCGCCGCCGGACCCGGCTGGATGGCCATTCAGCGAAGGGTGGACGGCACCGTGAACTTTTACCGTAACTGGGATGCCTATAGCAAGGGTTTCGGCAAGCTAAACGGCGAGTTCTTTATGGGTCTGGAGAAAATCCACCGCCTGACCACATCCCAGCCCCACGAGTTGTACATTAGCTTCAAGAGATTCGGCGGCGAGATGAGCTATGCCCACTACGATGACTTCCTTATCGGCAGTGCAGAGGAAGGCTACGAGCTGACGCTGCTGGGTCACTATCAAGGAAACGCCAGCGACGCCATGCGCACCCACGACAAGATGAAATTCTCGACCTTCGACCGGGACAATGATGCCTTCACCCACATGAACTGTGCGGTGCACCATCATGGAGCTTGGTGGTATGACTTCTGCTCTAGGAGGTAAGCGGAACAACTTCCTTAAGCTTATTGAAATCCGAAAACGGATCTTTAAAACTTTTATAACAATCACAAGCCTTAATAGCTTATATTTTGTTTCGCCCACAGCAACTTAAATGGCAAATACTTTAAGGAGGAGGTGGACAATGCCCAGGGCATTTACTGGGAGCCCTGGTACAGCTTTCGTTCCCTCAAGTCCGTGCAAATGCTCATTCGTCCCAAGAGCCAAATGGAGCTGAGAGACTGGGAATCTAAGACCAAGCGAAGACCCAGGAATCTGTGATAAGAAACTTCTCCACTAAATATGTAATTTTTGCCACTAATGTTGTGCTTAAATATATATATGTATATAAATCTCCCTTCGAAAGCGAGGAACTCATTAATATCTGTTGTCTCGCCCGCCATCCACTCGACGCCCCCTTTGGACAAATGATTGGCTTTCGATTGTGTTTTCAGCCTCGCTCTAGGGGTAATTACTTCGTCACAGTTCACTGGATTTCGCTCTAGACATTTGTGTTTGCTTTTTGCATTGGGTGGGTGCAATTAATTTTCATTTTCTGCTTCGTAATTTGTTGCGTTGCAGCAATTTAATGGAATCTAATTGAGTGTGTGTTTGCCCACAAATGAAATAACTCTGGGAGACGCCGTCTCATTTGTCACTTGCACTTTCCCCCAACTCAATTGGAGTCAATAAACAGCCGCAAAGTCGGTGCAGGCACTTAAATTAATATCGATTTACGACTTCGGGAAAGAGTTATATGTTCAGCCAGTTTTAAGCGAGAAATTCTAATTCCAACTGACTGAATCCAGTTCGACATGAGTTTGATACAAAAAAATAAACGCTGTACAGTGTCTAAATTTCAAAACAATTGCTTTTAATATACATATATATAACCTTAGGCATAGGTGTATTTTTGGTTTCACTTTCAATGACTGGGTTCTGGCGCGTAAACCAGTCACAAGCATTCAACTAATGGCCAGTTAATCGTCCGATTACGACGATAAAGCTTACAGAACTTGAGAAGCAACACTTGCAGCTAGTTATCAGACACACTTTGACTGTAAATAAATACATTATACTTAGTGCTAGATCGACGATATGATTCCAACACGCTAACTCCTTACAATTGCCTTGTAAATATTGTCAAGTGCAGGGAGGGGAGAACTTTGAGTGGCGCGGCGCGGTCTACTTCTCGTCTGCAGCCTGCCCCTCGTGGCCGTGCTCCCGCTTCTTGTGCCATCGCAGGCTGGCAAACTGGGCGAAGCGCTTGTGACAGGCGCTGCACTTGTACTTCTTCACTGTCAGGTGCAGCTCCGTGTGCTTCTTCAGGTTTCCGTAGGTTGTAAATGTCTTGCCGCACACCGTGCACAGGTGCTTGCGGATCGCCCAGTGGGAGTTCATATGATCTGTGAAACGATTCTTCTCGTAGAATCCCTTCGCACAAATCGGGCAGTGGAATGTCGACTGGTTAAGGTGCCGTCGCCGGTGGATGTCGAAGAAGGACCAGGTCTTGAAGGACTTGCCGCACAAGTCGCAGATGTAGGGCCGCTCGCCGGTGTGGCTGCGTAGATGGATGGCGACCTCCGTGGATGTGGCAAAGCGCTTGTCGCACTGCTCGCATGCGTACGGGAAATCCCGCCGATGTCGCCGTATATGTACAGTCAGGTTGCACGGCATCTGGAAGCCCTTGCCGCAGAGCGTGCATATGAATGGTTGCGTGCCATCGTGACCTGAACGGTGAACCTTGTACTGATCACAGGTCTTGACCAGCTCCGAGCAAACATCGCAGCGGAAGGGTCCCAGGTTCTGCTCCAGAAACTCCGACAACTTGGCGTGCAGCAGGGGAATGCTGCTAATAGAGTCTGCAGAGTCAGCGGTGAGTATTTTCCGTTTTTGAACCGAGAAATCCTTGCGGAGATCAAACAGCGTTTTTTCCAGCTGCTCGGCGGTGTAGGATGTGTGAAAGGTGGTATTCAGTTCGTCCAGCATTTGCCCCAAGGCCTGGCTGCGATAGGCATTCGAGCGAAAGTCAGGATGGTCCACATCCCACAGCGCCGAGTAGTTGCGGTAGATCTCCACGAACTGTAGCTGGTCCTCGGCAGTGGCGAACTGTATGGAGCTGGCATCGATAAACTTGGTCTTCTGATTGGTCTCCACCACCCCAACTTTCTGCAATACCAAACGAATTAGTTTTCTCAAGTAATTCCAAGAAAATCACAAACTACCTTGCTGATCTTAGTAAAGATCTGCTCCTGCAGTATCGGCTGCAGGAACTCCATCTCGTCGTAGCACCACAGCTTGGGCAAGTACAGTCCCTTGTGCTTGATCACCATGCGCAGCTCCTTGCGGTACCGCGTCCTTAGCTTCTGAATCTCCTTGTAGCAATCCTCGCCACTCAGCTCGTAGCTGAGCTCCTCCTGCAACTGAACGGATATCTCCCGGTAGAGATCCTTCTTGCAGCAACTGGCATAGTCGTAGTGCTGCGGATTCCACAGGCACTCCAGCCTCTTGAAGGCGTCCAGTATAAAGCTGAGCACATCGCGGTAAAGAGTCGACTTGCTGCAGGACTCAGCGTCCGTTTCGCAGGACTTTTCGCTCTCGGTGGTTTCACCGGAAATCTGCAGATTAAATTAAATATAAACCTTTAGGAAACTGATTTATTTCAGTGGGAGGTGTGCAATCGCTTACCTTGGCCTCTCTCTCCGCTCGCTTGTTCTCAATGACGCCCCTGAGGAAGTGCATCCTGTCAAAGTACCACAGTCGCGACTTGTACTTGCCACCTAGGGCATTCAGCTTGCTCAGCTCGCGGCGGTATCTGCCTCGCAGTTCCTTGAGCACGGCAAAGATTTCGGCACCGGAGAGCCGCATATGGCAGTGGCATTCCAGCGGGGCAGCTAGCTCTCCGTAGACGCTACGCTTGGCATTGTACTTGTAGTCTGGGTGCCGGGGATTCCACAGCTTCTCCATGCGTTCATATTCCGCCAGCAGAGAGCTAACAAACTCTCGATTGCGCTCCAGCTCGCGACGGGTTCTCTGGGGAGAGAAATGACAAAATATTGGTTATATATTGTTGTTCCCGAATAATAAGATTACAAACCATTAAGCGGAGCTAATCATAGGACTCGTTTACTCACCGTTTGGAAATCCAGGCTGCTCGCCACGCTGCTGGTGGGCGAGGTGGGCGCTATGGGAGTGGGTGGCGTGGCTGGCGGCGTCATTTCCAGAACATTCTTCTCCGGCTGCTCGATCGGGTTCGTCTCTGCCTCCCCCATCTCCAGCTCCTCGATCTGCAACAGCAGCTCCTCCTCCTCTTCTCCCTCTTTTGCATTCTCGTTTGCCGCCTGACGAAGCTTGCGCTGCATTGCCTGCATAAAGATGTTGAAATATTTCGCATAAATAAATAAATTTGTTACAGTTGCTGTCCGGCGGCGGGATTAGCAGTGCCACATGATCTCGTCCGGGTTTTTTTTTATCGTATATACACACAGCCCGAGAAGTCGTAAACAAAAAGCGAAAGTCCCCACTCCCGGCTCCCTCACTGTCTCTCTCTCTGGTTACTCGATTCTCGAATATCAGCGGCTATTGGCCTTTGTGTCGTCGTCGTCATCGTTCTTATCGCACTTGCATATGGCCAGACCGACTTCCAATAATTCCCCCTTCCCCCATATATATATCATAAGGCATGTGTGTCTCTATTTGTTTGTTCGTTTTCAATATTGTTTTGGTTTCGCTGGCAAAGAAGAGTACACAATAAACAAAACGGTGCCCCCAGAAATAATTACTCATGTATCGTGTTTCTACTCCATTGTGAAACTCCTCAGCTTAAGTTTTTATATATTCCGGAAGTAATAATCCCTGGAATAGGAGCTTTAAAACAGCTCAAGAACATAGTGTGCAGATGATTAATCCTCAAAGATGATCATTCAAAATTATTATTTACTATTGAAAAGGAAGTCTAGAAGCGATATTGTCTTGATTTACATCTTTAATTAAGTTGGAATTATAAATTCTATTGATAAACAAAGATTTAAGCAATGTTATTACAGTTCTGATATTATGACTTAACCTTTATTCAATATTTTGCAGTTTAAAGTCTAGAATTCTCTGTAGAATAATACAAAATTCCAACTTCTAGGGGTTTAATAATCTTTCTCCTTTCAAAAATTACGAAACAGAACCCGACCTACCCTCATATGTTTTAAGTACTCGAGAACAGTTGTCGATAAGGTTCCACTGGCCTAATTAGGAATTCGCAAGACCCAAAATTAAAAGCGAAACGAAATTTGTTTTCGGCATGCAAATGTTTTGTTCCGACAAACACTGCATATGGGTAACCGTATCCCCGATACGATGAGCAGTTCTAACCAGTTTTCGCCCGATATGCGTACAGCTGAAATGAGGCTTAATATAAGGCATTCAACACCCTTTTTCTCTAGTAAGTCTCCTTTGCTTTATTTATTATAAGCTTTGGTTATTGGGTAAGTTTTATCTGTATAAAATTAACTACATTTTCTTCTCCACATTAAATATAATTAACCTAAGATGGAAACTATATATTTTCAGTGAGAGCATTTCCAGCTCCGACTTGAGTTCGTTTTATTTCCGTCAAGTTTTTCGTTTAGCCATAAGTGGTAATTGAAGTTGTCGCCTGATTGTCTTGAAATTGAGGTGACCAGCACAACAGTCGTTGATATTTTAGCCTCTTGATTTGTATTCCCGTAGGTATTTGTATTAGACTCAACCCCCACCCCCGGACCTACACCACCCACAAAAAGTCGATAAGGCTAATGGGCCGCTAGATAAAGTGAAACGTGGGCCAAAGGCATTAAGAGTTATGGGCGATTTTTATTTAATGTGTTATTAATTGCACTGGCCGTTTGTGGGTCAAGTTGTCTTTGAGTAATGAAGGTAATTGAGTTACAGGATATTGGAAATAAAAAACAAACACAGAGTAATTTGTGGAAAGCTCTCTATCTCTCTTTATCCTTGAATCTATAAACCCCTACACAGCTCTTCATTGGATATTCATTAAGCTGTACACATGGGGTTAATGGCACTGATTAATCGGCAACCAATCATTCATTTAACCATCGAACCGGTCCCTGACCTTTTACCGAAACCATGGAAGCCAAACTCTACTTTACAGAGCTAATTGAATAACTGAAAAATTCGCTGAAGGGAGGAAAAAATGCCCAAGCCTTGGCCCCAATTAAAAATTCAATTTCAAACGTCGAAATGAAAGTTTTACCCTCCACTCTATCCACTCTCCTCTATCGCTCTCTGTGGCAAAGCGAGCGAAAACATTTTCATTTCGAGCGAGTGGAGCGAGACCCAACTGGGGGTCACACCCACTCGACGACGCCAAGGACCTCGGAGCACTCGGAGCGCGCCCATCGGAAAGGTGAGCAGAGTAAACCCATTAAAAGCAACCCCAAGCCGGGCTGACCCTGCCATCCTTGACGTTTGTCTGCCTGGCAACAGGAAATAGTTCCATATCGTAGCTGCATTGCATTGCATGGGACTAGACTCCCACATGCGTTCACTCTAGTCCACATTCGCATTCACAGCCATATCCACATCCAAATGGTGTAAATGGTTGAACAGCTGTTTTATTTCTTAGTTTTTTTTTCATCTATTCCCTTGGTGGAAAGGGTATGTTGGAATTATCATCGAGGTTTTAAAATGGTTTTTTGAAGATTTATATGGGTTTCAAAGTTGTTAATATCCTTTGCCAGAGGTTAGCTTTGAGAAACATCTCCTAAAACCTTTGATCTAGAAATATTTAGTAAATTTGTTTATCAAAACTTGTAACTTTAAGTACCCTTAAAGACTCTCCCCCATCCAGAGTATTCCCTGTTCGTTTCACCCAAGTTAACTATTTTCTTTTCTTATTATTTTTCATATTGGTGCAACAAAAGAGCCAGCAAACAAAGGCATGGCTGACCAGGGTTAGATAGTTTCTAGCCTCCCCAGTCTGGCCCTAGACAACCCCATGGAAATGTGGGGTGTGGCAGTCCAAGAGCCCAGCCTTGTCCGTCCGGAATTCTGGCTTGCCTGCGTCACGGCTCCAGCTGCGGCTGCGGCCACTGTGTGTTTACCGAACACGCAATTGAAATAATTGATCCAGTTAACAAAATTGCATAAAAATTCAATAAACAACAATAGCAGCAACAGCAGCAGCAGTGAAGCTCCGTATTCCGGGGTGAATTTCGCTCGATATGCGATTGTATATATATTGAAACCCGATCGCAGAGCAATCTTATTGAGTTAAGTTGAGTGTTCTCCCCCTTTATGTTTATTTATAAATTGCTCAATCGAAGAGGGGGTCTATCGGTCGAAACTCGTTAGAACTGTCAGAGTCTTGAAACGTGAACCGAGGAAGAGGAAGGGCCCGAAGGAGGGATCATTGCATTGAAGCCATAAATCGATATTCAACCACAGAAAGAGAGAATGGATTTGTTTGGAGTTCAAATCAATGAAATAGGGAATGGTTAATGGGAAATCTTTGAATGAGCATTACTTTGTAGGTTGAAGAATAATCTATAAGATTCAGTTGTTTAATTAAACCGGAAATAGATTTATGGGCATTAATAGGTGGAAAAGCATTTACTGCTGGACTAGATTAAAGGTTAATGGTTTCTATGAGCTTACATAAGAGACTATGAGCATACAGCTTATAAGTTCTTCGATAGGAATACTTTTAGAGGGTTAGCTTTTGTTTGCTTTAAAGGAAGTTCTTAGGCCAAAGAAAATGAGTGATTTCATTTGAGAACACTCTGTTCTCCTTTGTAATAATTCAAATAAATTTATACTAATTCACAATTTTCCAAAACCTATTCCTTATTATTCGATGCTAAAGCTAATTTCATTCTTAGATAAGCCACACTCTTTCAATACTGCTTATGAAATCCTATTCCATGCGCCAAAATAATGCCAGACTAGAACCATTCCAAGTCCGAGAGCAGCAGCTGCGTCATCGGGCGGCTCTTCAATTAAAAGCTATTGTTTATTGCATTTGTCACCAAGCGAATAATAATAATAATAATAATAATATGCGGGCAGCAGCACCAATCAAAAGTTCCTTTGATGATGTTGCGATGCGATTGCGAGCATCGAATTAATTAATGGAGACTCTTATTTCGATACATTTTCATTCGCACCAAATGCGAGGGTGATTATCGGATGTAGACCAATTGGACAAGGAATGTGCGAGCTTTGGAACTTTCAGGGTTTTATTTGCGCAAATAAAAGATTCATGGGAAGGCCCATTAATGCGACGCTTAATGCTCGGTACCATTGTAGGGCTTTTTGGCCCCCGAAATGGTGTCAACACGACACGGCCTCCGTCCCTCTCTCTCTGTTTGATTTGGCCCCAGGGAGGGCTTTAATTGATCGAACGGCGAACAGCGGCATTCGTCGAGTGTCTTGTTTACCATATAGGCTGGGTTTATGGGGTCTCGGGACAAGCCCGGCTCCCATTTTTGTATGCTATATAAAATTATGCCCCCTTAAGCCATATGACAACGACGAACAAAGGCAGTCGCTTTCGCCAGGCGCTTGCGGTGGCAACGGCGACATGCAAAATCCGGGAGAACACGAGACTCAAATGTAAATGTAATAAAGCCAAAGTGAGCTAATAAATTATGAAGAATATTTCAGTTTTTTTTCACGCAACCCGTGGCCGGGTTCCGTTCTGTTTTATGGCCAAGCATAAAACTCGTCCACGCCCTTGACGAAAACGAGGAAAAATAAACCGATGGGAAACCTTATAGAGAACATACCATACAGGAACCGACCGGGAAGCAAACAAAGCGAAAGCCAGATTCAAAGATAATACCGGGGGCATTAAGTGCAATCAATTTCTGACAAAAAAAAAAAAAAAAAACTAAATAAATAAATGCGCTCGGCACAAAAACTTTAAACAAATAACTTCTGTCAGTCACAAGGCTGCATTAATTAAATTAGACTGATTATAAAACCCACTCAGCTGATCGATCGGGCCCCGGACGGACTATAGCGGGTGGAAATCGACTTAAGCTCCCCAGCTCCTCCTTTCCAGACGTGTTCACATGCCGAAATGTTTAGTTAAACTTGTTAATTATTTAATAGGCATGGATGTGGCCGATAAAAACCGAAGCATTTGCTGTCAACATGTCCTCGTTTTTTGTACCATGATTAACGTGCACATAAATCGAAAATTCCCGAAACCGTAGCCGAGCCCGGAGATTTTGAAAGGTTGAAAACAAATTATCGCCTGGGAGACGATAATAAACAGAGCGCATTGATACGAGTGTACAAGCGACTTAAGATAAGATTATGGCCGATGATGATATATGGGATGAGTTCTCAGTGCACAACTCTGATTTCGGATGGATAAGCGATGATTTAAATGGGTTCTCTAAAAGGCTACAGCTGATACTGACACAATCTGAGGCAAATACCTAATCGATGGTTATAAGTAATAACCAGATATGGCTTAGCCTTTCTCGGGAAAGCTTATAGAAACACGGGTGTTTCTGGAAATGGTATATACATATGTTCATTCCAGTAGCACTTTCAGCCGACCGCTAGTTATATTTCGATTCGTTGTCGTTCAGAACGGACAATGATTTATGGCCTGTGAATATTTTTATGGCAGGTGCTCTAAAAATTCCAATTTACAAGTGTTTAAATGAACATTAAAACCTCCTTAGGTATGAGTTACGCGGTACTTTCTTATCTCTAAGCCATTTTTAATAGCCGACAAGCATCGACAAAAATCGAAAATTATTTTATTACCCCCTAATAGAGATATTGGCCAACGCGAGACTGACGATGAATTATATGGCATTGGAATGATAATGGTTATAGGCGGCCTGTCTATGTCTCACGAACGATCGATAGTCCGGATAAACATTTTAAATTACCCAAAGGGAAGAGAATAGTGAGTTGAGTGATAGAAATCAAAGCATTCCATTCAATCGGTATTTATCGATAAAAATACTCACCGTAATGTAGTTTCCACTAGTAACATTTTGGTTCAAATACTATGATTTGGATCTTTAAATTGTTATAAAAGTGAATTACACAAGCTTGAGTTTGTCTTTATAAGGCTTGATCTTTTAATCGGAATTTACCGATAATGTTCGATCAATGTACTCAGAATAATCGGTTTTCTATTTCTTTAAGCAACATTTTGCTACAAGTCTCTCTCTATATGTGTTATAAAATGCCAATTATTTAGTTTTCTTTAATTAATTTGAAATTCCTGCACCACTGTAGCGTCTGCGAATGCTTACCAAATCGAAGCTTAGATAATTTTCCCCTATTTGTTTACCTCTTTGGGGTCTAGATAAAGCCCAGCGTCGGCCGACAAGCTTGCCCAATGTGCGCTGATAGTAGCAAAACCGAAAAAACAACAGAATTACCAATAATGTCTACTGCAAGTGCCAGAGGCTACGGGCAAATAGAAAATGATTTTTATCAACATTTCTATTTCTATTTCCGAGAGTTCTGTTATTTCGCCTGGCTCCCACCGCTCAATGCCCCGGATATCGGGCCGGCGATAATAATAACCAACATTTTAATGGTCTCCGGTATGCGCAATATACAATACAAGTGTACACACATCCATACACTTTCCCCATAATGCCTTGATGACGACAAATGCATTCACATTACTCATACACATATTTATCCGTACTATTTTCCTTTAATTATTATTAAATTAGCTCGTGTATGGAATTATTATTTATTGACACTTATATTACGTCAATGAGAGTGCATACTATTTTTGGCCAATGGGAAAAAGATGAAATAATTTGAGAGCCAGAAAAGATTTCCAATAAGAGCGTTGATATTTTAAAAGGTTATTATCACCTCTAAACCATTGACGAACGAACATCTATGAATATGTATTTAGAGAAAGACTAGAGTGCCTGTCAAGGCTGAGAAAGCAATTTAACTCTTTGACAATTGAAGGGTATTTTTTTTAGTGATTAGTTTAAAAATATTCCCAGGAGATGGATTTCGGTAGGAAATATATTAAAATATATTGTTTTAAGGAAGATTACAACTTTTAGAGTTTTAAGTGTTTTGTAATGATAATTTGTCAAGCTCTGGGTAAGTTCTAACTATCCTTGAATTTGATAAAAATTACATAATCCTTTTCTCGAACTATTAAACGTATAAAAGAAACTATAAACTTTAAAGGTTTTTAAGGCCACAAAAACATTTTTGAATCTTTTCCAAAAATTCAGTGAAGAAGATGTACTACACAGACTATATACCCCACAATATGCGACACCATCCCCAAGTTTTGTATCTCTCAGTTGACATAAATAATCATTTTAATTACCATTTAATAGCTATTTATTTTTAAAAATCGTCTACAGAGCAAAGGCCTCCGCCAAACAAAGAATATTTTGACGGGCTGTTTTCCAAAAACCACCGAGTGTTTGTGTCCCAATTTTCGAGTATTTTTCAGCCTCTTTTACTATACGTTTTATATGTGCATATACATATATTTGTTTTTAACACGTAAATATCTATGCGCGTACAGATGTCTGAACAACAAAAGATATTGTTGTTGGGTTTTCTTCAGTCAGTCATTTCCATGTCCACAAAAAATGGAACAAAACAAAAGTGAAAACTCGAAGAAAAAGCTGAAAAATTGCGTCGCATTGGAACAGAAAAAATAGCAGGGCAACAAGACAGACGACAGACTGACTGACAAACTGACAAAACGCCACCCTGTTTGCCAGTTCCTCCAACATAAAAAAATAAAATAAATAAAATATAAGAAAAGGCCATGGACAGCAAACGGGACTTAAAAAGGGGAAGACGCCGAGAGAACAAAAGCGAGGCATGAGCGGGCAAAATGCGCGACACACTTTTGCTCAATATTTTGTGTGTTGTGTGCCATTGCGCCGTTATTTTGAAGGTCAAGTGACCAGGGAACACGAAAACCTTCTCCGGAACTGCCTGGGCGCAGCCCGCCCAGCCCCTCACCTTTGCTGCCCGCCCCTTCTCCTGACAGCAACGGAAAGTCAATTTTGCATTACAAAATCGAATGAAAGGGGGAAAGGCAAAAACAAAACACAACACAGGAAGAGTTCGCTAAGTTCGCTTAATCACTTTTTTATGCCTATACGAAATTGTTTTTGAGATATATATAATTCTTTGCCTTTTAAATTTCATTCACCTGGAATTTAATGTTGAATTGATATTATTTATTTAATACAGTTTTTCGGGATTAAAAGAAAAATTCTAATAATTTCTTATAAGGTTTCCAATAAAAGAATATTTTAAATCATTAATTAAATATACATTTTTCTACTAAAATCTTAAACACAATTTGAATTTAAATTTGTTAATTTAGAAACTTTCGAAATTAAGTTTTAACCTTGTACATTTCAGAAAGAAACATAAAATTCAATACGCAACTTTAGTGAAAATGCTGAAAATCTTTTTTCGCATACCAACCATTTTCCTAATATAAATCCTATTTACCGAAGTCCCACTGTCCTTAATAAATTATTAAAATACTATTTCTGCCAGAGTCATTTGTCGTGCGATATTTAGGGAAGCACTATAGTAGCGTGTGCCCACTGTGGGGCCATTGGGTGATTAGCTTACCACGCGTCGTGTCTCATAACGCGGCAACGGAGGAGTTGTAATCGGCGGGGGAGCAACTCCCTCCGCGAGCTGATTCAATGGCAAGTGAGTAGGCGGAGACATCACCACGTCGTGTAGCAGGGTGAAGGGATCGGAGTCGGGATGTAGTTCCATGTGCAGGGCCTGCAGTTCGTCGCCAGTCGAAATGTCCGCCGAAGGTGGCGGTGAGGGTGGCAATGGATTTTCCACTACGTAAACCAAATCTATTTCTGGCGCCACGGCTTCCGTGGTGGTTATGTGCAGAGCGGTGGGGGTCGCCGGCGGAAGAAGGCTCATTAGCTGAACGTCCAGATCCGCCTCCATGGGCTCCCAGGGGTTCTCGGTCGCCTTCTTTTGCGGAGTACCCTCCAGCGGGTACATCTCCGGGCAGTCCAGCTCCATGATCACCAGATCCGTCTGCGTCTGCTGCTCGGATCGTTCCTCGGCGGTGACACCGTCGTAGCGCCGCCTCACCTCCTGGGTGTGCTGCTCCCGGACATGGTCCATAAACACGGAAAACTGCAGGCAGATGGCCGGACAGAAGGCGCAGTTGAAGCCGAAGCTCTGGACGTCCGGCGAGGCGGTGATTTCCCCGCACTTGCGGAAATACGCGTAGTCCTCCAGCTGCCAGCTCAGGGACTGCGTTGACTCCTGCAGCGGCATCATCTCGGCTCCCACTTTGCGTTGAAATTCTCACTTTAAAATATTAATTTTCACAGTTTTCTATTTGGCGCACTCGCGACGTACGAACGGGCGTAGAACACCGAACCGAGCGCGGAGCTTTCCGTTTCAACTTGTGATCCAAACAACCGGCAAATCTGAAATGCGGTGTGACCGAGGCGGGAGAGATAAGATATACCGTGCGGGGGTGTCTGGCTTAGTGTGACCTTTGCATGGAGGGTTTAAAATACCAATCGAAAACGTGGGTCATGTCAAGAATTTAACGGCAAGTTTTATTTCGGGCTTCAGTAAAGGTACTCTTATGTTTTCCTTAATTTTTCATTAGTATATTATTTAATTTTTATGTATTTGTTACATTGTTGCCTATTATTCAAGTCTAAAAAAATATAATTACAATTACCATGAAAATAATACACATTATATTGAAACAGTAATGTATATTTCATATTTTAATGTATAATTTGGCACAAGAAATAATAAAATCTATTGTATATATTTTAGGTACTATTTTATAACCCACTATTTTGCACTGGATTTTGTTTAGGTACGCAATGCGGTCATACATTAGGTATATTTCGGTATTTTTCGCATCGACCGACCCAATGGTAAATTCTTAAGGTACACTTACGGGCACACTGAGCAACAAATAATTCCAACACAGCGGGCGGCTTATTAGCAAAATATTCGAGTAAATGTTATAGTCTGTTGTTTATTAGTTAAATTACACCATGGGATTCGTGCTGTCCAAGTTCCGGGTGCGTACAACCTGCCACCGCTATTCGCGGATGGCTAAAATGCAAATGAGCTAATGCCCGAAAATATGGCGAAAAAACACGAAACCAATGCCAAATCTGAATCTAATTATAGAAGGAAAAGTCTTCGGAGGCGGTGTTGGAGGGGCTGCAGACGCAGATCCAGGCATTGGAGAAGTACATGGTCAACACGGAGGAGCGGAAGCGGCGCTTCGTGACGAACTTTGTGGGCTTCACCATTGGCGCGTATATCGTGGGCTTCGGACTCTGGTACTTCTTCTACTTCCCGCCGACGCTGCAGGAATGCATTGTGTACTTGGTGCCGCTGCTCCTCTTTCCCATTGTGTGAGTGGCCGATCCCAAGCTATCCCGTTTTTGAGTCACCTCTATAAGAGTCAATATGTTTATAAATGTATATATCACCCGGATATTGCAGTATCATATTGCTGCGACGCCTGTTTACGTGGTACTTTCAGCGCAAGCTGAACAAAAATGGCGATAAGCTGGCGAAGCTGAAAGAGGCCAAGCGCGTCCTATTGGAGCAGGTCATGGACAAGGAGACCTAT
The DNA here is from genome assembly GCA_008042675.1 of Drosophila seguyi. Taxonomy (NCBI): domain Eukaryota; kingdom Metazoa; phylum Arthropoda; class Insecta; order Diptera; family Drosophilidae; genus Drosophila; species Drosophila seguyi. The sequence continues at coordinate 279,820 of VNJU01009562.1, read as the reverse complement.
AAGGTAAGACAATCATTGGGATGATTAAGATTATTTAATTCCCACTATTCCCCTCCCCAAGGTGGCACTGAATCTCTTGGAGCGCTTTGGTGATAAGAAGCAGCTTCGCCTGGGAAGCGGCCTGCAGACACCCAACCGGCACTCAACGCCTCAGCCCGCCGCTCGGGCCGTAGCTATCGGTCAGACCCAACAGCAACACCAACCACAGCAGCGATCGCTGACTCCCTACTCGAGCGTCTATCGGAACAACAATAACAATAGTAACACCAGTCTGAACCGCAGCGTCATCAGCTCGCCTGCGCTGGCGGTGACGTCAGCGCCGCAAGTGCGCGCCGTGCAAGAACTACGACGGCGAACACCGTTTCCCATTGTGGATGATCGTTCGCGCAGCGCCATAGATCGCATCGTGGACTTCATCGTGGGCGACAGTCCACAGAATCGATATGGCATGATCTGCAAGGAGTGTTTTGGCCACAACGGTGCGTTATGATCCGTAAAGGAGGCTTCTTTATATTAATCAAAAGCAAAACCGGTTAGGCATTCGCTTCTATTAGCATCTTTGGCTGCCAAATGGTGACTGAGCACTACGTTTAACATGTAGACAATACCTATTGGAAAAAAATATTTGCAATTCTTGATAAGATATTGAAATTTATGATAATGCAACCTTTACAGATACAAGCATACCTCACTTGCGAAATTTTGGGTTAATGACCGATTTTATACATCATTTTTCGAATTCTTGTATTGCAAAAATCACTTCACATTATTTATTATCTCATTATTATTATTATCTCATTGTAAAATTTATTATTTTCATATAGGAATGCTGCCCAAGGAGGAGTATGAGTACGCCGCTTTTCGGTGTGCTTACTGCAATGTAGTGAACCCGGCAAGGAAGGAGCGACCTGTGGCACCCCGCCTCTCGCTTGAGCCCGCGACGCCAGCTTCGGCTAAGCGCAACGAGAGCTCCGACAGTGAATCATCCGATGACGAGGAGTCGGGTAGATATTCTATTTTTTTTGGGGAAAGCCATTTATAGGAAACCTTCCATTGCAAAATATCTAAAGGTTGAGGTCATTGAGACTTTGATGGCTCTTTTAATGGCTTTACCTCCCAAGTTTCAAAAGTATATTAACTAACAATATCCTATATCATTTTAGATAAGCAGGCATCAGCGCGACGAGTTCTGCTGCCGGATGTGCCATCAAGTCCAGGCGATCTTGACGCCACCAAGGACTTGGAAACGGAGGAGAGGGAGCCAGAGACAGATACACCAGAGACAGAGACGCCAGAGACTGGATCTACTGCTGCTGCTGCTATTGTTACTGGTGACGTCAGCAACGCTGAGGTGATTGCAACTGAAAGCTCCTGAGCATACATACACACACACGTCACATATCAATGCAAAATCTTTAGGCGCCAGTCAAGCAAAATTCTTGGATTATTTGCTTATTAGCTTAGATGTTTTATTTTTGAATTGGTAAGCAAATTAAAATTGAATCTGTTATTATGAATTTAAATGGAATGCGAAAATTCCTCGACTGGCTGCACTTTCTTCATTGGGTCAGCCACCCCACCTCCGCCCGAGGCGTGGGCGGTCCGGGCGGTTTGGCACCACTCCCCCGTGCAACTGTCAGCATAGAAGGAAGTTGATAATTAAAATCTAGACAAAATAAGGCGACAACTAATGGCATAATAATTTAAAGCACGCCGCGGCGTGTGACAAAAAAGGCAAGCCACTACCAGGCGATATCACTCGGTGGCCGGCAGCGATAGTTTACTTACTTACAAGCGCGAGAACACACACATGCCACTGCGCCGCCGCGACTCCAGACTAACACTGCATTATGCGAACGGTCAACAATTTCAATTTCGCTGACTTTTATTTTGCTTTATTCTGTTTTTTTTTTCCGGGCCATTGATCAAGGCTAACGAGATCGATCGGCGCTAGCTGGTGGCCTGCCTGGCAATCTGGCGGTGCAGCAACGTAACATAACGCATTAGCCGGGCCAACACCAGCACCACAGCCACCACCAGCGCCCACCTACACAGAGAAGAAATATCCTCAAAAATTGGCGATAAATTTGCTTCTGTTTATGTAACAAGAAAGGTCTTGCTTGGTTTTTTTTTATTAATAAATTATTGCTGTGGTCTGGATTGTTAATTGTTTAATATTTTATGGTTCAAAACACACTTTATATTAGCTCTCCCTGTTCAAAGTTAAAGAAATTTATGAATAACTATAAAAACATATTCATTTCAATCCCAAAATAAGAAAATAAAGGGTTATTTTTATGAAATCGAATGCTCTATTCGCTTAGTTTGTTAAATATAAATCTGAAACTTGTCAAAGGTACTAAATGGATTTTATCATGATATTAAATACCTTTTAATTAACAAAATATAATTTTTTAGTAAGAATGTATGATCAAACCCGAAGAATTCTGACTTATAAATTGGCATGAATGCCAAGTTTTAATATTTATTTTTACTAATAAACGATATTAAATATAAGAAAAGGTTATTTATGAAATTTATGAGATTCATTTTAATTTAAAAATATATTTTAAAAATATTTCTAATTAAACTATTGATATATTACAAATAATTATAATTTATATATTATTTTGAACTGTGCACCGCCAGGTGAGGGTGGTGCGACGGCGGCAGGAATTGGGGATTGTGTGGATTGGACGGTGCCGCGCCCGCGCAAATTCCTGCCAATGGCTGGCGGCAAACACAAATTATAAGAATTAAACTAAATCTGTTACACCGTTGCCAACAATTGGGCACGTCTGTCCCCGAATCTAACATGTTCATATATGTGTAGATATGTATGTTTGCCAGTCGTGTGCCGGCGACCCGGGGGCGCTGGGCGCTGCCTGATTATCTCATAATTTGTGTGTCTGTGGCAGTGCGATTTTTCGCTCTTTTCCACGTAATTGAATTTCCCAACTGCCCAGGAAGTCGTCGTCGTCGTCGTCATTGTCTCGTACTCTAGTGCGTAAGGCGGTTTTAATTTCAGTTTCACTGGCAAGCTGCGTGGTCTGCGGTCTGTGTGTTGGCCGATCTGAACGGCCGTCAACCTATAACGGGTTATCGGAAATAAAACTGGCAACGGAAAATCTATAACTAGGGACGGAATAGCTTAAAAATAAAAAACAATTTTCCTACATTTTTACAGAATAAATTTATGAAATTTATGATATGGCTGACTTTCAGTAATTTTAAGAAATAAATTTTCTCAAAACACAAGTGAAGTAGTACATATGGTTCGCTTTTTCCCACAAAAATTGATTTTCTATAGGATTTAGTTTACATTAAGTACATTTTCTTAGATATATAAATACTGTTGTGAGACATGTAGTAAAAATATCCCATTTAATGATTATAACGAGGAACTAGGTACTATTTATAACTTTTTGACTCTCTGAAACTCCGAACTTGAATCGCTTATAGCCCAGCCCTAGAACCTAGAAGTAAACCTCGGGCCGCCGCCTCTCGAATGTATTGGGATCTAGTGCAAGTTCGCTGCACCGAAACCCGTTTGCAATGACTCGGAGCACCGCTGCCTTCCGGGCAGGCAGACCGACGACGACATGTGGCAGTGGCATGCCAAGGCGATGCTTGGTGTTGCCGAGATCCGATGGCGACCTGTGTGCCTCTTACACGAACCAATCCGATCCCGTTCAATGCGAGCCAAGTGATTCACGAACTGATCCCCCTGCTGGAAATCGAAAATTGGCCAAACGCCAACGCGGCTTTGTCAAAAAACACACACCGTATATATTTGGCCAGCTAGGAGATTTCCATTTTTTTTGTTGTATTTTATTTCTGGCCAAAATGCAAGTTGGGGGCTTAGTTCATTGCTAATGACGGCATGTCGGTAACTCGATATAAGTGCACAGTCGCCTGTGTGTTTGCATAGTTGGGTGTTTAAGCATATTACCCCGTATATGTATACATATCTACATATATGTCTGTCTGTCTCTCTGTCGGTCCGACGGCCCCGTTCGATTTATTTGTCCGCGCGCTCCGCAACAAAGACTCATAATAATCTGTTGGGCCAATCAAGTAAAATATGCGCGAGATCAGTCAACTACAAAAACAAAAGCAAAAGTCAGAAAAGTAAAGCAACTGCAGCAGCAGCAGCAGCAGCAATAGCAACAGCAACAATCAAGCAGCAAGAGCAATGAAAGTGAAACCGAGAGACTCAGGCTGAGATTGAGACCTGGCCAAGAGCCGACTCGGTTCTAGCCAGCATCTCAGGCCAGCTATATAAGCTAGATGGCCGGGCTCGGCAGCAGCAGTGCAGCACTGACCAGGAACCCAATTGGAAGTTTGAGCTACGACTTCATAGTCCAATTTGGCCAAGGATTACCATAGCCCCCCAAACAGACCAACTCTAACCACACCTGCACCCATCCAGCAACATGTTCTTTAAGCTGGTAAGTGGCCTTTGAACCAGGCTCGGACCAAGGCTAACATTTCCTTTTACAAAGTCTAAACTGAACAAATTTAAATACTTGTAATTACCTTTAATTGGAGTAATTATTTAATTAATTAATTCATTTTGAGGATATAATTTTTGAATGTAAGCCATGTTTGTATAGAAAATATTTTATTTAAAGCTAATATCCTTTAAAATATAATCGTAACTTTTGATTTACTTTCCGTTAATTATTCTTAAATCCCTGGTAATTAATTTACTATAATAATTTCCCTTGATTTTGCAGCTCCTCGCTACCCTCGTGGCTCTGGCCGTGGCCAAGCCCCAGCACCAACAAGCTGCCCAGTATCCGGCTGGTGTTAATCCCCAGGACTGCCCCGGTTTCCCCATCTGTGATAACGAGCGCCTGCACAATCCCCGGCCCCAATGGGGCGCCCCGCAGCCGCAGTGGAATCCCCAGCCGCAGCAGTGGAATCCTCAGCCTCAGCCCCAGTGGCAGCAGCCGCAGCATCAGTGGAATCCCCAGCCTCAGCCCCAGTGGCAGCCACAGCCTTCGTGGAACGCTGCTCCGGCTCCGGCTGCCGGCGGTGATAAGTATCCGGCTGGCATCAATCCCCAGACCTGCCCCAACTATCCGTACTGCGATGTGAATGCCGGACATGCCGGTGCTCCGGTGGCTGCCCCTCCACTTCCGGGCTGGACGGAGCGTCTGTATCCCGCTGGAGTTTCGCCCCATCAGTGCCCCAACTTCCCGTACTGCCACTAAAGCGGGCGCAGCTTCCACTAACATCATCCCCTTTCCCAGTTCTCAATTAGTGAACATTAATTTGAAATTCTTTGTTGTTGGCGCCGAAATAAATGCTAAATGTTGGTAAAAAATAAGATTTTGCTTTATGTGAGGGATTACATCATATTTGCATAGATTTACAAAAAGAATTCATTGAATTAGCTCCAAATATTATATTTAATGTTTCTCCTAAAGAAATATGCCCAGCAACATGGAAAGGTACAAAAATCAATGTTAAAAGTCCCTTAAAAGTCCTTTCAAGGAAGTAAAAACTTGTAAAGGTTTTTAGTTAATTAAGAATTCCGATTGTTTTAGGACCAGTTTTAAACGTGTTGAACTAGGAACTGCAAGTGGGACTAGTTAGACATGCTCCGCGCGGCGGTCATGCCACGAGAATGTGCCCTGCCACGCCTCTGACTTACAGCATTACGTGTGGGCCAGGAGGAGTGGAGTGGATCGTACCGGACCGGATCGGCTAAGAAGGGAGCGGACGGACAGGCGGTCGACCTCAGTCGGAGCTGGTCCAGTGAGTGAGTGCTTTGTGAAAGTCGTTCTTGCAAAACTTCGGCTTAATTGCCGCCTTCGGGTTGGCACAGCACACCAAGGTCAAGTGCAACTGCAAATTACAGGCCTGCAATGGGATTAACTAATGGAGCAATGATCCAATCGAAACTATCACATTCCCGGGCCAATTAACCTGTCTGTCCGGTGCGTGCAATCGAAATTGTATTTCATTTATAATCAATATGGCATTGCTCTGCATTTTTGGGGTGTTATTATTTATGTTTTCGTGAGAAAAAAGTATAAAACGAGGCAGTAATTTTTGAAGGGTCTTTTCGCTCTGTAAAGTACGTAAATATATTTGATAAATTACTCCAAAGAGTTGGCACTTGTTATTTACTATTTTCAGAAGAATTTAAATAATAAGATGGGGAACAAGATCAGGGAATGCAACTGTAGTGTCTTTACTATTAGATTAAGCCGGCAGTACCTTGAGTCCTTTTTAAGACTGAAGAACACCTAACCTACAATAAATTAATCACATTCCTTCTTAAATAATAAATTTACTTAAAAGTATATACATTATCCCCTCCATTTTTAAAAACTCACATCTCAGTAAGACTTTCCACCTTCATCTCTCTTAAAGAACAGAGTAAAACCCTCTAGCACATTTCTGTATACAGTCGAATTGTGATTTTATTTACAATCATTAACTTAGGCATTGTACAATATTTACAGGCTGGTTTTATTCATTGATTTACTGAGTGTGGGTGGGTCTTCAGACTGTGGGACTTACAGGTGGCTTACAGCCAGCCGTGTCCGTGGTGGGAGCTCCATCCATGATGGTCGTGATGATCATCGAAAACATGGTGAATGGGCACCTCCTCGTGGTGGACATGATGGACCGGCACAGGGACCTCCTCATGATGGACATGATGGACTGGCACCTCCTTGTAGATGGGCACGGGAACGTGCTTCACCACCGGCACATGGATTTTCTGGACATGATGATGATGGACGGTGTGCACCTTGTAGGGAACGTGGATGGTGTGGTGTTCGCTGTGAATTGGAAAAGTGAAATCGTTCAGATTATTGGCACCCAAAACACCCCAGTGTGTATGTGTGTGGCATATTAGCTAATCAGTTGCTTGAACTCCGGCGACGTCTTGGCAGCCAATCGGAATTGGCAATTAGTCGCACAATTATGCGCGCATTACAAATGAATTAAATGCCAGTCGCAGCCTGTGAAATTCCTGAGCGGCGAGCCGGTGGTGGGCCGCTGAGCCAAGATCGGCTAAGTTCAATGGTAGAGACCGCGATTGGAACGGTCCGCCGCCGGTCTAAGTGGTGCGAGCGTTTTGATTGCTCAATTCGATCGCATATTTTATATATAAACCCACGGCTCGGCTCAATCGCAGCGTTTAAAAAGCCATGCGACCGCTCGTTAACTTAGCATAAAGCGGGAAATGGGCATTTTTATCGATTCGCTTGGGTTATTTATGGATCAGTTCAGGTGCCGGAGATCGGCGGGAGATATGTCCGTACTCTCCGTACCTAGACTCAAATAAGTACTCACTGTTTGCCAAAGAAGCCGGGATGGGGGGCGCAGTAGGCCACGGCAAAGAGGGCAACGAAGATCTGAAAGGGGATAAGGAAGTGTTTAGATCCGATTTAAAAGCCACAAATTAATATATATAATTAAGTTTAATGTGCAGTCAGCCAGATAGCTGCGGTTGGTATTCGCTCAAGTTGTGCGGTAATGATTTTTTTGTAAAGCAATAAGTCTTAGAAATAATGTTAAAGAGAACTGAGAGAGTTTATGAATCGTTGAAAATATTCAAGAGTTAATTTTAAACACAATCGAGAGAGTTTAAAAGGCGTAGCTATTATTTTTTTTTAGGGAATTTATAAATGTGTCCTACACTTTTTAAATTGAATTTGTCTCGGTTATTAATTGTTTGTACATTTCATAAATTCCCTAAATATTTAAAGAGATATTTTAATAAGATTCAAATATGTATATCTTTCAAGGAATTTATAAATAATAATATATTTTTTATTGTTTGTACACTTAACTAGTTCCCTGATTTTTTGAGATTTATTTTTATTACGTTTAAATAACTTAGTTAAAATATATGAACAAATAAACACATAAAGAAAGAACAATATCTTTGTATTATTCTAATTTCTTTATAAATTATTAAACCTTTATTAAATGTAAGCTACAAGATTTCTATATATTATTTTAATTAAAATCCATTAATTTGTTATTGGTTCTAATAAATAAAATATTTTAACAACTTATACTAGTTGTAGAAATTTGTTGTAAAAATCCCAATATGAGTTTATTAGTTTCAGATATTTTATGAAATTAAATTTGATTTTTGAACACTAAGATGTTTTATATGTTGATTTATTGTTGGATTTTGCTAAAAATGTTATAAGCTTTTTATTGTTCACGAAACTCCACTTGAACTAAATAAATTGTCCAGCTCCAAGTGCATTATTTTTGAAACAGTTTTTAACACGTGGTTTGTTTTTTTTTGCTTTAACACCGATATCCTTTTCGCACTTACGAAGGCTTTTAGGGCGGACATTGTGGGCTGGCGCTTGACTTTCTGCACAAAGCAAATAATAAAACCGGAGCACTGTCAGGTGGTGACTGATAACCACAGGCTGCGACTCATCCGTTTTATACACGGCGCCAGCAGCGATTTTTCGCCAAGAGTCGACGCCGCTGCACAAGAAAGACGTGAGCTTGGTGCAGCGGCAACAGCAACATGGCAGCAGCAACAGCAGCAGCAACACCAACCAATCAACAGCAACGGCCAGCGAACACACAACAGAAACAGAAAACAGTAAAAGCAAAGCGACAATAACCATAACAGTGGACGTGGACGCTGTTGGCCATGTTAATAAATGTGTGTACATGCGGTTGACTCCTCGGTGGCTTCTGTTTACCACTCATCGGGGTTAAGACCCATCGGCTGGCCGAAAAGGAGTATGGCTACACGCCAAGAAAATGTTTTAAAATTGTAATAACAGTATGGTATGATATGTGAAAAAATACAAAAGAAAAAATATTTGATATAAAGATTAAGAACTACCAAGTTTGTGGAAAGGATAAGGAAAGGTCAAAAGTTGTAAGGGAAAAATATTTATTTGATGAGAAAGCCTTATTATATTAATATTCAATTTAAAAAAAATTGGAAAATATAAGGGGAACATATTTGTAATAGCCAAACTCAATTAAACAATTTTAAAAAATATTACAAATGGGGAAAAAAAATTTTTTTTTAATCGGAGTAGACTTCTTTTAATACAAATATATACTTTTGAGATGATAGACCATAAGAAAGTATTGAAAAACTATATATTTTCAATTTGTTCGATTTTTTAATTGCCTGAAAGAATATTTGATATCTATTCTTTTTACATTAATTTCTGCATTTTGCATTTACCTAAGGTTAATTTTAATACATTAATTCTTTCAAAATAATTTAATAAACACTTTTTCTCCCAGTGAATGGTCAGTCAATGCTTCAGTTGTCTTATGACGCAGACAATCGAACTTTGACTCTGCGGCAGTGCAGATCTCTGCTTTGTGTAATACAACACAAATTACATTAATTTCATCATCATAATCATAATCGCAAGACAACGAGGAGCGGGGCTAAAATCATTCCAAGTGACTGACCAAGTAGCACATATATCATTGCTGAATGGATCACTTAGCGGCCTTCCGCGGGTAAAAAGTGAACGTGAGCCACGACAAAGTTGTCACGCTAATCCGAAAAATAAAAAAGACAGATTTCTGGCCCTTCCATATCGCTACGAAGACATCTCCGGCGAGCGACCTTGAACGGGTTTTCTTTCGGCGACTGGTGGTGTCAATTAATATGGGTCAGCGTTGGAATTACAGGAGTGCGATGTACCCACAAAAAAAGGAAATAAAATCACGACAGCGATACACGAAACACGTACGCCGTAAATTTGCAATAAAACGCATTTCGGGCAATTACTTAACAGTAACAGCGTTGTGGCGGCTCTAATCAAGCAATGCATCACACGATTTTACAGAAATTCGATTTTGATTTGGAATTTGATTTTGATTTTGATATTGTGTGGGGTTTTTGCCCGATTCTATAATGCCCCTGACATAACATAAGCTGCGCCAGCAAGTCAGCCAGCTGTTGCGGTTGCAACTGGTTGTTGCAAGTCCCTGTTAAATCGAGTGTTAAGAGCTCTAGACTTTAACCCATTTTAAAGCGTCGTGGAGTTTCTTTTTCTGCTATGTGTAATTAATTAACTTTTCTGGAGCTTTTCACAATTAAAGCAGAAAGCTGAGCTTAATTAGTATTAGTTCGTTAGTTACTTAAGTTATTTTTGAAATTAATTACTAACTAATTCCAAACAATTAGTCAAGCGGAAAATTGCTGGGATTATTATTACTTGAATTTCCATTTAAATGTTTGCGGATAAGTTTCCTATAGCAAATACCTCTTTATAAAAACTCTTTATAAATTATTTAAAAGTTATATGAAACTTAACGAAGTGCGTTTTATTTTTGTCATTTAATCCACTTAGCTTTGGCATGCCACCGCATGAATTTAAAGCCTAACTCAACCTGCTTGCCATATATGGCCCGTAATGGGTTAAACTATCACTATCTCTTTGCTATTTTCTCTGTGAATGTCTGCGTTTATCTGTGTATAAGTAGGCCACTGTGCTTTTTCTGCGTTTGAGGGCGCACCACTGACATCCTGCCCCTGCCACCGGCCCCGACTTAGCTCCAACTTGGCTCCAGCTCACCGACTCACCGGGATGTTATTGCATTTGCGGCAAATTGCTCGTTTTAGACATGCCAAATTGCATAATGGATATTTGTTTGTGTGATAAATATGCCACGGCTGCTGGCTGCCACGCCCCTCTGCCTCCGAACCATGCGTGCCCATGGGCAAAAAAATACAAAAATAAAAAACCAAAACAATAATCCGCCGCTGGCTGTGCGCCGCACTGGATGATTACTTTCGCTTTCTGCGAACGCGATCGCGAATCCCGAGATCTCTGCATGCAAAAATACTTCCTGCTAGGTGAGTTTTGATTTCTATGAATGTGGACCACACAAAAAACACTCGGACCGGGTCCGAAAAGTACACGGAAAGATATGAGATCTAAAAAGATTTCAGGACAGATACTGGAGGTTATTTATGGAGCCTTCGTTGGGCTAACTATATACATGCATAGGCACATTAATTGAATAATCAGTGAGATATAGAAGAAAGGAAGTAGGGATTTCGATATGGTTAATCATATATTTAATAAGAGGCTTAACAGTCTCTCAATATTTGCTCCTTAAAGTTTTTAAAGACACAAATAATATTTCAAAAAGGGGTCTTTCTCCGAGAAGAACCAATCTTTTGTTCTCTTCATTCTTTTGTCGCAGAGAGAAATGCAAATGTATATAAACAATTTATCCCAATTAAGTCTAATAATTTCTCACTGTGTAATAGGATCTGTCATTTGGCCAAAGTCGAACAGCTGGCCACTAGACTCTGACTTACACACAGAGACTCAGACGCCGATGCAGACCCAGTGGCTCACTCACCACCAACATGATGTAAAACACGCCAAGTGCTCGTCGTTATGCAGATATGAAAAAATATATACAAATAAAGCAAAACGATATAGCCAAGAGATATATGAACATAGCCACAAACCAATGCTATCTAATTGGACGGCGGAACATGGCCGGCTGATCAGTCAATTGGCTTAACATGACGGGACATAAATCGGTGGAGTGCTGGACAAATCGTTTTGTGATAAAAACGAATTAGATTGATATGAGATAACTGTCTCATAATTCAAGCTTACGAGATAGGAATATATGGAAGCTGATGTTTGACAGGTAAGTGTTTGATTTTCTAGACAGACGATCTTTCCCTTAACATAATCCCTTGTTGAAATCAATTATTGCAGATGTTTTTGCATTATTTTTATTGCATTTTAGTAAATGAATAGTTTCTTGTTATGCTGCTAATTAAATGTGTCGGGTTGTTAAGTGACTAATGAGCTATTAGCTAGAGTAGGCCCTTAAAACTATATTGAAATGCTCAGTGAATGGTGCAGATAAAATTTTGTAAGCTGTATAATGTAATATGATACACCTAATCGGATTTGAACGGTAAAAAACCAGAAAATTGTTAACTTAAAATAATTTAGAAAGCCCTGAAATAAGACTTCAAAATATAAAATTACCTTATTTTTGTACTTAAACTGAGCAAATACTTAATAATTTTAAACTTAATGTTCTTATAGGAAGCTAGCTCTGCTTATTCTAAATAATTATACAAAATTCTATTAAAATTTCACAAAATATCAATTACTATAGTTTCCCAGTTATCCCCTTACTTTCATCTTTCGCAGAGCATGAGTAATTTTTACGAAGTCATGTTCCCTTGGATTTGCATATCCGTGCGACTAAACCAAGTTTGGATGAACGACTTTGGTACGTGTTATCAGCGGAGCGCTTCCTGCTGGCCCACAACTGCCAATCATCAGCTTTTCAACGGCGATTTATGTGACCTGAGCCACGCCGCAGTTGTTTGCTCAATCGTTGCGGATTACATGACACCGACTTGGATTTCCTGCGGAACGATAGCGATTGGGTCGCCATCGATCTCTGCACTTTTAGACACGGCAAAAAATAAAATTGAAATTTCCACGCAGATACGCTAGAGACGTGGTCAACTTCGACTCGGATAGCCTCACCCACTTGGCAGGCTAAGTGCGTCCGCCAAAACCGCCGAATCGCCGATCGCCACCGAATGTTGGATGAATTTTGATGCGTTTGCGATTTCGGTCTTTGATAGGGTCGAGGGACAAGTGCCAAGCCAAAGACTCTATTGCATGCCATATATATCGGATATGTGGAGCAGCCCCCAAACCAATAATTGTGCAATGCCAGTGCGAGCCTTCTATTTTGGCCATTTGAGTGTTGACTCTGAGACCAAGCAGACTTGACCTGCTTGGGGTGGTGGTAACTTTGCCATGAATAAGAAATAATTATGAAGAATATTCAAAGGCTGGAAATTCTTCACAAAGAAGGTCCACGGTTTCTGAAAAAGTGACTTGACATAATTTAGTTTTTTACTATTTTTAGGGGCTTAAGATAAACTAAAGATGATTCCTCTAATCGCCAGTGAATTATTGGGGAGTTATGATAGCCTGGAATCAGCCCTGGAAAATGGTAAGATAGAATTATATTTAAAATATTTTTCTTTGATTTTCCAATAAGTAAGTACCTGTTATTGTTGTACGTTACATACTAAAAATATATTTTTTTAAATCATGAATCATAAAAACATCTCTTAAGCTTTTTATTTAATAAATATTATTTACCAAATCTATTAATCTACCCATAATGCCAATTGTTAAGTAATTAATATTCTTTACCAAATATATATATTCAATGGGAAACCATAAAAGGATATGATAAATTATAACTTATTCTTAGTGATCCTTGTACATTTTCCTATATTTTAATGTATATTTATATTTATTACCCAAAAATAAGGCAATTAAATAATTTTCTCCCTGCATAATGTTAAATCATAATTATTATCCAATGACTTCTGTTCAGTTTCTCATTTACTAAATACTTCTTAACCTTTTCTATTTATTAAACACTAATTAATAAATGTATAAAGCCAAACATAAAGCAAATTGTTAAGTAATTAATTTTCTATATGCAAATCGGCTACCAATTTTTCGTTTTAATTATTCTTCGGGCAATCCCCAAAACTCTCCGATGACTGGCCAAGGGGCGTAACCTCTGCTGCGACTTAGAATTCCTCAGAGTTCCTGATATGCAAATGAGCTTGCCCAATGAGCTCATCTTCGCCTTCAGCGAATCCCATTCCGAATCTTTGCCCGTTTTCGAATTTGATTCCGAATCTGGGTCCAACCTCCTGACGCTGCCACGTTCGACGCCAACAGCGACCGAGACTGCGACTTTGCGCACGCGCAGTGCACAGATTTCGGAGTCGATGGCGATGGGCGCTGATGAAGAACAACCCCGGCCTGAATTAGACGACGCCAGCGAGCATGACAAGGTCGGCACTTAAAGGTGTCGCCAATTATGCGCCACCCAACTCCCTCCCCCTACCCGCATTATTATTATCATTGGCCTGGGTTTCCTCATCTTTTCGAAAACCTCTTTTTCGAGCTTTTTACGAAAACTGGCTCAAATTAACGCATGAGTTAAAAAAAAATCAACCTAGTGCACTCGTGGGCAGCTGGGTGTCCGTTAAATTTGAATTTCACACCGCTTAGCGCGGTCAGCAAGGCGGAAAGAAAACTCTCCAAGCTCCAAACTCGAAAACTCCAGCTTGAATTCTTAGATTTCTTGGATTCTTGGTCTGGGTTTTCGGTTCTGATTCGATTGCTCTACTAATTCCCGGCTTCTAGCCTAGAGTTCTGTCTCTAATTGCATCAAAAGAAACACATAACACACACAGGCAATAATCACGCGAAGCTGTTGAATATACGGAAAGGGGTATATGAGCTATGGGATAAAATAAATATAGATTTGGAATCATTAAAGAAGAGCTAGAATGAACTGAATTTATGCTTTGAGTTTTTTATTTGATTTTTTAATAATGTTTTGCAAACAACTCATAAAAAATCGTTGTATTTATGTACGCCAAAAGGCATAACTTTTTCTTAACCGTAAACTTTGCAATACCTTTTTTTGAAAAGGCAAACAAATGTTATTTATTTGCACTCATGGAAAATGTGGTGAATTATTCTTATTATATTAAAGTACGCTACATTTTTTTAATACATTTTTTATTTTCAATAACTTTAAAATTTTTTAAAAGTTAAGAAAGGGTATTCGCTTTTTCTAATTTAATTTTTCTCCTACAATTTTGTTTCAAACAATTTTCGAGAGTCATTGCCAGCTATCAGGGAAAATCGGACGAACCTCCCAAGTAGCTCTTTCGCTCCTCGGAAGCCCACCCTCCTCGCCCCTCCTTACCACCCCCTCCGCTGTCTCAAGTGGGCGCAGCGTGGGCACTGCTAATGATGATAATGATGATGACGATCTCTGCAGAGCCAAGCTCCAGCGCCTCCCAGCAGCACCTCACACCCGCGCCCTAAACACCTCACGCCTGGCAATGGCTCACCCGAGCTACCATCTAAATAAACAACAACTATATTACACTTGAACAAAAAAAGGGAACTTAATTCGTAAAGTGATTAGCCATAAAATATCTTGTATAATATATTTAAATTTAATAATGATATGGTACAAATTCTACATGTAGAATTGATAATTACAATTCTAAGTATGTGCTTTTTGCTGATGATTGTGATTTGTTATTCATTATTTCCGTGATGATATCGTACTTGAGAATTTTAAGATGCAAAGACTATAAGAAATTTATCTGCATTCTTAGGTTATTGTTTTATCTTGTTAATTAAATAATTGTATCGTTATATGACAAATAGATCAAAATAGTGTTAAGACTAAGGTCGTAAAGATATAAATATAAATGAATGGTATTTTTTAAATTACTTATTAGAATGGCATTAATTTGTGTACAAAATATTTATATTTTAGTTAATAAAGTACAAAAATAATAACGAGTTGAGCATAAATTTCGTAAGATTCGTGGATACAAAACACTAAATATATTTATTCTTTAAACTTCCTAACTGATATAAACTATCCTTATTATTTCTCTCAGTGCAGCAATCCAACAATTTAGGAAGAGAGAGATGCTTAGCTGTTGCTGCCGCTGCCACTGGCTCTGCCCGTGGCTCTGCCGCAGCACTGTCGCGTCTGCGCCGCTTTCTGCTCTTCCGATGAGTTTCGAACACAACTAAATCAGAATTTTTATTCAGTTTCAATTGTTTAGCGAGTGCGGATCGGAGTCGAGTGCGCGACGCAGCCAAACCGAACGAGACGAGCCCCAAAACAACAAATGAAAAATAAAATAAAATAGAAAAACAAAATTGAAACTGCGCTAAAAAACAAGAAACCAAAAAAAAAAAAATAATAAAACAAAAGTAAATTGAAAAGAGGTGTGTGTGAGGGGATTTCTGGCTTTCTTGTCATTAGCCAAAATTGGTGGAGATTTGCGATTCGCAAAAGTGTCAAAGCGCAACGAACTACAGTTATATTCGCTACATTTCCCAGCTTAATTTCCCTGCCCTAAATTTTTCCCTTTCTACCAAAGCTCCAAAAAGAAGAAAGTCGGAGAGCGTCCACAAAACTTATTTTATTTTTATGCCAAGAATTGTTCTTTCCGCTGTTAATTAATCATCAAGATTCATTTCCAAGTTTGTTGAAAAACTATAAAAAAAGAAGCTATTATTATGTTATTTTTTTTGGTATTTTTTTACCCTCTCGAATTGCCATGACAAATGCTGGATTTACGCATTGATGAGCACTTTGTCATTCGCGTTTTTAATTATCGGACAACTCCAAAAAGTTTTGGTCGAAAGGTCACAGGCACCTTCTCTTCTCTGAGTGTTTGTGTGTGCAGTGAACTCTGACGTCATCGCCTGTAAGAAGGTTCAGTTCCGAAACAAAATCCGTATCGCGCTTGGTTGGTCGGTCAGGTTATTGACTCTCTCCTTCTCTCCTCCACTCGCAGTTACACCCATCTTACCATAATTATGTAGACTCGGCGGCTTCTTCCGCAACCGCAGAATCTTCGCAGAAAGCGAGCCCGTAAATATATAAAGCTGATCTTGGCTCATTTTTAATGATCTGCATATTTTGGCAACATAATTAACGGTGAAAAGAATGTGAAAAGTAGCGAATCGTAACGCGAAAGCCAGAGATAAAAAACCCAAACGAACAAAAAAGAAACACACACGCGACTGCGAAGAAAGGCGGAAGAAAGAAGAAGGTTTCTACGCGCCTCGAGCTGATCGCCGGCGCTCAGTTCGCAATCTCTCGTCCATCCCGTCAGTGCCTCGAGCAAATCTTCGGGCACAAGAGCCCAGTGAAAAATCCAGTGAAACCGTCGATAATGTGCCAGGCAAGTGCCGCAAAAGAAGCGAGTTAAGTGAGCTAAGCAAATCTAAAAGAAAGCATCAACGGTAGTCGGATTTTTGACTATCGAATATCGACGCGAAATGATCGCGATTGGCGATAACAGTCGCAGGCAACGGATGCTGCGACTGCTGCTTGCATTCCACTTGATCGGTCTTTGGTATTCCACCTCGGCTCTGACAGTCGACAATCAATTGGTCTCTGCACGCAATGGTAAGTGGGAGATAATGGGAAGCTGAAGGGAGCTCTATATAGTTGTTAGTAAATTTATGGGCAGAGCAGTAAACTTATAGTGTGGCCTTTGGTGAAAGGGAAACCCCTTTGGGGTCGGCAAATTATTTATTTTTACTAAATTATATGAGATGCTTAAATACAGAAGACTTTTTATCAACGTTAGAAAATTCATACTAAAAAATAGGAGCAGGAAATTTTTTTTAGCTCAATTACCTTAATTTGTAATGAAATTCTATTAAAGTATAAACGTTCTTAAACACACTATGGTTATTATGTTGACATAAAAAATAGGAACTATAATGAAAACATTCAAACTATTATATTTTGCTCAATTACAGCTTTAGATCACGTTCTTTAGGTCTCGCTTTACTGATAACTATTTTTTTTTTTAAATATTTAATTTCGTTTTTTTCTTATATCATTAACAAAAATTTCGTAATTGGTTTTTTCCACATTACACATAATGAGTTCATTAACAACATTTATGCTAATCATCGAATTATTGTTAAACTCGTTTAATGGCGTTTTGCGAGAACTTTACTTGTATAATCTTTATTATGTGAATGGGAAAATTCGTAAAATTTATTAGTAAAAATAATGTTTGTCTTTTATTAGTTATTCAAATTATGCTTGTCCTATTAACATTGTATTGATTTTTTAATGTAAAAATGTATGCCTGCGTAGCTAATTTTAAAGTTTAGTTAGGAATAAAATCTTTGTAAAATCATATTTTTTATGGATAAAGAAAAATTGAATATTTAAAAAGGTTGTAAGAGGAGTTCTTTATATTTTAAATTTCAAATGTATTAATTATTTTTACAAATTAAAAAAAATATTTCTTTATATATTTGTAGCAATAATGTGTAACCCAAATAACATTTTTTACTTTTTCTTTAACTTTCGTATAGTAATACTTCGTAAAAAATGAATTAAGTTCTATATGTTCTTCTGTTTAGTTTTGTGATTGGAGATTATTTGTTTTCATTAAAATTCCTTGATTCAATTCTTGATTATTTTGTTTTCCATAACTTACTAGATAACACAATCTCTCTGTTCTGTTCTAAACCTTGACCTGCACTCACAACTCGACAACCTTATTTAAATATAAACAAAAAATATGCAAATAATTATTTTGAAACCTCATAAATCTCTTTTCATAACAAAAGTGTACCCGGTCTTATTTGGTAAATATTAATTAATTTAGAGTAATTAACATCACATAGGAAATATTCTAAATGAGGTAATTTCTTGGAAAAGATCATGTCCATCTAATAACCATAAGCTGGGGGCCAATCCATCAAGCATGGCAAAATGTGTTTTGTTTACGGCTTGACCTTTTTGAATTATTCATGCACTGACAAAAAATAGAAGAAAAAGGGAGAACTCTGTGGTCGCCGATGGGTTAATGCCTCTACTGGCGGCACGCAAAGTTAATAAAATTCAAATTCGAATGGAGAACAAAGCCGGCTAACAATTGGACAACAGAGACAATTGCAGAGTCAATAAAACTAACCTACCGTAGAGTGGAGTGGACGAAGTGGAGCACCACTGGTCGGAGGTGGCCTTGAAAGTGCAAGTGCGGTGACGCAATGGCAGGGAGCTGAGACTGGGAACTGGGCGGAGGGTAGGGGATTCGTTGCATTCATTGCCCAACTGTCAGGTGAACCTTTTGTAATACCCCCAATTCTCTGTATCTCTGCATCGACAGACTGCTTCGAGCGGATCGCGCTGGAGGCGATGCTGCCATTTGAGAAGACCTTCCGCACCGAAGACACCAACTCGCTGAAGATGTGCAAGGAGAAGTGCCTGCAGGCGGGCGAGAAGTGTCAGGCGATCTCGTTCGGGTGAGTCTCCTCCAAGCCTGTCAGTTGGCCAATTAATTGCCCAATTTCCATTCCAACTTTATGTATCTTTTCGGTAATTTTTTGTTTTGTTTGGTTTTTTTGCAGTGTTCATCGACGCGGAAACGGCACTTGTCAGTTGTCGTCGGAACAGTACGGCTCCGGGGGCGGCGGGCGGCCGGGGGGCGTGATTTTCGATCCCGACTTTGATCTGTACACGCGCAAGACGAACTGCTTCGACTTGAGCGACAACTCGATTGGCCCCGGCCTCCAGCCCGTCCCGGGTCCCAGTCCCATCTCGCCGGGACCGACGCCCGTGGATTTGCCCAACCGACCGCTGGACGTGGGCAACACCCCCGTGCTGGTGGTGAATCCCACTCCCCACACGGATGGCGGTGCACCGCCGCCTCCGCCACACTCCTCGCTGGGACCCGCTCCTGGTGTCGGAGATCGCCTGTACTTCTCCCACGACCTGTACCCCCTGTACAAGTATCCCACTCTCTACGAGAACAGCTATCCCTCGCCCAACGAGGAGGTCTACATTCCTGGTGGCTATGCTGCCAATGCTCCCGAGGTGGATGATCGCTATCGTCCGCACTATGGCCCGGTGGATCCCGCCGAGGATGATGGTGTCCGTCCCACGCCACATGGTCCGCCTAGACCCATCTTTGGCTTGGGTTACGGCAATGGCTACAGCTATGGTTCTCCGGAGAGATATACTCCGCCGCCTACGATGAGGCCTTCAGGCGGATCATCGGAGGAGCGACCCAGCTATGCTGCCAGGCCACCGCCCAGGCCCACCGCAGATCGTCCAGAGTATCCGCCGGGGCCGCCGCCACCACCACGTCCCTATGACAGCTCCACGCCGCCTTCGTACGGACCACGTCCCAGTCCCAGCTATGATGGACATCGGGAGCCTCGTCCAGACTACACCAATCGTCCTGATCCGCCGCCACAACAACCACATGATGGTTATGGCATGAACGGACCTTCGGCCAGACCGCCTCCTCCCTATGAAGCTCCACCGCCGCCAAGAGATGAATATATACGAAGGAATGGCAGCGCCATGCGTCCAGGAGATGGTTATGGAGGCTATGACGATGACAAGACTATAGCCACCTACTTTAATCCCGATGACTTTAGTAAGTGGAATAAATTATTTTGAATATTTCTTTTGAAATTAAATATTTATTTTAATTATAACAGAACGTCCCATGCCCGGTGATAGAGACCGTGATCGAGATCGGGACCGCGATCGCCTAGGCTATCCCATGGATGAACTGAAGGGTGAGTTGATGAAAGGATCTCCATCTCCCTGCTCCCAAAAACTCCTCTTCTTCCACTAACTCATGGATTCGCGCTGTCCCATAAGTCAAATCATCATAACCCCATAGACAGGCTGAGGCTAACCCTATATAAACTATGACTATGACACGGGTCACTTGAGGGTTGCAACCAACAACGGCAAACCACCACAATGACACTAAAATTTAGAATTAAGCTGGCGGCGCGCACAACTAAAACTCATTAGGTTTTGGGTCGACGCCAACTGACAGATGACAGCCGCTCTCGATTGACCCACATTCGGCGGCTTTTATTTGCGTAACAAAACTAAACCCATTAGCCAGGCATAATGCTCATCGGATCTGGTTTTGGGAGTGGGACGGGGATGGCGGGGGATGGCTGAGTGGGCGGTGGTGCATTATTCACATTCGCATACAAACACTCGACACACCGCGCCGAAAGCTCGGCGCAACTAACCCACCCACCAAAAACGGTATAATAAATAATGCTGCGGCCAAAAGATTTGATAAATGGCCAAAAGCGGCGGTACAATGAGATGATAAATTGGGGTCATCCACAGGGGTTATTTGGTTGAGGAGTTCTTGAGAGTATTTTAGGGAATAAATTATTAATTGCAAAGTATTTAAAGTTCAAATATTTGACAGACAAGTAAAGCTTTTAAAGAACTATAAAAGTAATTTGGTGTTTAAGCATTTATCTTTAGCTCTTTCCAGAAAACTTCCGTATAATATTGTAAGGTTTTCCTATTAAAGATTTATTATATCTTACTTACCCTTGATAAATCCTTCGTCTATACAATAAGCTTCAGCAGAGAGGAAATCGTAGGAAATGCTTATAAGTACCTCTTCAAGGTTATCTTTCTGGCGTCTTCATGTACATGATCTCATTGTTCTTTACAGTTGTCAAGTGCAAAAGATTTATGGCAATTCTAAATAAAAATTCGCCAGTCGAGATCATCAAAGAACGATTTGTGTTTTGATTTCGAGGCGACTTCCTTTCGGCTTCGCCAAGTGTGACGGCCTGTGGAGTACATGAACCCAGCGGGTGTCGGTGACATAAGCCCATGTGCTGTGCCCTACACTACACTATAAAACATACCAAGAGAATCCAAGTTCAAATGCCAAAAACTTGATGACGTTGCCTCAATTAATTGTGTGTTTGTTTTGCTTAAGGTGGCGTGTTCGCTAGTTAGTTAGTTAGCTCGCTTTTATTTGGCGTGGGACAGATCGTAATTTACACTGGGAGATTGGGCTGCTTGGATTCACTTGGAGGCGGAAGCGATCTTGGTGAGCTATGTTTTTTTTTTTGGCTGTTCTATGGGGTTGTGCAAGATCAGAATAGAACGGAGAACGGAGTGGAACTGCACTTGGCATGCAAGCTCCTCTGGCGTTGCTCATTGTATGCAAATACGGACATGTAGCCGCTGCACAAAAACTCGAAAACCACCCACATTTGTGGTTCCAGTTCGAGTTCGAGTTCGAGTTGGCCGCCGCAGCCGACGACGTCTGACAGCAGTGACATTGGTTCGGAAACGGAAATGCAGCTTGGTGGGGAGTCAAGAAGGAGTTGGGGCGGTGGAGTGACCGAAATGATTGATGTACTGATATCTGTCAAGTCAAGCTTGATTGGGAAATGCTGGGAAAACACTTGAAAATTAAGCTTTAAGGCAAAATTTTCAAGAGAGGACAAATGACTTAGGCGAGCAACTTGAAAGGACTACGAAAGACTTAAAGAACGAACTTGAAAGGGCTGTGAGGGCCTCTAACATTTTAATTTTGCGAAAATTGAGTTCTTTAGTTAATATTTATTACTCGGAAAATTAAACTATATAATAATAATATAATAATTACAGATTTATCAGAAATATATTTAAGAAGCCATTAGCTCGCTCAATTCTTAGTAACATAACGCTCTTTAGGAGACTCTTGGGTTTCTCTAAATAAAAAGTCTGATTATATCACTTAGAACCTAAAATTTAACCAAATTCGATTTAAAAATGCCTCCTAAATCAATTATTAACAATATCCACAGCTATAAATATCATTACTCCCGCATTACTTGTATTTATTCACATAAAACCAACTCGTGGCAATGAAACAAACACCAATGATAAACCATAATAATTAAAAATGTAGATCAACCCTGATCTGGAAACCCAAAAATACACCTCTAAGAAACCTAGTCAGCTATAATTCCAGTTTATATACCCATGATTTATTTGGGTAACTGTCTAGTAGCTTAGCTGGTAACCGCTTCTAGTACCTCATTAAGTCCGCTCTTATTGAAATGAAATAATAAGCGTGTCATATCGCGTTGCGGCATCCTTGAGCGAGGTCTGGCAACGCTTGGCTGCCTCCACATCTCAGCATCGCATCTCCCCAGTGATCTGTACCCTCGTATTTTCATCTGAATCATCGGGCCAAGATAGGCATCTTCCACCGAAAAACGAGTAGAAAAAAAGAAACAGCCACTCATTATACCAGAGGCCCAAGGCTTCTCTCCGGTGGGCAGAGTCGTAAAAAAGAATCCAGCAAAGTGGGAGTTTTCCGAGAGCCAGAGCGTCAAAGCTCTCGGCTCGGGGCTCAGAAGCGTAAAAGCTCGGAAAACGCGCGCGATTTTCTAATGCCGTATATAAAACCGCAAGCTTGACCAACGCCGCTGTTCATTCGCGATTAGAATCGCCAGCGCTGCGCGTCGCAAAACCGAGAATCCGAAATTTCGAGCGTCCGGAAATCGTGCTCTCGCATCCGTGTCCTGTGTGCGAGCGAGATGGCCTGGTCGCCCATTGTTCCACGCGCTTTGACATTGCACAGAAATTAATTAGCCCAGAACGCAAATTTAGCAATTACGTAATCAAACCGCGTAATCACCGCTTTGGAACCATCAACTCCAAACCAAAAAAAAAAAAGAACTCCAAAAAAATGCGTACACTCTGTCATATAGTTTTGTCGCTGCTTCTACTTTTCTGCCGCCTCCACGACAGCGAATCGAAATTCGTTAGTCCTACGCGCCACACCGATCTCAGCAGCACCATTATCATCGTGGAGGATGCCAAGGGTAAGGGGTAAACGGGCTGTAGGTCATTCCACTTGTGGCTCGATTCTCGACCTCTCTCTTGAGGTCCGTTTCGGAGTGCGTATTAAATGTAATTTGCATAATTTCCATCTGCCATCTGCGTGAAAAACGGCGTTGTCTCGCTGGCAATTTTCCCGGAGATAATCTCTGATGGACTACGAGTACGAGTGCTGGTAGTACACGGCAGCCAACATGACTCGAACATAATTTACTCAAAACGCCAGCGGATGTGCCGCAAAAACACACAGAAGTGACTGAAAGGCGATTCGACCCGTAACAGAAACAGAAAACGAGACTGAGACATAAATGCACTTGGAGAAAAGTGGGTAGACCTTTCCTAGTAATTGGTTTACTTTTTGAAATCTTGTTGGAAAGTGAGAAGTTAAAAAACAGTTTTTAAATAATTATGCTGAGAAAGCTGTGAGTTGCTTTAATTTCCCTGACAAGACACTCGGCTTTAAAATTCTCAAGCTATTGCAAATCTTAAACTAACATTACTTATTCTGCTGCGTTGGAATTGTAGTAATTTAAATAATTTCTTAAAGAAGAACAAAATAATAGCATCACCCTTACCTGGATTATATATTTTTCAGGGGCTGTTTGGCGGCAAATTTTAAAAAAGAATTAGGGAGTGATGAGGGAGATCCTTTGTTTTTCTTGATTATGTATTAATTTTTTGTGTTGTTTTTTGCCTATTCAATAACTTTTTGATTAAGAATACTTGCTTTTCCCGAAGCAGGCCCATGCCAAGATTTAGGAAATCAGGAATATTATTTCCAACCTTGACCCCTTTACCAGGATATACCTAGTGGTTCTTCGGCTTCCAGCGCAACCTACTTGCTTATTTTTTTCAAGTGCAGGTTTCATAGGTCTGTATGAAGCAACCCAGCCCCGATCTTGGGTTCTGTCCTCGCTTCACTGACTCCACTGACTCCCAACAGCAGCAACTTTGAATGCCTGATCTTTTTCCGCTTCTTTATTGTTTTTGTATTGTCTGCCCTCCATTGCGTAAGAGGTAGCATCTGCAACTGGCACACTGCAACACCGATCCGATCTCCTTTTTCAGCCTGCTTCCGGCGCGTCCTGGCCGGCAAACGGATAGCGCCCCACTGGGTGCGCCGCTCCATCTCCTGCGAACGGGTGGAGGAGTGCATGCGGGAGTGCGGTCGGGAGCGGCGCTTCATGTGCGAAGGCTTCAACTACCGCCTGGATCCGTCGGGCCATGGCCAGGGGGATTGCGAGCTGGTCGAGATGCCGCTGGCCCAAATGGATCTCTACTCCAGTCCGGACCGGCGGGATGCCAACCTGCTGAGGCACCCGGACTACGACTACTATGAGAGGGATCGCAATGCGCCCAGCAGCTGTAGGCGAAGTGCCTGTCAGGATTGCTCTAAGGGTCCAGTGAGCAGTCAGCCGGTGTATTTCAAGCCCAGTGGCGGTGGAGGTGGATATGGTGGTGATCGGGATCGCGACAGGGACAGGGCTCACTATCGTCCGCCCAGCAGCACCGCCGTGGATCACTATCGCGGTCCATCGGGACCTCCGTCCAGTGGCTCGTATGAGCACCGACCGCCCTTCTCATCGGAGTACCACGGCTCCCACAGTTCTTCCTCCTCGGCGTCCTCCTATGAGTTCTCCTCCCACGGCTCTGGCTCGAGTTCCGGCTCCAGTTCCGGCTACTTTGGGCACACGCCTCCAAGCAGCTATGGCGGCGGCGAGCATGCCTACGTGGATCGTCATGACCCGCCAAGGTACAGACCTGGTGTAGGATCCAGACCGGATCGCTGGGAAACACTACCAAGTAGCTCGGGCTACGACAGCTCAGCGTACAGGCCACCGCGTCCAGAAACGGATCGTATTGATAAGTACCGACCGCCGTATCGTCCGGGCTCGGATTTCTCGCCCTACCGACCGCCAAGTCGTCCCTCGCATAACTACCTCGACCGGGATGGAGCAGGGCCACCAGGACCACCACCTCCGCCGGGATCCTACAAGAAGCCCAACAAATTCGTTCCTTACCTCATTGGCGGCGAGGACAATTGGGGTCATTATGGTGGTAGTTACGGCGGCAGTAGCAAGCACTCTTCGTCGTCCTCATCATCTTACTGGGGATTGACGGAGTCCCAGAGGCGCAAGGATCAGCAGGACTTTAATTACTTCCAACTGGGGGCACCACATCGCGAGTCCAACTCGGTGCTGAGCTATCCGGGCTCGGGCTACGAGGATGATTATCCCCGAAGGCGCAATGACTACCGACAGCAGTGGACGCGACGACCAGGACAGGATGGTAAGTGGTCCAGTTCAGAGCTCTCTGGATCTTAATTCTAACTTCAAAATCTATGACAGAGTGCTCGGCCAAGACCAGCGAGGGCTTCCGGCTGCACAAGACCGCCGTGAAGCATGCCTTCAATGTGCCCACGCTGACCGAGTGCGAGCGTCTGTGCTCTGACCAGCGCCCCAGCTTCATCTGCCACACCTTCAGCTACCGTTACAACCAGGCGGGAAGGGATAACTGCATGCTCTGCGACCGACCCATCAACATGTTGGATTACTACGTAGACATTGAGCCGGATAGGGACTATGATATCTACTCCATGGCGGATGACATGGATGTGTGCCGGCAGCCACCGCGACGTCATGACACTGCTGGACCTAGCACAGCTCTCTCTGATCCCAGGAATGCTCGTAAGTTCAAGGATTCCTTATTTGAAATGTAAATTACCTAAATAACATATATTATTTTACTTCAGAGTGCTTCTTCCGTGCTATTGACGCCACACGCTTCTTCAAGTCCATTGTGCGCGACTCCTTGACCGTGCGCTCTGTGGGCGAGTGCGAGATGGAGTGCATTCGCTCCACAAAGTTCACCTGCCGGGCCTTTGCCTTCCGTTATGGCCAGCAGAGGCATGCGGGCGTCATTGACAACTGTCAGCTGAGTGACTGGCCAGTGAGGGATATGGACAAGGAGCGTCATTTGATTTTGGACGCGGCCTTTGACATCTTCGAGAGAGCCAGCTATGGTCATGGCTGTGAGATTCAGCCCATTGTGGATGAGAAGCACAAGAAACGTAAGTAATTGTATCCGAGGAATATTTTCTTGTTTTATTAGGAAACTTTAACTTATTTTAGTTTGCTATTTGGGCTATGGCTCCCCGGCTCGCCTGCTGCCTCCGGCCATTAAGAAGGTGATATCGGTGCCCTCGGAGATGGCCTGCAAAAAGGAGTGCATACGCTTCAGGGAGACGACGCCCTTTAAGTGCTTTGCTTTCAGTTATGGGTAAGTGAAATACAGACAAAGCTTTCTGTATTACTTACTTAATCTCCCTTTTTAGATCACATGCAAGCTCCTTTAATTGTGAACTCTCCGACCTCGATCAAACCGAGCTAAAGCAGGATGTGCACTATACGCACACCAAGGAGCGCGATTTCTGGCTGTTCGCCTGGAATCCCTTCGACTGGACCTGCCGGGACAAGGTCAACACCATTGGTGGTTCGCGGGTGAACAACGATCGGCGCATGGACATCTTCCGGGAACCGGGTAAACTCAGTCTACTAACCTGTTGCACCTCGGTCCCAGTGTAAATAACCAAAAGGATCCTGCCTGGGCAGTAGATTAGTCATAGTTTCTGTATTATTAGCTATAGTATGTGTAAATTAGTTTGTAGCGGAGAGTGTGTTGAGTGTAAATAACGTTTACTAAGCATGTACAGTCCCAGCAATAACCGAAAGACGAATCCCCCCAAAAATGCTACTAACTATGGGAATTGCATGCCACCGTTTCCGTTTCCGTTTTCGTTCCGTTACCGTTTCCCAAACCCTCATTCCCCCCTGCTCATGACCACACTAAACACGCTTCTCGTTCGCTAAAGGCGACGTGGCCTGGCGCCACTACACCGTTTCCGGCAAGCCCTGCCGCCGTAGCAGCCCCTGCGAGAAGAACCTGGTCACGGGCTTCTACTCCTGCGAGACGGAAGCCTCTGAGGTGGGCTCCTGGGACTACTGCTGCAAGGCGGATCACCCGTGCGGCTACAGCAAGGGTTTCGACTATCCTTGGTGAGTTACAATCCTTAATCTTCACAAGAAACTCTCTTAAAGGATTACTTCTCCCGACCTCCAGGTGCTTTGTCGGCGATGAGTTCGATCAGTGGCGCAAGTGCAGCGACCGGTACTTCCCTGGAAAGAATTCTACTCAGGTCACCCACTCTCACCTGGGCCTGCCCAGTGCCAAGGAAAAGCAGAAGCATCCAGACTCGTCGCATCCCTCGCAGCAGGCCACGGCGGCCAGCAGCGAGTACAGCCAGCACCCGCCGCGACCTGGCGGCCTGCAGAGCCTCAGCGACTTTGCCGCCGCCCGGCTGTGGCCCGTGACCTACCTGTACAGTGAGGGCCCGCCCAATGCCACCGAGTTCAGCAACTTTGTCGACTGCAACAAGGAGTCGTGCTAATGGTAGTTGCTCTTTAATGTTAAGACATAAATATGTGTATGTACAATAGAAGCCCCTTTCCCCCACGAAATTCCCGATGTACTCGAGCCGCGTCGACGTTGTCGTTGCTGTGATCATCATTGAGATTGGACACCATTGTCGTCAGCATCAGAAGCGAGACCAATTAACTTATTAACTCAACTTCTCCCGAGTGTTGAATGCAAACTTAATGACCGCTTGCGTGCAGGCATTCTTTGTACCTATAAGCTGAATTGTATGTATTATTAATAAAATTAGGTATTACGAAAAAAAAAATAGCGCTGTTTTTAACAAGTTTTTAGCATGATTTAGGGAAAGACTAAATCACCTTTTTGATGAGTAATACGGTAATTTTTTAGTAAATCTGTGAAGAGTGCGTAAAATGCAGTATGGGGATTTATTATTAGATTTTCCTTAGATTGTTTACTTTATAAAATATTTAATTAATTTAATTAATTGGGTTTATCTCTCCTCCTTTTCGTATTAAATTCTGTGGTTTGTAAGCAATATCATTGTCTAAGATGTGAATCTAAAGAACTAAGAAATTACAAAATTCATTAAGTTCCAGACGATTCATTTCTGGAAAAACATATCTCAACACCTCCCAGTTGTTATTTAAATATTGAGAAATTAAAATCTTGCTGAAATCAAATCAAGAGATGACACGAAAGTTTTATGGTAAGATGTAAATTCAAACTTTATTTTCCCGCCAAATAATGCTCGCTAGAGATGGTACTTGGAAGCTCGGCTGCTATGTTTCGTCAACAGAGGGCGCTGTCTTTGCTTATCGACGTGTTGTAGCACTGAGCTTTTATAAGCAACACTTAAACTTTAAATAAAAATTTATTTAAATAAATGTGAAAAACAAGCTTACAATTATATTACTTCTTTTATTAAGATTTTTCTTTCTAACTTATTGAAGGCCTTTGTGAACTTGCCGAGTTCTTAAAATAAAGTTTAACATTTAGTAGTGAAAAACAAAAAAACAAAACAGATATAACAAAATAATATAATTTTGTGACTAAAAAGGGGCAGTAGTTTCAATTCAAAAAGATTTAAATGGGAGTAATAAATATGCAAATTGAGAATGCAGATTAAAAAAATTTAAATCTTGTTGAACCTTGTCCTCTGTCGATTACTATGTCATTTGTTAAAAGGGGTTATCTAAAAAAAAAATAATAATAAGAATTAACATTTATGACTTTGGCTTTTTGGACCTCAGACGCCATTAAAAAGATCTAAAATATCCGAATTTTACGGACTTAATTTGATATGTTTTATATATATTTTATTTACAATATTATATTACAAAAACGTAACGGGAACATGTGAAAGTTTTAGTTTTAAATATAATATAACCTCGAAATATGTAAGTTAGATAGACTTTCACAGTCTGATTCTTCATAATTTTACTCCCACCTAATTGCAAATGTAACGATTTTATAATAACTTTTTTCATAATATCATTATCATTAAATCTTTAAAATTAATGTTCTTTTCAATTAAATTCAACCTTATTGCAAAAAGATTTTATGAAACAAATTTCCAGGAGAACTCAATTATTATAGATATGTGAAAAAGATATGTGGGGTTTGTCTAGTTCTGCTTTTTTTTTGTTTCTGTGTTGATTACTAAGCTTTCGAGAGAAAGACAGCTTTTGTTTTTGTCATTACAAATGATTATTTGTTGATATGCATACATAGATATATATACATATATAGGAACTAATGCAATCTAAAGCCGTATTTTATCAAAGATAAGAATGTACTCTGTTATGCATTCCACTGTTTAAGGGTTTTACAAATTGAATATATATATAGTATAGAAAGTTTTAGGGATCGGTGACTCTCTCCATTTTTAGGTGCACTCCCTCCTCAGATCCTATTAAGAAATTGCGGCGGGAGAACCTTATGGGGATCTGAGTACGCTCTGTTCGGCTGAACTTGAAGTCCCTCAACAGGTAAGTGATTCCCACCTTCACCTGCAATTTGCCGAAGCGTTCGCCGATGCAGTTCCGAGGTCCCTCGCCAAATGGTAGGTAAGCAAAGGGATGACGAGCCTTGATCTCCTCCGGTTCAAAGCGACTGGGATCGAACTTCTCGGGCTGCGGATATAGTTCCGGATCGTGGTGGATACTGTGAACGGGAATCATTATCTTGGTGCCCGACTCTATGATTAGATCGCTGTCTGGCACCGAGTAGTCCTTGGTGGAGCGCCTCAGCAGGTGCGGCAGAATCGGGTATTTGCGCAGTGTCTCGGACACCACTTGCTCCAGATACGGCATTTCCTGGAAGGAATCGTAGGTGAGCTTTGGCACAGTCAGAATCTCCTGGCGCAGCTTGTCCTGTACGTCGGGATTCAGGGCCAGTTCGTACAGGCAGAAAGCCATGGTGGTTGAGGAAGTGTCAAAGCCAGCCAGGAAGAAGACCATTGCCTGGGCAGCAATCTGCTCGAAGGACAGGGCACCCTCCTTGGCCCCGTCCTCGCCCAGCTCCATGAGCAACTGAATGAGGTCATTGCGTTTAATATTCTCTCAACGCCTGTAGTCCAGGGTCTGGCGCACAGTGTCCAGAAAGAACTCGCTCACTTCCGGTCGGAAGAGACGCAGCCGCAGCATCCTTGCCATCTTTGGCTGTGAGAACATAAAGGCCTGAACCAGGACGCCATGAAGTGGCTCCGAGGTCACCGATCTACCCATGCGCCGGAACTCCGAATCGGGATCTTGGAGGCTATTGCACTCGAGTCCAAAGGCACACGATCCAATAACGTCCGTGGTGAAACGAGCGCACAGATCCTTGGCCTCGATCTCACCGATCTGGAGGCCACACGCCTCCGTCAGTTTTTCGCCCACCTGGAGCATGTTGGGGAACATGAACTTCATCTTGCCGGAGCTGAAGACCTGCGTCAGGTTCTGGCGCAGCCAACGCCACTCGGGTCCATCCAGAAAGAGCAGATTCCCCGTCAGCGGATCATCTCTGACATTGTGGAAGAGTCCGCGATCCGTAAAGCTATTAAAGTCACTGATCATTATCCTCCGGATCAGCTCCAGATCCATGACGAACAGAGCCTTGTTCAAGAAGGTGAAGTAGCCGCAGTAGCGTTCTTTTCCCTGGAATTTGGTGTAAATCCTACTATTGATGTCGGTCCAGTGTAATTCCTTGCCAAAGCCCCGCATATTTCCGAGAAAATATATAGGTTTTTCACCGGCCACGCCCCTGCGGATCCAGTAGGCATAGTGCCGGCGAAGCTTTACATAGAGCAGGAAGCCGGCAACGATCACGAGAAGCAAGAGCGTCGACATGGTGGTCACAGGGCGATCGAACGGGAACTGAGTGTAGGAAAAGAGCTTGCTTTGTGGTTTGGTGGAAAAGCTTTCTGTGGACTCTCTCAGTTCTGTTTCTCTCTTATACTGTGGGCAATGCAATTATTATAATATATATAAGAATGCTTTATCTTTATGACGTCGTAAGGCGTAATTTGTTTACAAATTTGTAACAGTTGTTAGGGAGTTTTTATTGCAAGCTGTAGGAAGGGAGTTTTGAAGTATGATATATAATAAATAAAAGAGGTATAATGTTTTATTTATGTAAATAAAGTAAATAAAATCGACTTTGAATGTACAAATCTAATTTAGATTCTTTCCACTTTCAGATGAATGCCATGCCTTGAGGCCAGAGTGGGACTACGAGGATCTAGTTCCAGGGGAATCTCGGTCCTCTTCGAAATGCCAAACTTGAAGCGTCGCAGAAGGGAGACTATGCCGATCTTGGCCTGCATTTTACCGAATCTCAAGCCAATGCAATTGCGGGGACCATCGCCGAAGGGCAGATACGCAAATGGATGACGGGCCTTGATTTGCTCCGGCTCGAAGCGACCGGGGTCGAACTTCTCCGGGTCGGGGTATAAATCAGCATCGTGGTGGATGTTGTGCACGGGTATCAGCACAGCAGTTCCTTTCTCAATGGTCACATCCGTGTTAGGAACCTTGTAATCTTGATTGGTTTCGCGCAGCAGTTGGGCAATAATGGGATGTTTGCGTAGGGTTTCTGCAGAGGACATTCAGACTTAGTAAATATGAATAGTCTCCTGAGTTTAACTCACCTGCCACCACCTGTTCCAGGTAAGTCATTTCAGCCAAGGCATCGTACGTGATCTCTCCTCCTTCCACGCGGCTGAGGACAGTCTCAATCTCCTCCCTCACCCGCTGTTGGATCTCCGGCTGGAGAGCTAGTTCGTACAGACAGAAGCCCATCGTACTGGAGGAGGTCTCGAAACCGGCTATGAAGAACACAAACGACTGAGCAGCCATTTGCTCCAGGGTCAATCCCTTGGAGAGATCGATTCCCTTGCCCTGTCTAGCTGCTTCCTCATCCTCCGCTCGGAGTTCTATCAACTGATCGATGAAATCGTTTCGCTTGACGCCATTCTTGAGGCGATACTCGACGGTGCTCTTCACAGCGCCCATAAAGAACTCGGTGAGCTCATCTGGCAAAACCTTCATCCGCAACTTTCTGGCCAACTCGGCATTGGTGAAGATGAATGCCTGCACCATCATGGAGTGGCGAGGCTTCTCGAAGATCATGCGACCCTTGTTACGGAACTCTGCATTGGGATCCTTGAGACTGTTGCACTCCAGGCCAAAGGCGCAGGACCCAATCACATCCGTTGTGAAGCGGGCGCAGAGTTCCTTGATTTCCACATCTCCATCGTCAACAGAAGCGGCTTTCACGGATTTATCCATAGCATCGACCAGTTGGTGTCCCACCGCTACCACCACACCGGACATCTGCTTGATCTTGCCGGAAGTGAACACCGGGGTCAGCTTCTGCCGCATCGACTTCCACTCCTCGCCCTCCAGAGTAAGGAGGTGACCAGTAAGGGGATCGTCCCTGGTATTGTTAAAGATGCCTCGATTTTGGAAGTGATGAAAGTCCTTGATCAGCACCTGCTTAATGAGTTCCAGATCGAGGATCATGGCTGTTCGCTTGAAGAACATAAACATTCCGGCGAAGGGAGCCTTGCCCTTAAACGTGTCGTAGATTCTCTGGTTGATGTCCCGGAAATGGTACTTCATTCCGACTCCTTTCATGTTTCCAATCAGCGGAAGAGGAGTCTCATGTGGCACGCCCTTCCTGGCCCAATAGGTGTATGTGCTGTGGTAGAAATGATAGGCCAAGGCCAGGACCACGCCCAAGAGGGCGAGCGTAATCAACATTGTCAATGCTTTCTTACGTGACAATATCTAAAATTAATGTCAAATAGCAGAAGTTCTTGACAGCCCGAAAGCTATAGCACTTAAGGTTTAGTGTTTATGAAAACAGAGCAATTAAAATGGCACTGATAATGAGGCAATCTATAGCTTAAGACTCTTGATATAGGCATATTTTCACCTATTAAATATAATATATTTCAATTCGGTTCCCTTATCATCACTATAGCACACTTCACTTGCACAACTCACAATACGAACTGGAATATTTCTGAGTGGGCAGCTGGTTTATAACAGCAAAAAAAAGCTTTTTCGATTAAAGAAGCTTTCTCTCTTTCTAGATGCTCTTTTTTCTACGAACACGATGATCACAACAAAACTGATAGATAAGCAAACAAACAAATGAATAATTCACGGTCTCCGTGCCGGCAAACTGCTGGGTAATGCTGAAGCGAGCGGGAAAGTGTCTGTCGTATCTATTTATGACCACAGACGAAAACGCAAACATTCCTGATGCAAATGAAACCGATTTTGGTAATTTATGATGGGAGAGTCCAATAATGATGAATACATTTTATTACTTTACTTTTTTTAGACCTTTTGCGGTATATTTGAACAACAAGTGGAACTCACAACACGCATATTCGCGAGACTCTTTGAAATCATAGTTTAGGGATCTCTAGTATATATAAAAAGCTTAGTTAATTGCGTATTCGTTTGATAATTTATTGCATTCTCACTAATTACAAACACTTTTATAAAGTTTATAGATACGTATGTAAGTACAAGAAAATATATTTTGAAGGAGATATAAAGTTCGTTCTTCTGCCTGTAACACACATTATCTCTTGGCAATAGGTAATACAACCCAAATACCCCATGAGTAGGGGTTATAAATTTATATAGAGCTATAAATTGAAAGGGAAAAAGTCGAAAGGATTGCCTTAAATAAAAATTATTGTATAGTATATATAGAAGAGCACAAAAATTGTTATGAATTAATATTAATACGCTGCATTTAAATTATTTATTGTTTGTTTATATTTAAAGATGTGGAGAAGTAATTTCAATTTAAACAATTTATAAGTGTCTAACTTTTAGAAAATTTTAAAATTTTTAAAGCACACATTAACAATATATATACCATTTTTGACCAATTGCACTTGCCATAAAATTTAAATCTCAGTCTATAATCTTTAGATCCGCTCCACCTTCAGGTGAATGCCATTCTTGGAGTTTAGAGTGTTACTGCGAACACTCAGGATCAGGGGAACCTCCGTTTTCTTGGAGATGCTGAACTTGAAGCGCCGCACCAAGGAGACGATGCCGATTTTGGTTTGCAGTTTTCCAAATCTCAACCCAATGCAATTGCGGGGACCATCGCCGAAGGGTAGATATGTAAAGGGGTGACGGGCCTTGATCTCCTCCGGCGTGAAGCGACTGGGATCGAATTTCTCCGGATCGGGATATATATTTGCATCGCGATGCATGTTGTGCACGGGAATCATTACTGTAGTTCCCTTTTCGAGGACATGACTTGTGTTGATAACCTTGTAGTCGTCGTGTGCAATGCGAAAAAGTGATGGAACTATGGGATACTTGCGAAGAGTTTCTGCAGGATATACAATTAATATATATCAATTTTGTTTGGGATATAATAAAAATTCCTCCAAGAACCCCTTACTCACCAGAAACAACCTGTTCAAGATACGTCATCTGGGCTAAGGCGTCATAGGTGATTTCTCCTCCCTCCACGTTGCTGAGGACACCTTCACTCTCCTCCCTCAGTCGATCCTGGATGTCCTGCTGTAGGGCGAGTTCGTACAGGCAGAACGACATCGTACTCGAAGAGGTCTCAAAGCCAGCGAAGAAGAAGACAAAAGATTGGGCCGCCATTTGCTCCAGGGTCAATCCCTTGGAGAGATCGATGCCCTTGCCCTTCCTAGCTGCTTCCTGGTCCTCGGCCCGAAGCTCGATCAACTGATCGATGAAGTCGTTTCGCTTGACGCCATTCTTGAGGCGATATTCGACTGTTTTCTCAACAGCCGACAAGAAGAACTCGGTTATTTCGTCGGGTAACACCTTCATTCGCAGCTTTTTGGCCAGGTTGGCATTGGTCATGATGAATGTGGTCACCAGCATCGAGTGGCGTGGCTTCTCGAAGATCATGCGACCCATGTTCCGGAACTCTGCATTGGGATCCTGAAGGCTGTAGCACTCCAGTCCGAAGGCGCAGGATCCAATCACATCCGTTGTGAAGCGGGCACAGAGGTCCTTGATTTCCATATCGCCATCATCGACTGAAGCCCCCTTAACGCACCTGTCCATGGCATCGACCAGTTGGTGACCTACTTGTACCACCACACCAGACATCTGCTTGATCTTGCCGGAAGTGAACACCGGGGTCAGCTTCTGCCTCATCGACTTCCACTCCTCGCCTTCCAGGGTCAGGAGATGAGCCGTCAGGGGATCGTCACGGCTGCTGTTGAAACCGCCTCGATCTTGAAAGTAGTGGAAGTCCTTGATCAGCACCTGCTTTATAAGATCGGGATCAAGGATGATGGCAGCTCTTCGGAAGAACATGAAAAATCCGGCGAACGGAGCAGTTCCCTTGAACTTGTCGTAGATTCTCTGGTTGATGTCCCGGAAATGGTACTTAATTCCGACTCCCTTCATATTTCCGAACAGCGGAAGAGGAGTCTCGTGTGGCACCCCCCTCTTGGCCCAATAGGTATAGGTATTTTGGTAGAAATTGTAGGCCAATGCCAGGACCAGGCCCAGCAGGGCGATTGTAAGCAGCATTGTCAGCAGTGAGTTCACACACTTTTCGGGAAAAAACTTTAGAACTTTATACCTGCTTTATGTAAAGTTTATTCCTGCACGTTACTTCCTCAACGCACAATGAAAACTATAAAAAATTTGCCGTACTGTGGGGTTTATAAAGGCACTGGAAGCTTTCTTGATTAGCACAGAACATGACGATCACAACAAAACTGATAAACACTGAGTACACTAACGCTATGCCGGCAAAATGCTTAATAATGCTGAAGAGAGCGGGAATGTATCAGTAATAATGTTTATTTTATGGGTATCTCAAAAAAAAAAAAAAACTGATGAAAATGAACTTTCAGCACTGTAGATAGGTACTTGAAATAATAGAGAGTCTGTAGTTTATTTTACATACGAGTATGTAGTCATAGGGAGAGGTTGATTCCTCTTGCTAAGTAAACAATGTTGCTCTAGGTTGGGGTTCCACAAATATATAGTATACAGGTTTAACTTTCAGTTTCAGAGTTTCCACTATAAAAGCAGCAATGTTTTGTTATAAAGAAGAATTAAACTATATAAATTCATTATGATTCTCCTCTTGTATTTGAATTTAAATATAATTTATATAACTCAACATGGGTTCTCTTAAAGTATCAGAAATCCTGTTGAAACTTAATCCTGTCTTACATTGTATTTTTCTCGATTTGTTAAAGTATTTTTAAAATATGCAATGTCAGACGCTTTCGTTCTCCTGATGACACCTTTTCAATCGACTCCTGTTTGTCCTTTTTAATTGAAATGCGAGAATGCGAGTGTAAACAGGAAACGAGGAGCCTGTTGACTGAGTGCCGATGATTTGCTAGACGACTTTGCCGGGTGCCGTGCCCCTTGGTCTGGCCTTTGAGTTCGTCTCGTCTTTAATTAAGCTCGGCAAGTGTAGGAATCAAATCATGCGTAAACTCAATGAAACTAACATAAAATGGAGAGCCCCGGGGGAAAATGTCAGAGGAGGCGGCACCCCACCAGGTTTATTACAAAGTCGCGAGAAAATTTATGCGAAAGCGATTAAAGGCCCATTAAACGCTATTCCTGATGGACAGCCGTGGAAGTGGAGTGGCTCGTGCCCCCATCTGCCCGGCATCGACAGGACTCCAAGGACCTGTGTCTGCGGCTCTTCAGTAAATAATAAAACAGAGTCGCGCCTAAAAGCATTTTGTGACTGTGCGTGTGTGTTGCGTGTGTTGGCTGTGCTTAAAGGATTTTGGCCCTAATGCTTACGGCCGGTTTTATGCCGCTAATGCGCCATTTTCCATTGGATATAAAAATCGTAACGCCGCCGTTAAGGCAGCTCGACCCATAAAACTCACAGCATGACAAACGAAAATCAAAACAAAAGCCGGAATTAAATAATCTACGCGTTGTTTCTATGGCACATTATGGATATGGATAGATGGCGGGCTCTGGCCGATTTTGATCGATTTAAGGCGACAAAAGACGTAGGCTTAACAAGGCATATGTTAGGCGAAACCATTTTGAATGGTTAATAAACTGTTAAAAATTTAAGTTTCTGATGTGAAGTTGTATTAAAATCAGCTGAATTTCTTTTTTCTTAAATATATTATGAAAAGTTATAGGTCGAAACTCTTATCTCAAGTTTAATTAAATTAAATTGTATGTTTTGTATGCCGCAGTCCCAGCAATTAAACCGCTCGCGCATTCAGATAATATTTACTATATATATTTACATTTAAAACAAGTTAATTTATTCGTTTGTTTTGGTTTGCCTTTGCTTTTGTGAGAGAGGCGGAGAGCTTGAGCTATTAGAAAAGCTCCTACAAAAATCTAAAACCGTCATGCTTTGAGGCATGTTTTTTAGTTGTCAGCGCGTGCCGATCAAGTGAGGTTGAGTACGCGATAATATTGGCTTTGAAAGCGCTACAATTTCGTCAGCCAATCATTGTGTGTTCCCATAAGAGTCATTCTCTACTTGGCAGAATATAATTTGCGATAGAAACCGGTTTGCCTGTATGATTTTTAAACTGTGTCCAAATTTCCTTAATACTTGATAGTGCAATTTATGAATTTGATTGGAAGAAAGACAGTTAAAATAACCAATTCAAAAATACAAAACTCCTTTAAAATGCGACTCCTAACAATTTCGAATAAAATGTACCTAACAACAAATCAGAATGCTAATCAGTATTGGTAGTCCCTCAAATGTTTAAAAATACCTTAACAATTATTTTTCTGAATCATTTCACACAGGTGATAAGGTAATCGCTACCTTAATGTTTGGGTCAAGATAAGAACCATTTATTTTGGTATAAAAGTTAGCATTTGTCAACCAAATTATCAGTGTTCTCTGTGATTTCGACTGGAGAAGTGTCAAGCGTTTAGTTCGCCATGCTGCTAACAATTGCCCTGCTGGGCGTGGTCTTGGCCTTGGCCTATCATTTCTACCACAACACATACACCTATTGGGCCCGCAAGGGTGTGCCCTACGAACCGCCACTTCCGGTGCTCGGAAACATGAAGGGAATCGGATCCAAGTTCCATTTCCGGGACATCAACCAGAGGATCTACGACCATTTCAAGGGACAGGCTCCCTTCGTCGGGATGTTCATGTTCTTAAGACGCATTGCCATGATCCTCGACCTGGATCTCATCAAGCAGGTGCTGATCAAGGACTTCAACTACTTCCAGGATCGGGGAGCCTTCAACAACCCGCGGGATGATCCCTTGACGGGACATCTCTTCGCCCTGGAGGGTGAGGCCTGGAAATCTATGCGTCACAAGTTGTCGCCCGTGTTTACCTCCGGCAAGATCAAGCACATGTCCAGTGTGATCGTTGAGGTGAGCCACCACCTGGTCGATACCATGGATAAGACGGTGAAGGCTGCTGCAGTGGACGGTGGCGATGTGGAGATCAAGGAACTGTGTGCTCGCTTCACAACGGATGTGATTGGGTCCTGCGCCTTTGGCCTGGAGTGCAACAGTCTCAAGGATCCCAATGCTGAGTTCCGGGCGATGGGACGTGCCCTCTTTGAGAGACGGCGTCATCCTCAGTTAATTCAAGCTTTCCTTTTCACCAATGCCAAGTTGGCCAGAACTTTGAGGATGAAGGTTTTGCCCGACGATCTCACAGAGTTCTTTATATCGACTGTGAGGAACACCGTCGATTACCGGAAGAAGAATAACATAAAGCGAAACGATTTCATCGATCAGTTGATCGAACTGAAGGCCGAGAACGAGGAGGCGGCCAGGAAGGGTAAGGGTATCGACCTTTCCCACGGCTTGACCCTGGAGCAGATGGCTGCCCAGGCCTTTGTGTTCTTCGTAGCTGGATTCGAGACCTCCTCGAGCACGATGTCCTTCTGTCTGTACGAGCTAGCCCTGCAGCAGGACATCCAGGATCGAGTGAGGGAGGAGATTAAAGACGTTCTCAGCAGGACGGAGGGAGGAGAGATCACTTATGACTCTGTGTCCGAAATGTCCTACCTGGAACTGGTGCTGGCTGGTAAGTGAGATATTATCCTAGCCGAGGGGAAAACTCTAATCTAATGTTGTCCTCAGAAACCCTTCGGAAGCACCCAATTGTTCCCCACCTTATAAGGGAAACCAATCGAGACTACAAGGTGCCCAACACGGATGTGGTTATTGAGACTGGCACTCAACTGCTGATACCGGTGCACAGCATTCACCACGATCGCGAAATATATCCCAATCCGGAGAAGTTCGATCCGAGTCGCTTTGAGCCTGAGGAAGCCAAGGCCCGCCACCCGATGGCTTATTTGCCCTTTGGAGATGGTCCTCGAAACTGCATTGGCTTGAGGTTTGGAAAGATTCAATCCAAGGTTGGTCTGGCCGCCCTGCTTCATAACTTCAAGTTCAGTGTTTCCAAGCGCACGGAAGTTCCCCTCACTTTGAGTAGGAAATCGTTTACCCTGTCCACCGAGCATGGAATTCACCTGAAAGTGGAAAGAGTTTAGGTTGTTGTGTACTGTGTAAAAGAAAATTTTAAATAAATTTGTTAAAGGAGCATAAATGAATCTATAATGGTTACGAGAAATTATCAATCGTAAAACAGTAGTTTTTGTTTGTATTTAAATAGGTATTTTTTGTAAGTAAACTGTATCATTTTTAAATTAGGAAATATTTATAATTGGTTTTAAAATTCAGAAGAAAACACAATCATAAGAAGCTTTTTGTAGAATCAAAAAACTTTTTCAAACATTTTTCAGACTAAATGATAAATACCTGAGGAAATATTTAATCTTAAGCAGCAAGTCGTTTATTTATACCATAGTAGTCATTCTTTATTGGCAATATTTAAAAGTATATAAAATAATCATATCAATTAAATTGTTGACAACTGAACTTCGATTTACCTAAGCGGAAGAATTCACGTTATTTATTGAGGCATAAACGCATTGAGTCGGTTCAAAAGAACTTTTTACTTTTCGCTTTACGCGGCTTAAACTGGGATGCAACCCAGAGGTAACCCTTCTATTCTAGTAGACTCCTCCTTATTAATTTACCATCTTCATCTAACCGTAGAACCATGATTGGCATTTCCTTTATTTATAACCTTATCCAAGTGCTGACTTGTTGGTCAACTTAATTTTCATATACCGAGTAGAAGTTCTATGTTCCCATAGTGTTGCGCCACTGTTGAACCTCCTTTGAATTGCATGAACCCCTAGAGTATTATGTGCAAATTATTCCAATTTGTATTAACTCTTTTTCCTTTATATGTTAAGATTTTTAATATGTTTATTATCCATTTTATTATATAAGACTGTGATATTTTCGACTTGACTTGTTTTGCCTTTTAGACTTTTTAAGTCATGCCTCCTCACCAGTTATGGTTGGGTCGAAATTGACTGGCTCTTCAGGTACATTCAATCGATAATGTTTTGAAGAGTGCAGTATATTTAAAACAGAGATAATGGCTAATAAGGCACCCCCTCGAGCATGACTAATTTATATTGTATTGGTCATACTTCTACTATAAATGCTTAATACTACTATCACGTTTACGTTTACTACTTCTACTAATAATGATAATTTATAAATAATTGTACCTGGTCGCATGCCAAACCATATAACCTATTAATACGAGTGTGCAAGGTTTGCTGCCTTGTGTTTCAGAGAGAGTCAGATAGCTCAGAGGATTAGAAAGCTTCCAGAAATCTAAAATCGTCATGCTTGGAGGCATTTATCTCGCCCCTGATTAAGTGAGTTCGAGTATTTCTTAGTATTTACTCTATAGCTAGGTACGTTTTCCATTAGAGTCATTGTGTAGTTGCCAAGACGAGAGGGGGTTTCCTTTTAGATTATGGAATCTACTTGTCAAAGGAGTAATTATAGATAAAGCAATGTTTGCTTAAGTGTATGAATTGTGCATACTTGATAGAGTAATTAATATCGCTATCTTGGATTTGCCGTTTAGTATTCAATCCAGTTCTTTTGTAAGCCAAGTCCCATAATTTGCTTAAATGTGGAGAGCCTCTAAATTGTACCATAGAATTGAGATATTATTATCCCAAATGTATTTTATTCAGACAGTTATAATAAAAGCATTAAAAGCATTAAAAGATAACACAATAATAATTTAATTTGTTCAAAAATTAATGATAAATAAAATAAGTAAATAAACTTTACAACAACACCATCAGATAGCAAAGAGTAAATTAATTACATCATTTAAGTACAACCTTAACTGATCAAAACTTTACAGTTCTCAGTTGCCGCCAGAATATTATTCAAATTATTTACAAAGCCCCAAGGCCAGCCAATTGGATGCCACGGGTAACGGAAACAAGTGATAAGGGAGTTACCAAATTTTTCTAAAGTATTTAAAACTCCTCGAATGTAATGATTTCCAAAAATTCGTTATCTGTAACCGAATTAAACAGCTGTCTCGTTCCGCGATAAGCGATACTGGGCGCTAGTTCGTTAGACCTGTTTACGATTACTTTCCAGCCAAAGAGCAAAAAGTAAAACAAAGTATTCCCACACTAATCTGAAGCCAAAATCCGTCTAAAAGTTTTCCGTGACTCGCCCACTAATTTCCCACATTTTCCGGGCGTTAGTTACCAGCTGCTAACCGAGGACGAGTGTTTTGACAGAATTGCATGTGCTGTGCAATATGTCTGGTCCTCATCGGAGGAGTTTTCCCAGCCAGGCACAACTTTTTGTTTTGCACTCTTTGACAGTGCAGTCACGCCACCGAATCCCCGAGGCGCCGAAACGGAAACCGAGCAAGACAAAAAACTTGAAGCTGCAAAACAAATGGAATAATTAGCCGGAATAAGATGAACTTGCCGACGGCAGCAGGGAAAAACTTACCGCACAGGTGCAGGCGAAGGACTCGCACTCCTCCAGAGATTACCCAGCATTTGTATCTGTTTCCAGTTTTCAGTTTTTTCTAGCTTTAAGCTATGGAAGACTTATCCAAAGCTTCAAAACGCATACCGAATGAGAAGAAAACCAGCAGGAGAAACTAAAAGCAACAAGAGGGAAGTTCATAGTTGCGAGCCACGACTGAGAGATACTTGGTAGGGGTTTAGATACTTTTGCTTTAAAAAGTTGTATTTGATGTATTACAATCAAATGTTATAAATGATATTTCTTTGTGGATAAAGTTACTGAAAACTATGGTGATCTATTAAAAATATATAATAATTTATGCCTTGAACTGTAAGTTTAATCTTGAAATAGAAAATTGCATATTAACAAATGTAACTTCTTATAAAAATTAATAATATCCCAATTATCAAACCATAAAAGATACTTTCTTGTCCAGATGAATCTCACCCTACTACCGGTTAGTTAAAAAAGGAATCTGTTTCACTACAAAAGCGTAAAAGAAGACCAAGACCACCGAGCTGCCATCATTCCGTATCGGCTGATTGGATCCGAGTGGGTGTATCTCGGGGGCGGGAGTATCTTTGTATCTCTGTGTGTATATTGGACACTGGCTGGAGCAGACTGACTGGCTGGCCATTGATTTTCGCTCAATTGGCGGCGTTGTCTATTCGGAAAACAGCTGCCATGATGAGGCGGAAAAGAAACTGGCACAATATCGAAGGGAGCGCGTGTCTCGTTCCACATCTTGCACTTCTTCGGTTATTTTTCTTGTTTTTTTTTTTTTGTGCTGGCCATAATTCATTTAGGCCAAATTCCTTTTTTGGCCCCATTGGCTGACGCATAGACAATTTGAGCTGATGGCCCCGAGGAGCGGCCAGTGTTCTTCATATTATTATGTTATTTACATTTATTATTGATTGATAACAAATTGCTAAGGATTGACTAACGAGCGGACATTGTGGTGGCCGAAAGGTCAAAGTGTCGGCATCCAGCTTCACACCTTACCAACTACGGAAAAGCCCCGTTTGGCCATTTCACGTAATTATGTGAACAATTTCCATGAAGGTGAAGACGCAACCTAAGGTATATTTATGGAGTCCATCGACTGGGTCACGTCTCCTTACTGGTATTTTCGCAGGGGAAAAATTTCTACATAAAAATAATAATAGTTAAAGCTAGTTTTGGAAGAGAAAGGAAATCAAATCAAGGTAACAAATGTAAATTTCTGAAAAAAT
Source organism: Drosophila seguyi (assembly GCA_008042675.1). NCBI lineage: Eukaryota > Metazoa > Arthropoda > Insecta > Diptera > Drosophilidae > Drosophila > Drosophila seguyi. The sequence continues at coordinate 236,508 of VNJU01009562.1, read as the reverse complement.
CCGATTTAAGTTTGAATAGAAATGTAAAAATGTGCATAATGTAGAATTTATAAAAACAAAGTTAATAATGCATCAGTTTTGTATAGTTAATTTTAAAATAAAAAAGGGTATTCAAGTTCCTTCGTACATTTCAGGTTTCCCACGCACTTCCTGGCTGACCCTGAGATTTATGAGCTGCGTACAGATATAAATCATGCTTAGGTAACATTCATTATGCTTAGGTGGCGGCGGTTAGCGGCCTCTAAGGACCCTAGGATAGCAGTGCCGGAGCATACTTTTCCAGGCAGCAGGAGCACCAAGGTGCGCTGAACTTTCGGGGCGTTTTGTAAGCGCTTTGCGTAATAAATGGCTCCGGACCAAAAGCCATACAAATTGCTAATTACTTGAGCTGAAAGGTGCCAGAGTCACTTGAGTGGGTTTTCTTCTGTGTTTTTTTTGGTCAGTTGTGGTTGGATCTCCGTTGAGCGGCGGTGACAAGGCAGTTTACAATTTCATTGGGCGCTTTATTTATGTTTTTCTCTTTTTACTCTCCCAAGATGGACGTATAAATTATATGCGGGTGAGGAGGAAAAAATATTAGCTATCCAAGGCGGAAAAACATTGAATGCCATGGCAAAGGCAAGGCATGGACGAAGGTACTGGCACTTTTCAGATTGCCTTGGCAACCGGGAGCATCCGACTGGAATAAAGTAGTTTGTGGCTTTGCCTTGATTTTTTTTGTCTATTTCCATTTGCATTATCTAGCGATTTCTGCAAGAAACATCCGCAAATCACACTTCTGTGGCTTAGTATTTGCTTTCCCAGGAACAAATACCAAGAGAGGAGCTTCTTAAATTAGTCCTCCATGTCCAGCTTTTTTAGCTTTCTCTTCCAGCGTCCAAGGCGAAGCTAAATCAAAGTTTCAATTCCGCTTTTAGCTGCTGAATTGTTTATTGCCTGGCCATTCGGCAGCCGAATTTCCTCTGGCAATTGATTGTGAGTGTGGACACAATCAATTTTTCCAAATCGTTTGGCAGACGACAAGTATTAAGCTGTCAGAGGACATCAGCAGCTGGCCAATTCGGCTGGCCAATCGTTTGTCATTCCGTGTGAAGGTTGCGGGGAGGTGGCTCCTAATCAAATCAAGTCCCGATTTGATAAAAAGCCAACGCCAAGCCCAGGACGTCAACTAGCAGGGCCTGCTACTCGTCTGTCTGCCTTACAATCTTTTGGCAAATCTCCGTACAAATCCGTTGACGTAGTTTGTTCGCCTCGTGTCAGCAGAGCTGAGCGGTGTGGAGCGGAGCGTCTTGATTAATGGCATTACTGCCTGGCTGCTGCACTTACTACACCTGGGCCCACACGGCGTATGCTCATTTTGCGATGAACTCACCGTCAACGGGTTGTCAGCTACGTACGTGCTACTTGCAGGCATTTTGACTGGTTTTGCACTGAAAGAAAGGTTGGGGAGTTGGGTGAGTAGGAAAAATATTATTATAATTATTTGTAATTTAATTATTGTTGGTATTAATTAATCTGAGTTAAGATATTGAATAACTAACCTAAAAAGTAATTCATTTTGCAGATTAAATAAATTTAGAGTATGAATAAATCGGTACTGTATTAATATTTGGTGCGATATTAGATATATATGAACATTGAAATTTAAATTTTGTGATATGTGTGTTATATATCAATATTAAGTTTAAAATATCAACATAATATAATCGAAAAAAGAGAACATATATTGCTTAAAAATGTTCTTGACATTTTGTCAACGATATTTTTAGGTTTAATGCGATGTTTTTAATATATTCGATTTCGTAATATACGAATTTATGAATATTTTGATATAAAAATAAGCTGTTTAGTTTTGAGGTTTGTTTTTTTCGACAGGCATTCTTTTTTCGTCGTATATAAAATTAAGTGAAATTCTTAATCTCTCATTTTATTTTACCAATATAAGCTGTAATTATTTTCTTCAGTGCATATAAGCTATTAGTGTTCAAACACCTTGACTCCTGGTGCCCTTGGCTTAGACATCTCAACTGCCGTTGGCTTTCTAATCGAATGCACTCAATTTGAGGGCAGCGAGGATTTTTCGATTCGAAGCAAACAGAAGCAGGATGTAGGATGCAGTGCTCGGGTTGTCCTCTCATTATGTCATTACGTGGACGTGTTCGTTTTTGGCGCAGTGAATTGGGCACTAAGGTGAACTACTAGCAACGAATTTCAAAAGTTGACACACAAAGGGAACTCTAACAATGAAGAATTAACAAGACGTGGTATTGTGGAGTTTAATATTATTTTCAATTTATACTATTTATGCATTTCCTTATCTTATTTTCATGTTTTAAAGCTTTAAAATATTTGAAAATGTTTAACAAAGGTAATATTCTCAAGAAAACCTAGGGAAATAAGTACAGGGGTAGGCAGTTCAGTTGTGCACAATGTTTCTATGGCTTTACTTTTCATATTTTCTTTTTTCCAATTGATCGAACAGGTAGTCCGATTCAACTGGCTCCTAGTTGAGAAATTCCATACGTGGAAAGCTACCGAAAATTCTCCAATGCAATTGAATAAATTTTATGCAATTCGATTTTTTCCAGCATGATGTTTTCATAGCCTTGGCTTGCTTCATGTTGATTAACTCTCCGTAGCCGAACGTGCGGAGGAAACTTTCAAAAATATGGGAAAAGCAAGCAAGCATAACAAAAAATGTAAAAAAGAGAATAAAACTGATGGAGTTGTTGAAGCATACATTCTAGGTAGATTGTGTTAACTGAAAGATTTCCTGGTGATGCTGTTAGCTATGTATATATGTATATTCACCTATCTATATTTGTAAATCAATTAAGCAAAATTTAAGCCACTAGCTCCTGTGCCATTAACAGGTACCAGTTATTAACACAAATTAATTGAGTAATTACTCTATTAAATTTAATTTCCCACCGCGGAGTTTTCACTCAAAGACGTGTGGGCGTTAGCTCAACTGTGCTCGAAGGGCCTTAACCTTGTCCCGATTAACCTGATCCCGACATGTCCTTTGCCACTTGTCAACTCAAATTAAGTTGTCGCTTTATTCTCAGCCTCAGATTGTGCGTGTGTGTCTGTGCGCAATTATCGTATATTCGGGACGGCAGAAAAAGTTATCTGGCATTGACTCCGATATTGTATTTGAGCCCCTGGGTCATATATGGTTAACATGTTCGTTGACATTGGCCCACAATAACTGAATTATCTCGAGTTATGTTCGAACCCCGCCGAACTGTTGGCCAAGTCGTTGACACTTTTCGTCCGTCGACTCGAATGCCATAACTTAGGCGGATTAAGACAATGGTCAACATTTTCTTCTGAACATTTTTTCGAGGCAGCTGTTTGCTCAGGGTAATTTATGCGAGTTTTACAATTTGTACTTGGCTTGGTTTTTTGAGGTACTTGAGGATAATAAGGGTATGTTGGGTTTACTGGAAAAAACAAGAGCAAGAAGGAAAGCCTTGCAGCATCAGGATGATTGTGTAAGAGCTAACAATAATGAATAATTTATAAAAGGTGCAAATAAAATATTTGATAAAATTTATGATCATACTTTTAGTTGTTTAATTGTTTTTAAATCTTGAAACCCCTTCTATTAAATTGTTGAATATGTTCCCTTCATCCATTCTTCGAATATCTTTAGAGGAGAAGACAAGCATATCCCTTACACTAGGATACTTTATATTCGAAACCCACCATTGCATCCCTTCTTGTTGTTTTATTTATTTTTTTTTACTTTCTAGATGCTGCCAAAGTCATTTGCTGTAATGACAAACGGAGTTGGCAACAATTGTAAAATACATGACATGGGTTCGTACACATTATATTTTGTGTGATACAACTTTTCAGTGAGGAGGCGACACACCGACAAACACACACACCCATCTCTAGCCGGGGCAATTTCCTTGAAGGCAATGTCTTGGGTTGTGAGTTATATGTGCAACTTAATTTGCTGCTGTCACACCTGTGGCTTCCACACAGGGAAAGTGGCAACCTTGGCCCTGTTTGACATGAATTTATGAGTAACTGCATGTGGGTACCGGATATGGCTGTGTATGTCGGTGCTGCTGGGGCCATAAAAACGGTTAGCGTTAGATTTAATAAAATTTATTCGGTTTAATAAATAAATTCACTTGACAGAGTTCCCCCCCTTAGCTTAAGAGAGCGCGTTGACATCCTGAAAGAGAGGGAGCCCGGTAAAGGATGCGAAACTAAGTGCTGTTAGGGCCGCACGTGTTGCTTGGCTTTCGCTTTCATCTGCGCAGCATCTCTGTTAAAATTTCCCTCTGCTAAGTCAGGCGGTATCAGGACCTCGTGTCCTGGCTCAGTGTGCGAATCCCGCCCGCTGTCCCAAGACGTGTCCTCGCTACATTGACGGAAAAATTTTTACAAACAAAACTACGAAACCACTCAATGGAGACCATTCATGAACATATTTGCGTGATGGATTAAAAATTCAATGAATTAAGCTTAAACTAATTTGAATACCCCAAAGGTTGGTTGGTTGATTAAAATAAAAAATATTGTCTCACAAATATAGAGAAGTGAAGCAAATATTTGACAAGTTTATTAAACAACAAAATTATTACCAATGTTCAAAACATAAGTAAATAAATCTATATAAATATTGTGTGGAAATGTGCTTCAATAGAAAATAAAATACACTCTAAAATGTGTGCTTAAAAATTAGGCAGCCTCAGAGAAGCATAAAAATAAATATCCCGAAAAACCCCAAGTACGCAAACAGAATCACAACCTCGAACCTTCGACGCGGAAACTGAAAAATGTAAGTCACTAATAAAGTCTTTAGCAAACAACTCACACTTTAAACCGAAAGTTGGCACTGTAAAAACTTTTTCCAATGCAAAAACACCCATTCACTCGCCTTTTTGCGCCTTCTGCGTTGTATAACTTCCGCTTAAAAACATCCAACTGAATATGGTTGGTTCGCTGGTTGTCTGCCTTTTGGGCCAAAACAATTAGGCAAGCAAAAAATTCCACCAAAAGAGGAAAATAAACTCTAGTGAAAATCAATTTTTCTTTCTATTCCGTTTCCGTTGACCTGCGTCCCGGCGAAAAAAAACACATGTCCCTCTGATAGACCACTTAATAAAGCGTCAAAAAAAGGCGACCGCAGCTAGATTTATGGCCAACACGCGTGGGTGTGTGTGTGCGAGCTGATAATATGGCCGAGAAAAAGGGAATATCAAATTGTATAGATATATATATATATATATATATTGTTGCATGCCTTGGCAACGAAATTTATGGGCGCTAGCCAGAATTATTGCTATTGATTTAGCGTAGAGATGGCAGTCGTCTGTGGCTATAGCCAGGCCCATGTCCGACCATAAATGCTGGCCAATAAAACATTTTCGGGCATGAGGCACTCCCGCAATTGAGTGAATCTGTATCGCCCATTTGTTATATTGAACTCGCCGTTCATAAACTAATTAAAACTGCCTCTATCTGGCCTCAATTGAGCTGATTTATTCGCATTATCATCAGAGGCTTAGTTGCAGTTCTCTCATTATTCCAGCGATGCATTGTCTCGCTTTGGAAAATATTTGAATAATGAGCTGAGAGAACGGGGTTCCGGCAGATCCATCAATTCATTAGCGGTGCCATTAATTTGCAAATGTGCCTCTGAATTAGAAGGCAAACAATGAGCGATGCAATTTCAATTTGTGTGAAAGGCCACTATACCAATAAAATGCGGTGGTACTTCTTTCTAGTCTTTTATTGTTTTTGTGGCCAAAAATTGCATTCAGTGCAGTTCAGGGAAGGGGAAAATTGTTTGCTTGTACGTGCGCGCTTTCAAATTGCATTTTCCCGGACTGCACCCTAAATGACAGAGCACAAAAAATATCTTTGGTTTATTTTTTAATTGTCATGCCAGAGCTAAGCTGGAATATCCTGCAACCGAAATGGCTTTGAAATGCAGATGACATTATCCTGGGGCAGCAGGGTAGAGTACAACAAAAAGATCAACACGAAATAAATATTCATGACTGAATCCACAATCAGATCAGAAGCCAATGAAAGGATTAGAATCTCCTATTTTCCATAGTCCGCATATGGTTATCTTTTACATATGCTTTGGTTAATGCTTTTTTCCGGTGTAATTGAATTTTAAAAATGTCATTCTAGTCATGTCCATTAGACGCACTTGTAGTTCCAACGCTTACTTCACTCCGCTGAGCGCCATATGAAATTCACATAAGTGCCTCTGCTCATTAGAAATGTTTTATGAAACTTTTTTGCACCCCAGCAGCTGCAGCTGGTCACCGCTCTTTTATTCATTCCAATGCCGTCCAAACAAAGGAAAGCCATTGGCACTCTGCAGTAGCAACATTAGCAGGAGGAGGAGAAGCAGTGGCAGGAGCAGTAGGAGCTGCTTCCGCCCCCTATATTATCGCTACAACTTTCGCCGTTGCCAACGCATTTGCATCGAGTGCTGAAACAAAACTTGCAGCTGCTGCTCATGAAATTTACAAAACGATCAGGCGAAAAACTTTGCCAGGCTACGGATTTTGCCTTTCCCTTACCTTGGCTCATGCAGTCCTGCCGCGAAAACTGAATACCCAATACGGGTGGCTTTGAAATATAGTAAGGAGCAGCAGGCAGGAAGGCGGACAGGCTGCACATCATTGTCAGCCATTGATTCCTCGTTCAAAAGTCAAACTATAACCAAGTTCCTTCGCTTGTGGTGAACATCCGCAGGAATATTGTTTTACCTTCATTTGCATAAACTGTTTGATTTTGTTCTTCCGGTGGAAGGGTAGTAAGCTATCTGGAAAAGTCTTGTTTTTAACTGAGAACTTTATTTTTTCATGGAAATTGTTGGGGTGTTTTAGTACACTTGTATAATGACTAAACAGGAACGTTTTTATTTTTATTTATTTATTTAATTTTAAATATGTTATTCTGTTTTTTTTTTTTCTGAATTCATCAAGACGGGAATTTGTTATTGTTATTCATAATATTTATAATATTTATAATGCGTAGGCCTTATTAGTGAAGGAATAATATACCAAGTTAGCTAGATATAGAAAAAAACTAACCGAGATTTGTGGTAATATTGCATAAAAAATTACTATAATCTAAAACAATATTTATTTAACATTAAAAGTAGCTAGAATTAGAAAAAATTTTCGCATCCTAAGCCTGTGCCTGCAGATGCTGGCCAGAATATTTCGTTGAATCGTTAATCAGAGCTCCGAGCATCTCTGCTTTAAAGGCAAATTAAATATTGAAATTATTTTATTAAATATTTTTTAGCCTAATTTAATAAAGTATATCCTTAGCTAAAAAGGTTTAAATCTAGCTCTTAATTAAAATATTACAGAAGCAAAATGAACATAGGTAATATTATAATAAACAATAGTTTGCAATCCCAATTTCTAACCTTAAACCTTTAGTTCAATCTTCAATGTTCATACATAGTTTTTATTTAATATATTATTTAAGATATACATTTTCTAAAACTTCCCCTTGTCCTCAGTGTAGTGCGTAACTCCTCAACTTTTACGGTATTTGCATGCAAACCTAATTTGCACTTTTTGCTCAACTATATTTATTTTTTTTTAATAAATTCAAGATTATGTGAAGTTGCTTTTTTTTGTGCGAAAAAGTTGTGCCTTTGTGAGCGCTGCTAATTTCGGAATCCGGCTCCGCGATGCGCACTTCAGCTGAGCACGGGTATCTGTGTGCCATTTCGGTTTATTAGATGCACGGCGTGGCTGTAGTCCTGGCCGGGGAGCGTGGAGCAGCACGTCATATGCTCGCGGCATTCCGGTAAAAATTTTATAAGCCCAGGATGTGCAGGCGGCGCCAACGACCGTGACAACGACGTGCACACGTCACCAATTATGCCAGTTAAAGGCGGAGGAGTGGGCGTGGTCCTGGACCCGAAGAAGAAGTGGGCTTTTGGCTCTGGCAAGGGCTTCGTCTTGTTTTTCGGATGTTTCTCTTGGCTCTGCAAACGCACTGATAAAAATATGTGAAAGAAAGTTATACAAAATTAAATATTTTTAATGAAGAATGTTGGGTAATGAATTAAATTTAGCCACCTCTTAAAATTTCCCTTTGTTAATATTATTTTTAGATCGATTCTTATACTTATTGTATTTTGTAAAGTAAATTTCTCTCCTTGCATTTTTATAAACATGTCATTGTCTTCGCAAGACGCTAGCCGGGGATCTTCATTTAAAATTCAATGGCGTATGCGAACTGCGTGATTTCAGCCCTCCGCGTCGCATTCCGTGGCTGCCTCCATGCCGCGAATTCCAATCACGGGTAGCTGCCACCCAGACGAGACTCCAGGCCCCAACATAACAGCAAATATTTGCATTTGCCGCGGCAGGAGAAAATTTGTCGTGGTAAATTCAAAAGAGATCTCCTGCCGATTTCAGTGCGGCAGCAACAAATCTCGCAATTAGTGACATGGTGGGTGGTGGTCGGGTATTGCTTTTCCCCGCTTTCACCGATGCTTTTGAAATTTCCAATCCGGACAGCAGCACGTACAGGTGCTGGCTTTCCCGGACAGATAGTGTCTGAGCGACGGGCGGGCATTCCGCTGGAAGGAGCAGCATTTCATTTATGTGGGATTTGCCTGGCTCACTATTGCATTCCTTTTACCAAACATGATATCAGCAATTAATTTCACAATTTTGCATATGTTGGGAAAAAGTAAGCTGTTAAAAATGTACGAAAATTCCACAGCCACATAAAGGTAATGCCAGTCAGAATTTAGTGCAGCTAAGGCTTACTGTAGGTATCTTTGTAACGTAAACTACTTTAATAAAAAGCTTTTCTAGTTTATGACATTTCGCCCCGGCTTCGAGGACCCTCTTCCTCGTTAGTCCTGTGTGTGTGTGGGAAGGCTCTTCAAAAAAATATATCCATCGTTTATTCAGGATAAGCGTTCGTTCTTGGCAAAAGTGCGCATCTGCCTGGAAAGCGTGCAGGAAAAGTTTCGCCAAGCCTGAGTGAGTGCCGAGAGAAGGATGAAGTCTTGAACTTTCCCAGTGCACAATTTTTATGCCTCGATTGACTTACACTCCAGCAGGATAGTCGAGTTCGTCCAGGTGAGTCACGGACCACCCACTTGGCTGATGCTGCAGTTTCGCCGGCCCTGGCCACTTGGCCGCTGCTGAAGTAGCTCCTCCTGGCCATTGTTGTCTGGCCACCTAACTGTTGCATTGCGGCGTTGGCCATTTGATTTGATGCTGTCTACCTTGTGCTGCTCAGTGGAGTGTATATAATTGGCGAGTGAGTTTGCTTTAAGACCATCCTTGGGTGTGCAATTTTGTTTATGCTTACTTCTGGTGTAATGAGAAAATGTATACAGTTAAGAGTGCTTTAAACTTTAAAATAGTTATTTTGTAAGCTAGAGAAAATAGTTTAATATATTAAATTACACAATAAACGACTTAACATTTAGTGGGCTTTTTAATTTAAGCATCTGACAAAAACTAATTAAAAATACAGTAGCAATAAACAGAAAATAAACTTTCTGTTTTGTAAATTGAAAATAGTTTTCCATTCAGAATGACTATGTTAATGTTTTATATTTTAATTTAATTTGTAAACATAGAGAGTCAAACAGTTTTTGTTATTGTATAATTTTTAATTTCGAACAAAACCGTTTTCGTTTTATGTAAAACGTTGACAGTTATTATATGGCACTCTTGACTTAATAACTGCGATTGTCCAGCGGAGATTAAATGCTGCACGCCAGCTTAATTGTTTCAATTTCCACTTGGCGTAAGTATATTTGGTTTTAATTAGAATATTAATTAAATGTGCGTGGCTAGGGCTATGCAAATAATTGAATAATTTAAGGTTGGTAAAACGCATCAGTTTGCGCGTTGGAATTGTTTTCGCAGTAAATTACCAAATGTGCCTTTTACAGGGAAACTAAATCACACACACAATGTTAAACGTTTTAATGATTTCCCCCATTAAATTTACGCCTTTTGTTATTAAACTTTAAGCTGCCCGAGAGCCAATCAAAAGCATGTAAAAGTTGCCAGGCACACACACACAAACACACCAGCACACACTGAGCCACACACTCGAGCACTCGGCACGCAATTTGCACGCACAAAAGTATGCAATAAATTTGGGAAGCATTTTACGACTTCTCATCGATTGGCAGAAGGAACGGGGGGACTATGGCTAGAAGAGGCTAAAAAAAATGGCTCAAAGGGGGAAGGGTTTGTGGGGGGGTGCTAAAACACTAACCGCAGGTACAATTCACAGCTGAGAAAAATGAAAATGGCAAAGGGAAAGGCTTAGGGCACCACCCACACACACAACACCAACAACTTTAATTTTATTGCATTCTCCATTGGCGAAGCCAGCACAGCTTGCCTTTGGTTTGCTTTCGTCCTGCCCGGGCAATGAACAGCGTAAAACAGCAAACCAAACTGACACAAGGAGCTGCTTTGCTTGCTCAGCTTGGCTGCCAATGTCTTTGGTAAGTGGAAGTTGGTCCTGCAGAGATGTTAGCTGGGCTTTTTTGAAGCTAAATCGGGGGATGTTGATTGGGGCAGTTACCATATATTGCTTAAAGCCGTAATTAAATTGCTTAAAATAATAACATTTACAAGAATAAAGCGTTTTAAAATAGAAGGAAAGACTGTTTAAGTATTATAAATAATTAATTAAAAACCTTATTCAGTATGAATATTCGGATTTTCTTATAGTTTTAAAGCTATAACTATATCAAGCTGTGCAACATGAAGATTTTATTATCAAACTCAATCGCAAAGATAGCTTACAATTTTATGAATTTAAAAATTATTTATTAAACAAAACAGTGAAAATATGTTTTATTTATATAGAATTGTTCCCCCAATTTTCTTGTATAAATAGCACTTAGCTTCCTTGGATAATTCCCACTAAAGCAGCTCTGGTGGCCGAAAAGTAAGCGCGTTCGGCTATCGGAGGGCGTTAAATGTAGCACATAATAAGGTTCCCGGGCTGCGGGAAGACAAAAGCAGGGACGAGCCGAGCTCTACATGTAGTAAGAGGGTACATGGTCTTGTGGGCTGGGGTTCGCTTCAATTCTGAGTTTGCCTTTTAGCGCAATGCAATAAAACAGCATAAAAATGTTGAGCATGTGGCTCTTATTTATAGTGTACACTGCTCCCCGGCAAATGTAGTTTGCTCCCTCGAAGGGGGCAGGGCCACGCCTCTGGTTGCCTCGACGACTTGGCTGTTCAAACATTTTTTTATGTGTTTTATACAAATGCCTTGTGTCCTTTGTTTGGCCGTCGCAGAGAGCATACGGGGCGCATACGCAACATTTGAGTGGCGCCACAGCCACAGTCGCAGCCTCAACAGCAGATATCAATAAAAACAACAGCAGCAATGGCCATAATGAAGACTATCAGATGGGCATAATGCTCCGGCTTTGTTTGGTCTTCAATGGGAGTTGCGTAGCCCAGTGTTTGCCTTTCCATTTCGGATTTTCCGCTTTCCCTTTTTCATTCCTTCTGTTTGTCTTTTTTTTTTTTTATCAATTTGTGAGGTTTTTCCATTGGCCGCCTTTAAAGCCAAATGGAGTCAGCCAGCCGCCATTATGCGGGAAAAGGCCGACACATGCACTAAGCAAAATTAATTAACAGATCCTGTTTCTGGCCAACGTCTTGACCCAGTGACTCCCTCGCTTGATTTGCTTTACTTAATTAATCAGCAGTCAAGTGTGGCAATGGTGCGGGATCGGATGGTCCAAGATGGCACCAATATACACACCATATAGTAGCTCGGGTTGGGTGCTGTCAACGGCAACGGAATGGCCCCACAATATTTTCCAATTAAGGCAGCCGGCAGTCTTGCCAGTGGGGTCTTTCGTGTGCATTCGGGTGTAAAATGATCACATGCAGTAAACAAAAACAAACTCCGGCAAAGTAGTAGACAAAATCTATTCCATGTCTTGGTTCTGTGACATGTAGAATCCAGGAAGAGAAACAAAGAAACTCCATACTGAGTTAGCTTTTATCCCTATACATCATCCTGTTAATAGCTAACCCTATCGGAAATGGATAGTTCATATTAATGAATATTTTGTAATGAAAAAATTTAGATAAGATTAGTTTATTATTGCTGGTAGATTATAAAAATTGTATTCAAACTTAGAGCTGAATTAAGGAAATGTTATGTACTATTGATGATACAAAAAACTGGACTATCCCCGCATATCTCCTGAGACAAATCATAAATAAAAGGATTTAAAATCCAAGAGTCTCCAAAAACTTCATTAAATAAACAAGGCTCGTAATCCCAAGGCACTTTTCTTTGCTTTACTATATTGTTTTTCTTGTGTTTTCGGGCAGTTGCATAATATGCGAATATGCACTGCGCTGACAGCGTCTGCGGAATTTTGAGTTGGTCTTATTTACATAAAAATCGCAGCTGCCGACGGCTAACAGATTTATATCCCTGCAAAATAACGTAAAAAATAAAAAATTATAAAATAAAAACAAAACGGACTAAAGGGGAATTACAAAAAAGAGACAAATGAAAGTCCGTAAACAAACAAACCACTTGAGGAAAAGGACAAAAACAAAACAGAAGGGAAAAATAAGCGCGCAAGAAAAAGTTATATTTTTACGGTAAATAACTTTGCCCAGAGCGGCAAAAAGAAGCAGAAATCCAACGCGAAAAATACGAAAATAAAAACAAAAGGCCGCCGTGGCAAAGGGAACAAAGACATTGCGCATACGCCATGTGGAATTGCAGGGTGCATGGTTTCGGAAAAGCAGTGCGGAATGACAGAAGAAAAAGGGTTAGAAGGTACGAAAAGGAGAGGGAGACTCTATATTTTTTATTTCTGGGCAAATACAGTGTGTAACTTTATGCAAATTAAGCTGCAAGCCATGAGCAGTCAACTCTTTGTTTAATTACATATTTCCTGTCGAGCTGCGAAAATTAACATGAAAGTCGGTGTGAGGCTCCAAGTTTTCTTACAGCTTTTTCCGCTTGACCGTCTCTCTGGGTGGGAGGTCGTGGAAAATATCACTTACAAATTTACAAATTGAATATCATTGTGTCTCTCCTCTTGATACATATAATAAACATGCGTAAATAAGCTGATTACACGCATATTTGCATTTATACAGCTCCATTTCGGCCACCTATAATCGTACCGAAATGTATTCAAATTTTTATTATATTTTAGTTCAACTTTTTCGTCCTCACTCCGCCTCTCGGTGATTGCTTTTTTATTTACCCCCGCCGCGCCGTTTTCGCTGTGCACGAAAATTTATGTTTGATTCCGGCCCAAAGGTGGGACAAAAATGAAATTTTCGCCGCAGGTGTAATATTTCTTCATTGTATGATTTAAATTCTCCTCCTCGGTAGTTGGTACGAGGCTGGTGCAGATTGGCGTGGCCTTTAATAAGATTTCTTTGTCGTTCGCCCCAGACTTTCGGCATATTTGCATATGGCGGGGGAAGCATTTGATTCGCATTTGAATAACCTCGAGGGCTTTAAAACATCTGAACTCTGAGGGAAACACAATCATGGAAATTAGTTTAATCGAATGGGCCTAGAGTTCGTTAAGGGGGGATTTAAGTGTAGATGGCGAGTTTAGGGATGGCAATTGTTGCTGATTTTGTTCTGAAGTGCATCGATGTTGAGTTGAAAAGGTGACCAAAGACTTGATTTAATAATTATAATATATAATATTTAATTACTTTAACAAGTTTAATAGATATGCTTTGAATTACATTCTCTGTAAAAATACAGTTTGAGGTAACTCTATTTGTAAAATATTCACAATTATCTTGTCAAAAGCTAAGGGCTTAATTGGATTAACTGCTGTAAATAAACGATGCAACAAAAATATATTTCCAACAAATTTTCGTCCTTATGGTCTTAAAATCTAATTTGACTTATCCCAAAAAGTACATTTAAAAAAATTTTCCCATGTAGCCTAATTGACTTGATTATTCTTTTGTATAGATTTTATAGATATTTTAATTCAATTATAGTCATTTGCCGCGGATTTAAGGGACTTAAAATTCTCAGAAAAAATAGTTTTTAAATGCAACTATAGAGATTGAATTTTATATTTTATACTTTTTATATACTTTATACTTTTCCCTTTAAAATATCTCTTCTTCCGATGTGTCGATATATACTTCGATAGGAACAACACAAATCCTCTCTAGTTAAATGAGAACCGTTTTGCCCTGATTACTTTAACCACTTTAAAACCAAATCTGGTCTAAGTTCATAGCCGGCACTCGAGCACTTATTTGCATAATTTATTTGTGTGTGTGCGCTGGACACAAACGGTCAGAGACTCGGGCTTATTACCATTTATTTAGACCAAAGTCATTGTAAAAACAAATTCGATCTGGCGGACTGAAGGACAAGGTTGAAGAAACTATGTCGGCAGACAAACATGGCTCAAAAGTTAAACGACAACAGCAGGCCACAGACGGCTATAGACAAAAAACAAAAAAATATATATATATATGTAAAAAGAAAGAAAAAGCAAGACAACAAATTCTAAATAAAGAAAGGGCCGAAAGTCGTGTGTGGCATGCAAAAAACTTTCACTATGAACTCTGCACCAGACAAAGAAGACATTTTCCTGACGGCTTTAGGGGGAAATAAAATCAGTGGGGAAGGGGCCTAACTTTAGGGGAATGTAAATTCGCTTTAAGCTGGATTTTATTAAATTGTTTGTGTCGCTCTTAGCATTACGAGAATTTTATTTGCGTGACGATTTGCATGATCTATGAGCCCAGTTGCTGCTAAAAAGTGTTTAAGCATCTTATTTCCCCGCCATAAAGCTTTCCCGGGAGCTGTTTGTCGTCCCTAATTTTCCACAGAAAATATAGTGCGTCAGTTGGGGCCACGTAGCTGGGGTCTAAACTGAAAAAGTTGCCGGCAAAAGTATGCCGCATATCCATATGTCATCCGGGCCAAGTCGCACGTTTGAGCCAAGTGCGTGATGAGCTTTGCTCCCCACTTGGAGCCAACTGGCAAAAGGTTTTTGCCTCGGCTTCAGTTTCCGTTTTGGTTTCAGTTTCAGTTTCAGTTTCGGTCTAGGTCTTACCATTTTCCCATTTTCCCACTTTCCTACACACACGGCCAGGGGGTGGGCCATAAATCTCGACCGGAGCTGCATTCGCTTCTGAGGGGAAACCCCTTTTGCGGTCAGCGAGCTGATTCCGGGACTCTGATTCAAAGGCGGGCCCACCTTCGTCATGTGTCAACCGGAGTTAGTGTGTCACTACGTAGTACATATTCCCCACGCCTTGAGGGCTCATAAAGGATCCGAAAGGGTTAGGTCGTTAAATGGCGTCTGCAAACCCAATTTGTTGGCAGTTAAGAGCAGAAGCTCAAGACGATTACACATGCTAGATGATTACCAGCTATACACGGGAAAGTAAAAGTGATTAATACGTTTTCTAGAAGTAATTTAGTTATATACAAAAATTCTTTAATAATTCATTCTTGCTTAAATTAACTTGGCGTCGATTTAAACTCAAATGTCCAGTTTCTCCCTCTTCCAACTATGAAGAATCTTTGTCGGCAGATGCAACCGCTTAGGCATCTTGATTTCCTAACCGGCTTGTTAAGAAATTTAATTCCAAATATCTATAGTCTCCTTTCCTCATTAAAATCTAAAACATAATTATTATTATCATTATTATAATCAATCACAAATTCCTCTCAGTGATGGCATAAATTTACCGCATTCACATGCAAATCATTTGCCAGGCAAGCTTGACTCATAAATTAAATGCATACGCGCCGGAGAAAGACAGGCAGGGGCAAACAAATTAGATGATTATTTGCCAAAAATTACATTAGCCGCAAAATAAACAACTTATGGTTAAGCCCAGGAAAATCGCCCACATCGTCTTGGCTCGTGTGCTGCGTAAATTACATAGATTTCCTGCAACTTAATTTATGTTTGCCCGGCGACAGGCAGCCAAAGCATTTACCAATTCTCCTCCGGGATCGCTGTTATTTGGGCCTCACACGAGTTGGCAAATATTGGGCACACACACTTATCTGGCGCATAAATTTCGCAATGCTGACACATTGAGGGTCATGATTGCATTAGAGGTAAATGAAAAAGAAGCCTGCCAGGATAAGCTAAGTTTATATATTCTTAAGGGAGCTTGTTGGCAAATCAAGCACATTTCACAGAGCAGATTGTTTCTACGAACAGCGAAGAAGATGTATTGTTGAGTGTAGCATTTTTGTTCTTAATTAAATAAATTTAATAATATTAATATGAGCAATTATTGTATCTGATAACAATCTCTCATCACAAAACATCACTGAAAATATTTAGAAAATGTATTTACCGCATTTGTCTCAAATTTCGTTAGAAATTGGCTAAAGCCTTGTCTGAGTGAGCTTAACCTCGAAATTCATTGCGCTTTGAGGTCCAATGCTCAACTCTTGCAAACGAAAATGTATATTTAACACATAATTACGTATTGTCGTCTGGCATTTCCATGAAACTCAACATCACTGCGGTTGTGGGAGAGCTGCAAGTTCATCACTGAAAATGTTTATTAATTCAGAACGTGCAAGATAGGTTACCAGAAGCAGCACCTACTATAAAATTCGTAATTAAGCCCACAGGAAACTTGGAAAAATACACAAGAACAAAGGTCAGTACAATGAATACTGGTTTCCCCTTGACATGACATTAATAAATCTTAAAAAGTTGAATCTTCTTTTGAAGCGACTTTATTGTTGTTAAGGAAACAAGTGACAATTGACTGCCAAGGAGGTAATTAAACTGCACTCGTAAAATGGAAAATGCACTACAAAGTATCACGAGCAGGATTCCCTGGAAAAATTGTATAAATAAATGAGCTTACAGCTCAGATGTTTCCTTGAAATTTTCGTCTTTTTCTGGCTTAACTCTTCAGATGGCATTTCAAGCAAAGAAACTTAAATGGCAACTTCCATAAAGGGCCCAAAAGGTTACTTCTCGGAGACATAAATTTCCTGCAGGCCACAGATTAAAATTCGCCTCACAAAATTGAGTGTAATTTGCCGGCAAGTGAACTGTTAATTGGATAACATTATGAGATACCAGGAATGCCCATTGTGATAACCACCCACCGATATAGCCAGCTTTAATTAATTCATTTTATTGCCACCCACCTTGGCCATTAACGATCCACTCTCCGAGGCCGGAAAGATTCCGCGGACGCTTAAGGTCGAGGTGGGCTGTCGTATTTTTACATTTTTATGCCGCACAATTAAAATACAATTCATTTGAAGGCATTTGCGAGGCACTTTTCCGCTTACTTATGTCATTTTGTTGGCCGAAAACAGCGGGCGCCGTGGAGTTTTTAATGGAGTCGTGTCCTCTGCTGTTTGTCCTTTGCCTTATTGCTATGACAACGCTCAGCGGCTACTTGAGCCCCGTGAATTTATTCCGCCATCCTTGCCCCGCCCCAGGACTTTAATTAGTTTGTCAGGGTTCGGGCTCTGATTTAAAAGCAATTAAACCGCTTGGCCCATTAACCGCGTGAGCACTTTTGAAGTCGCCTCGACGAATTTAAGTTATGAATTTGCATGATCTCATTGATCTCATTTAAATTCAAATATATATTTGGAGAGTGGATTTAAGGCTTACATTTATTGAAGCTGAAAAGAGTGGTTTTTAAAATTAAATACATAAAAACTCTTAAATAAACTATCAACTATCTGCTGGTTTTCATTATTACTGCTATTAAAATGATAATAAGCATTATGGATTTAAAGTTCTTTGATTTATATACAGCATAATATGGCTGGGTTTTTTATGCTCTCGCTTGCTTTTATTCAAATTTCTCAGCAGATATATTGTGAAGCTAAGCTCAGGAAAGTGAGTCATCACTGTGAACCCTATAGCTCAGCTTTGCCCTTTATACAGACATCTTTATATGCATGAAGAACCTTTGGTATCTCCATTTACTCCTCCTCTTATTTTCATTGCGTTTTCTTTGTCCAGTGTGTTTTGGTTGTTGAATCCGTGCTGTCGTCTGTATATACGGGAAAAATTGAATTCAGTGTGTTTTGCTGAGGGAAATATTTGTAACGAACTGCATCGTACTGTTCTGGTGTACAATTACTACTGCTAATTGATGCTAAAGATAATAACTTTCCCGCTTTAACTTTAAATTCTACAATTGTTTTAAATATTCAATTGGATGAATTATTTAAAAAACTGCCCTTCTACCAATGATATCTTAATTGTAGCTTAAATTGAAGGTAGAACATACATCTATCCCTATTAAGTCATATTTTTATGCAAATTTATACTGCTTTCTTTTTAATATTTCTTTTTAGGGCCTAATTCAACTGTCTTAAATTTAAATAAAATTGCTTCTCTTTCTAGAGAACTCTTATGCTAATATTTTCTTTTGTGTAGCAGGACAAGGAGGTCTTGAAAAAACATGTTAACGTTTGTTTTTTGTTTTTCATCATCTCATCTTTGCATTTTTTAAATTGCTACAAAAAGAGCCTAGACGGAAATGTTTTCTTGTTGCAGTTAACATTCGGGGCCCAAGTTTTCCAGAGACTGAAACAACAACAGCAGTAAAAGCAGAGCCAGCAGCAGCATCCGACAATATGTTGACACATATTTTCGTCCCCGTACCGCCGGCAGAAATGCTTTGGGATCCGAGCCGATGTCGCATTGTGTTGGCAACAAACAAACATGGGGATGGCACAGGCGGGGGCGTTGTTGTGGGGGTGGATGGCTGGAGAGGGTCAACACCATTCAGCAGCAGCAGCAGTAGCAGCATCAGCACCAGCGTCTCTGTACTTGTTAGTGGCCGTGCAGTGCGGTTTATGCAGTCAACCATTGCCAGAGCTTGCTCCCGAATTGCATGCCATATTTGCCCTCCACTTTGACATATGCAAATATTTCTTTTGCCTTCGGTCTGTCTTTGCCTTTGCGTTGGCTTATGGCCCTTTGCATTGGGCTTTGCTTTCTGCTTTCTGGTCTTTGGTCTTTGGTCTTCTCGCTCTGCTGCCCGTTCTGACGAGTATGAATTGTCTGGTGCCTGCTCCGATTTGCAGCCTGTCTCATTTCCATCAGAGCCGTCAGAGGCAGAGCCACCGCCCCCAGTTGTCATGTATACGTATAGCCCACTTTAAGGTGGCTGTTAAAGCCGGAAAAGTGTGAAGCCCCGGCGAGAAAGAGAGAGCTCCGTTTATGGCCCGCAATAAATCGCTGGCTCATTGCCATCGCTTTGTCGTGATCTCTGGAGCCGTATGGCATTAAGCCTGTCAACTATAACTTTCCGTATTTTAGCCATATCAAAAAAGACCTTAATTTAGTCACCACGTGCTGACTCTTAATACTTGAAGTGAACAGGAAATAATACGAAATTAAAATTTACTTTTTCGAATTAAGGAAAATCTTTTTACACAGCTTATACATTCATACATGTTGATTCAATTTACAACTATATTTAATTGTTCATTTAATTAAATCCAAAATACCTTTATTATACTTTAAATCAAAGAAGTTTACTGCTAAAGTTGGTCGCAACTTGAGTTAAAGTTGAGCTGCCTGTTAAGTGCTTTCACTTCAGCCACAGAAGTTTTAAACTTGGGTAAATTAATGTTTTCTTAAAGTTAACTACTGTTTTAATTGCATGTTTATTTAGTAACAACTTTGGGCTACGTTATAAATTCATTAAATACCTTAAAAAAATATTATTACCACCGCTGTTATTATTTACTTTCTTTTTCACATTGCAGCGTGAAAATGAATGGCAAGAAGTGTGAACCCACGCGAGTGTCATCAATTATTAATTTCCTTCCGCATATTATATAGTATACAGAAAATACGAGAATCTTGTTATTGTTGGAAATAAAAATAGCCATTGGTCACACACTCTGCTCATTTATCATGATTTAGTTTAAAGAAGTACTGGCAGCTGCAAACCGAAATCAATTGATTTTGCTTGTTGCCAGTGTTTTTTTTGTGCTTATTTTGTTGCTCTCCTATTGCTTTTGATTGATTTGCGCCCAGGGACCAATAAAATATTGGCTGATCGAATGTGCGGAAAGCTGCGCTAAACTGATAAATGGTGTGGCACACAGCACACAAGAATCCATAAATGAAAAATAAAAATGGATTATTTGTGCGAATTAACACCAGGCTGCTACGCCTTCCTTACGACCCTCGAAGAGGGCTTTAAATCATGGGAAATAGGAAACGAAACGATTGCTTTGTTATTCTATTCACACTTTACGACCTGCGAGTACTGCAAGGCGAAATTAGGGGAAAGTATAAACAATTTTTTGCGCATTTGTGCAACTTTACATCGTTTCGCTTTGTTAACCTTGCAAACTATGTTGCCAGTTCGTAAAGCCTTTTCATGTTAGCACCGAGCAACACGATTGCCCCCAGCGGGGAAAAGTCAAGTAGTCACAAAATGAAAATGACTGCATTTTCCGACCTCGTCCGCCATCCCTTACCCTGCTCGCCAGCTTTCCTGTCCCATAAAATTTCCCGACACCCGGCACAATGGACAAAAGTCGGGTAGCTATTGGTAGAACTGTATTTGGCTTAAGCGGACTTCGGTCCGAAAAACAGCTCGACTGCTGCGAACTTGGCCCGACTCTCCTCCTGTTGACACTGGGGCAGCGGATAATGCATCGCAAGTCAGTGGACTTGGCTTTTGCTCCTGGACTGGCCTTGACCCTCCGGGTTGACAGCCATTTATCTTAGCTAATTAAGAATGCAATTGGGTCTGAATTTTGTGTAAACTCAGATTCTGGAAGAGCTTGCAATTAAGCACAGTCGGTTATTTTGTACTAAGTGCGTCCAATTACTCAAAAGTTGTTTTGCCAAAAACAGGACATACAATTAAGTAGCTTACATAATTTCACCAGATAATTTTAAAGACTTGGAGATGGATAAATGTAAAAAAAATTTACTACACATTTCTAAATATTTTCGTATTTTTTTTTTTAAATAAATATTTAAGTAAATATTTATATTTCCATGAAATGCTTTTATAAAATTCTTCAAATGGTCAGGCTTTTAAGATTTAATAGTTGCAAGCAATGTGTTTTTCTTAGAAACCTAAACAATAAAGCTCTAAAAGTTATTTAACGTTTGGTTAAAAATATTTTTAGCATTTTTGCCAGTTGCCCGTTTAAAGATTCTTTTGCTTTAGGAATTATTTGTATGCATTTATTTATCCCATTTAACCGTCAAGATTTTGTTGTTTTCATATTTTATTTAATTTGAAGCCACACAATTGAATTTTGTAAACACTTTTCCGTGACACGGTAGACAGAAGCTTTTGTATTTCATACTTCCGGCAGAATGCACACCAGATTACCTAGAAATTCCCATAAAAAATATTTCAACTACATCCGAGTCTGTCATGCTTTTCGCCGTAAATATTTGACATACTACAACGGAATCAAGAGAGATGTTGATAGAGATATATGTATGTGCCAGGAGAATGCGACAATAACTCGGCAAATCCTTAAACCGCATCCCATAACAGTTTGTATTCGTTTCTTTTCGAAAACTATGAGCTAGTTTCATCGTCGGAGAATCCTGTGAAACGACAGTCTTGTCATTTTTCGACGCCGGCCACAAGGACGACAAGGGGAAAAGCCGAAAATGTGCGCTAAGAGGGTGGGGTAGAGCAGGGAAGGGTTCACATATAAAGTGCCTGACAAAGCACTCGGCCAGCAGAGTCAAAAGTCAGCCATTATTTTCGCTTTTTACAGCTCGCAACAGCTCAGCAATTTGTCAGGCTAACGCGTCGCCAATTGACGCCATTTTTTTATGATGCCCGCTTTCTGTGAGAAGCTCCCCCCTTTTCTCAGGGAAGGGGTACTGCCTCCTCATGGCAGATATGGATATGGACGCCATCCGGGGAGCAGCTGCTGTTGCCGGAATGCCAGCGTGGCAGAATGTAATCGGACAATGGCAACTTGCCAGCTGCCGCCGCCGGTAGGTTCAACACAAAACAAGAAAACCAGAAAAAAACGGAATATGGATCAAGGGTTCAGTCAATCAGCAGGACCGACGACAAAAGCGGAAGCTTATCTCGAAAGCACTAAGCAGTATGGACGGAGTGCCATCTTGGAGCCCATTTGCATGCCAACCTATTGGGGGGCAGGCGACCATGAAAATAATTTCCCCCAACATGGCAGCCCGATAAAAGTCAAAACATGCCAATATGCCGACGCATGACTGGAGTCCGGTGTGGATTTCTATTTTCACATTTGATCTACTGCGTACAGTGTGGTGTCGATGTTGAGAAACATGCGAAATTTTAAGGCTTTATAATTAATGGGTAAAACCTATTATAAAGAAGTGTACTAGAACAGGGGATTGTATTTCGAGAGGGGTGTCTGAATCAACATGAATATTGTCTTGAATATTACTTCCAACACATGACTTAGTTTCATTAATAAAACTATAAGAATTTCTATATTACATAATTGAGAAAATTTATTTTTACATATTAACTTTGGAGTCAAATTTCACTACATTACAATACCCATATTCCGAACCGTTCTCCATCCTATCCTTATACTTCCTTCAGCTCTAATTAAAATTTTCATATTAAAATATGGTCAATTTAAAGAATTAAAAGTTAAACATATCTAAAATATTTTATATTGCATCTAAAGACCGATATTTTCTTCATCTCCTATTTCTTATAACAAATGTCAGAATGTAAATATATTAATATGTTGTCCATCAAGATTTATATCCGCATTTGTGTCATTCCCCTGTCATAGTAGATTCTTATGGATATTATGGACATCCCTAAGTAGATTGTTCCCATTTATATTTATTAAATTCCTTAATAAATTAAAAATATATATTTATCATAAATTATTCCCAATTTCTCAAAACTAACACTGAAAAAGATTGTAAATTCAGACAATATCGATGACATTTGACAGTCTTCTGTTTGGTGTCACTGACTTGTCAGCCCTAATATAATATATGCTTTTATGCTGTCCTATATATAAATACTCGTACAGGCTTCCCCCAGTTTTTCGTCTGGAAGTGGGAGGATTGGTGCTGCACACAAAAGTGTCACACATGAGCGCCTGAGTGAGCGAGTGAGTGAGTGACTGCAGACGACAGTTGGGTCCTGGTCGCAGCACTATTCAGGCTCGTTATGCGCGCATATATATGCCAGTTTATGTCTGGCTGTCAACGAGCTCTCGGAGGATAACAAGCAGATAGCTCATAAAGGCCATTCAGACCCTTCGCGGAACTGCGCAAGTGCACGCATTTTACATTTCTTAAATCCGCTTAATGGCTAGCGGAAATATGCTAGCCCGAGGGCTCTTAATTTAATTAGTTTTTTCAGCTGCAATGCAATTAATTTCTCACATATCTTTGGGCACCTCAGCTTTGTGGCGCTGTGGCCATAGCTCGCGGCTAAGTGTTTCGCTTTGCTACTTCGGCTTCCTAATTGGAGCAGCGGAAAAAGAAATAAAATAATAATAAACAGAAGGTAAACCGTGGCTTACGACCTTTTACCAGCCATAAATTATAAATCAGTGGGAAAAGATAATGCCAGCTCAACGCCCACACGTCTAGTCTATGTTGCATATTTAATGTGAGTACATTTCGTCAATTGTTCATTTTTTATTACAGCAGAGCACTTCTGGCCAAGCCTCGTCCTTTTTATGCTAATGCAGTTGCTTCGTTAATATTTATGAAATGGATTATGCCATTTGCACGGCCAAGGGTAGTAGTGATTTTCCAAAGCAAAAGCAATTATTTTTCGACTGGCAATCATTCTTCTTCGGCAAGCCGATTCCCAGTGGCACCGATGACATTTTCAAACTTAATTAAACTTGATCCCATGGCTAATAAAAGTCGGCTTTGTCCTGTGCGTGTTGTTCATGTTGTTGGCCTTTGGCTTTTGTGAAATTTCCTTGGCATTCGATATTTTAATGAAAACCAATTAAAATGACAGCAAAGTGCGCAAAACATCATATTTTCCAATTTACAAGTCCAACTTATTTCGTCCAAAACGGTACAAAGTAAATCTGAGATGTTGGTATTAAATGTTCAATTAAATTTGATTATTTAACTGAGGAAAATCCTTTTCCAGAAATTCCAAAGCAACTATTATTGAAGTCGGGTGGGCTATCAGGGGGCCATTTTCTTAAAATGATAAATGAATTTCTGCATTGGCACCAGCATTCTTGAAGCTTGTCTGCACCTCAAAGAGGGAGGATTTTACTTGGATTTTCTGACATCCTTTATATGTTTTACATGCTGCCAACAGGCGACGAGCTAAAGCCAAAAACCAATAGGCAACCCATTCATGTCCAACCATCCGTTCAGCCGTCGATTTGTGGCGTGTCAGCCGATTCTCCGACCAAATGGAGGATGTAGCTCCATAAATTTCAATCGCAGACTAAACTAAATATTGTTTATTGAATGGAACTCGCCAATTATCAATCTGCAACCATTTACGGTTCGGTTAAATGCTTCCTTTCTCGTTTGCCATTGTTTCCCAATCACTAACCAACGATTCCATTGGCAAACATTTCATTTATCAATTACAGCAAAAAAATAAAAGCAGCAAAAAATATTTCCATTTAAATGCAAATCGGGTTGACCAACAAATGTTAGTGCTGCAAAAATACGCCAAAAACATACGAGTAATTAAATAATAAATTCCCACAGCCATGTTTTGCAGTCACCTTGCAATTATGTATGCATAGTCAAACGGTTGCCGCTTGTCCTGTTTTTGTTGATAGCAAAAAGGAACATTTTTGGCACGTAGTTGCATTAAGTATAATTTATATTGATACTTATCAATTTGATTTATGGACGATTTGACACTGAAAACCAATGAAAAACAATTGAAATTTATTATTCCGGCAAAGAAACTCTGGTTCTTAGGCATGCAACAAATTTTAAACAAAGTGTTTTATTAATTTCTTGATTTTGTACATAGCATTGTTCGATTTGTCCTTGAAGTTCTTTGAATTTAATTGTATATCATTTATTTATTTTATTTCAAAGGTATGAAAGCAACACCTTTCAGATAGCACCTTCAATTTCCAGCCTTTATATTCAATTTAACCTTAGGCTTCTCTTCTCACAACCTCCTCATTAGTGTCAAGTGATGCGGCCAGCAAAGGGCAAAGGTTAAGTTCTGTGCCGCATAGGGGCGTGCTTCGCGGTCTTCAAAGTACACTGAGTAATGAAAGTGTGCGTCCCCTAATGCGACACTGCAGTGAGTCCGAGCTTTGCAGGATGTGGGTGAGGCTAACACCAACCGAAAGGATAACGGCTGGCAGGGGCGGCATTTGATGGTCCGCGTTAAGCGATGGGCGTGTTGTGGTCATGGTCGTGCTGTCGCCTGATTAATGTTAGTACATGAACTTGACCGGATCTGCTGAGGGGGAGATAATGGGGTAAACAACTGTTGCTGATCGGCGGCGACCGAAAACTAAATGGAATTTATGATGCTCTCGCTCCCTATATGATTGCCAGAGCCAATCTAATGGAAAATTCCATTTTCCCACACGCTGTCAGAATGGGTTTTCACTTTCCTCGTTTGTAACGAAACACTTTCACTGGCTATCCAAACAGATGTTAATGGACAAAACTGCAGGCACAATGTCGCCATAAGTGTGGACAGGAGTTACTTAGCCATTAAATTGGGTCGGTTTAAGTGACTTTAATACCTTAAGATATATGTGGCATGTCCTGTAATTTGTCTGGGGATTTGTTTAAAGTTCAACCCCACTTGTCGTCGTCGTTGGACACTTTTAATGCCCATAGCTCTCCTCTCCGGTCTCAAATTAAGCCAAGTTAATTAAAGACTGCAACTTAAACTCGTTCAACCGGGCACACATGGGCCGTACATTTCCAATGACTATAATTCAACAACGGGAAACCGAGTAATCTGTTAACATAACGCTGAATTTGTAATACGCATTGGTGCCATAAATGCGGCTCTGAAAATATCTTAAGCAATAAATTCAGCTTAAAAACACAGTGACTGCACTTGGACTGTGTGTTTATTTTTAGCCAGCCACACGTTCACTCATAAGTTAAGGATTATTGTTGGGTATGGGGTGCATATCCATTCAGCTGTTCTTGTTGATTTTCGTTTAGTTCTGAATTATCGCCTATATATTTTCAGTCCATTAAGTTGCTCCCACTGCATATTTGGGACACTTTAAACACATGCTCCGCAAGCAATATCCGGAGAGCACTTAAGCTGTATTAATTTTTAAGAAGCCACAGGGACTGCTTCACTTTTCGGCTAGACTATAACCACCATGGTTAAGTTGGACCCAACTTTATTCTAGTTCCCTTGGCTTTAAGCTGAAGCGTAATTAACTACGAGAGTCCTCGTCCCTGATAAAGTTTAATACTTAATCACCTCCTTGTGAAGCCATATGTTGCAGTTTATTATTGGCCATTAATCTGTTCTTGTTGCTTGTTTACAGTTTTTAATCATGGCTCAGAGCATTTTTTATACTGGCCATCGAGCGGCATGTCCTGTAAACGAAACGTACATATTAAGCAGACGGCAACGCGGCGTATACGCAACGCCGAGGACAATGGCTGTGGCGGCTGAGTGTGAAGGGAACAGAAGTGTTCGCCCACAGATTTTGTTGTTGGCTTTTTTTTTTTGTTGCCGTACTGGCCCATCCTGGCTCACCACCAGCACCACCACCACACCACCACCGATGCCGCCTGTCGCTCAAGTTTATGCAAACAAACACTGCAGAATGCCAAATGAGCGAATGCAACGCGGTTGCATCCGACAATCAAGTGGCGACGCGGGGACCATGGCTGGCGGAGCGTTTGTGGGACTTGGGAAGTGGTGGGAATGGGTGTTGAATGCGGAGGACATGTTTTGAATGCCTGACTGAGTGCTGACAACAAGTTGCAGCTGCTCATTAAAGGCTTTTTCAGATCCGACAGACGCTTAATAGATTTTCTCAAAGCGCTTTCCAGTTTCGCTTAAGGTCGCTGGAAAATAATGCAAAACATAAGTTGGATTCTTTGGCTAACTATTGTGTTTTTTTGTGTTTGGAAGGAAGCTTTCGTCAGAAGTTTTTCTTATATCCGTGCGGAAATTATAAACCCACATAAGGATGTTTCCAAGAAACTAATAGAAGTTTGTTGTATGGAAATATTTTCTCACCTTTACGCCTTCTAAAGTTATAAAGTTCTGCAAGTGATGGGAACTTAGGATGACAGCTTGGCAAATGATTTACTACGAATGCTGATGAATGTCATTAATTACCCGGGGAAATATATGCGTTCATAGCTGCAGGGCCTTATAACTTTAAAGGCATTTCTCAATCAAAACAATAGAAAATGACTCAAAATAGAAACTAATGTAGAAGTTCATATTAGTAGTAATTTTGGGGGAATTGAAATGTTTTCAGTGTCTTGTTGAAGATCCTAATCGCTCATAGGGGTGTATCCTTTCTGGAAGGATTTTCTATTGAGTGGCGTTAAGCTCAGGGAATCAAAATGAAGTTATTCTTCTCTAGGAAAATGCTAATCCTCCTTTAATATCTTACTCCCTCGGTTTGCCCTTATTTTTATTTCTCATTTTCTGACTTGCATTTCCGCGAGACTCTTCCTCAGACTAATTAGTTGAATGACAAACCGCTTTCGCTGTCAGCTGATGACAGGTTACAAATAAAGGGCTGCCGCCAAGCTCAGACTTTTCATAACTCCATTAGAAAGTGTTGGCAAAGTTTTTCCAGCTCTGAGTCATTGACATTTAAGGTAGTACAGACTATCGAATACCCGGTTTTAATTTCAAACCATAGTTTATATTCTGGGGATTTTCAGGGAAATAGATTTAAACACAATGTTCCTGCTGAGTTATTAATATTTGGATTTATATTTTATTCATATTAAACGATAATTGAATAACTAACAAATGAGTATAAAAACCATATACCCCTTCTCCTTACCCGGTATAAGGATTCCTGCTTTTGAAACCCCTTGAAATATTTTTAATGACTTTTCGACTGCGGAACCAAGGACCACCTCACCGGCAGGGAGATCCCGCCACTCAGCAAGTCCTAAATGATCATCAATCATTTTTGATGAGCCCCACTTCATGACCTTAGATTATAGCACTAAAAGCCGGACTATTGAATATTTAAAGGGCGCTCCGGACGGCTCCCGGCCAACTATTGAGCACTTTTTTATGACTGTCCGTGAATTGTGGCGGACTTGAACTCTCCAATAAATATATAGGGGTCGGCCGTCGGTTCAGTGATGCAAAAGCCAACTTAAAGTTGATTAAATTAGAAATTTTATGGCCTCAAAACAAAATGTCAAAGTTTTTACAACTGCTGTGGGCAACCTTGAAACTTTGATAAATTGTAGCAGTAAGTAGCGACCACGGCCATAAAACCAAATCTTTAATCATTTGAGTGACACAGACAGACGACGAGCCCCAGCCGGACACGGACTAGCTAGACCCGAGCCCGAGCCGGAGCCGTAGCCCGAGCCAAGCCGCCTCTCTCCCTGCTCGAGATCCGGGGATAATGTCGAAAGTTTCCTGGCGAGCGTGTCGTGCCATAAACAGGAAGCGGGCGAACTAAAGTCAAGGCCACTCAAGCCGAGAGAACGAGAAAATTCATTAAGCTCCTGCCAGCCAGCCGCAACAGGATTCCCGGGCACTTCTCCTCCAGGTCTTTATGTAGTTGTAACGGCTTGGCCGGAGAGATGGGGAAATGTAAACCAAAACTTTTGGCCGCGCACAAGTAAAAACAATTAACGCAAATTAATTTACATCTAAGTTTTGCGCCGGAGATCCGCATTGAGTAATGCATTTGGTAAATAAGCCAAATTAATTTGTTGTTCCAGCCGCTATTGATGCTGTGGCTGTGCAAGAGTCAAGGAATGTGGTTTAAAGCTAATGGTTTCGGGTCAGAAAAGTTGTGCAGTTTGCAGGGCTTGTATTGCCACTGAAGATAAATTTCTCTAACGAGAAAAACTTATTTTGCATCCCAACTTCTTTATTATATGCGGTTTCTTTTGAGCAAGAAGTTGTGATTTTCATTCACAGCATAAAAGTTTGATAAACTCTCAAAAGAAATTGCCATATCGAACCCATAGAGATACGCTTATTTTATTTAATAAACCGAAATAAAATGCGGCGAAGCTAAATGCAAAAGGCTAAGCCAGCAAATATCTAAATACGATTCATATGGATTATTTAAATCACCATTTAATTTATTTAAAATGCGACAAGACTTACTGGCCATTGCGAAGACCATTTAAATGTGGAAAAAACGAGTATTTAAATCCAATATGGTTTCCATTTCTGTTATCCCCGAGCCCATCGCAGATTTCCCATTTCGGGGACCCTTTTGACATATTTATGACAAACCTACAGTCCGGCCGTGAAGAGGATTGCTCCTTTTTCTCCTTGGGCCCCGGGGCTCGCACCGCTTCCCATTTTGTGGAGCCGATGGGCGACATGTGTTTTATGATTTGGGTTTGACCAGGACTAAGTCCTGCTGCTACTGCTCCTGCTGCTCCTTCTGCTTGTGATCCCTGTTCCGCCGGTTTCAGCTGTGTTTCAGCTGTGTTTCAGGTCGCTTTATGCAAATGACAGTCGTCTGGCAGTCGGCAATCTCTTTTGAGGTAAGAGCTTAAAGCCGCATGCCGCAGCAGTGCGTCGACGCTTAAATCGCGCCCAAACTATTCCACAGTTGGAAACGCAATTTGTACCGTTGTGGAGTGAAGGGAAAATGAATTTTTTACAGCTTGCGAATTCCGCACACGTTTGCCACGGGGGAAACGTGAAAGCAGGGGGAAAAACACGCTAAGCCCTGCAAAACAATGGCTGTGGGATAGAGCAACTTAACTCGCTGTCGTGTACTCGCGCGGTTTTTATTTCGTTTCAAGGAATTGCATATTTAGCAGAACATTGAAAATCAACGAGCAGCGAGAGCTGCAAGCGAGCTGGGGAGTCGGCGCTCATTTGCATATTGCTGAATGAGTATGAATTTTCGGCGGGCAGTCGAAAGGATTTCCATATTTCATTAAGCTATGTAGATTGGGCCGGGCTCTATCCAGGAACTAGACCAACCTACGCTAGTTAATTTAAATTGAGATGTGTTACTTGTATTTCAATTTGCAGTTTGAATGTAATAAGAGGCTTTCATATTAAACTTCTCTTAGCTCCCTTAGACCTGCATCTCTTACCTGGCGTTGCAGCATACCGCCACACACACGCAAATCCTGTGGTCCCTTTGTCGCATTCTGCATGTGCTCTAATTGGCCATGATTTGATAACAGGGCTGAAATGCCGAAAGTTGCATGCGAGTGAGAGAGTGAAAGTTTGTGTGCATCTTCTGCACGTTCCCGGGCAGCCAGGCCTGTCTGTGGTGGCGACACAATTAAGAAGTTTTCATCGGCAGGCGTCGGCTAATGGGGAAATTGCACAGCCAGTTGTGTGTGTTTGTCGTCGCGAAGGAAATTGAAACTCTCTCATCTTGCCGGCGGCAGTTATAATTTGCTGGGCGTGTCAGAGCCTCCAAATTCACTTGGCTATTGCAGACCAGGGACGAGGACCCACAGGCATCATTAGCATTATTATGAGACAGCCCATTACCACGATTATTGTTGTGGCGGCAGGACAAACTTTCCCACTTACCCAGAAGAAAACTTCCCCGGTTGTTTATGGGGCAGTGTGTGTGTGGGTGTCCTCTGCGGTTTCCCCCAAACCCATGTCTGTATTTGTTCGCAGGCATTTGTAGTTTTGTTGCCAGTTTTGGTACTTGGCACTGGGCACTAGGCCAGACTTTAATTGTTGGCAGCCCAATAAATTTCACAGTGGAATTTGGGAAAACTAAAAAGAAATAAATTAAACACAAGCACTCGAAACAATTGGGAAAGTGACCACAAATCAATTGCTGGTAAAGCAAACAACACAAGGGAAATGCCTTTGGTTTATTAAAGGCAACAGCAAAGAATACAAAATAAGTTTGCCAATTGTTGGCCCACTTGTACACGTCCTTGAGATAACAATAATTAGAACAACATTTTCTGGCTTTGTGAATGGGAAAATTGGAAATAAAGGAGGTCATTGTATTCTTTGAAAAGCCAAACGGAATGTTAAGTAGCTGCTTGGCTTGTTTTAAATTGAAAATAAGTGAGTTAAAAGGATTTTAAGAAGATTTTAAGCAAAAGAATTGAACTTTACCACTAACCAGACATCCTAAGAGATATCCCTTGTAAATAATACAAGCTCCAAATACCAACTTAGTTTCCCAGAATTTATTAAGACTCGACTTGAGCTTATCCTTCCATCCTACCTAAACCGATTTTAGGAAAAATAAACTTGAAAGCACTTACTTTGCTTAGCGGAATGTTCAAAGAACTGGCCTTGGGCCGGAGCAAGCCGGAACCGAGTCGTGTTTCCTATTTGCAAGGGAAATGCCAGTGAGTTCTCTGGGATTTTAACTAATGCAGTGCCGTTTGTCATTCCGCACACACTGTGGGGAGCCCCGATCTGTTCGGTACGATATGCAGCAGTGCACTGCGCTCTTGTGGGTAATCCTGCGGGAGTGCTCCGGAGCTCTGCACTCTATTTATAGTCGGCTATTGTGCTCCTCACCCCATTATGGCTGACCGCCAGAGCACCTGTTTCGCATGTAGTGTGTATATATGTGCCCGGGACAGAGTCTCGGGGGTCTTCTGATGGCGCCTGGCGCTCGTGTCCCCACGTCCATGTTCGCTGCAGTGTCTGTGTTTGCTCAGAGTCTAGAGACGTCTCCCTTTTCGCCACTCCCGCTGTCGAACGGCTGTCATCAACGTAATTATGCTGTCAACAAAAAAGAGCAGGGAGGAGAGCAAAAAGAGCAAAACGTGAAAAAGAACGGATGGGCACAGTCATGGAACCTGGACAGTGGCCACCAAGGGGGCCAGGTCATCGTCATCATTATCAGCTCCTTGTCGTCCGTCCGGTGGGCCAAACGACGTGCAATAGTATTAAATGTTTAGCACGTCTTGGCAGCTTGTTCTCGGACTCCGTCTGTTTATCCCAGCTATCGTGCAAATATTTATTTAATGCTCATTGGCACGCACTTTACACGTCTTCTGGCTGACTGCCTAATTGTGCGTAAAGCGTTTAACAATTTTTTTCTGACGACTCAATGCGAGTAATTAATAGAAAATACAATTTAACACGATGTGGAAAAAAGGTGATGAAAATGAGGTCCTTTTGATTAAAGGATTTTACCAAAGGCGCATTTTGTTCTAATAAATATAGCAACTCATGGAACTTTTTTGTAAGTCTGATCTACCTCAGCCCTAATTAATTAAAAATTACTTTTTCATTTTTGTTTCTATTATTTTCTAGCACCAGAGCACATCATTTATATCCTATAGATTACTTTCTCCATGCTCTTCTCTGCCAAAGGAAAAAGTACTGATGGATCCACAGACAAATGAGTGGCACTCAAAGTACTCGTCGCTCTGGCTTAAAATTACTTCAAGCCTTTGTTTCTGCAGACTCATTACGTTTTTGTGCCATTTGTGAAGCTGCCAAAAAGTTGTAGCTCCTGGAATTACTCGACTTGAACTGAAATTTCATCACAGTTCGGGGGAAAGGGGAAAGTTTCTCGCCTGGTTTTACATGTGAGAGGGAGTGTAAAGAGATTTTAAATGACTCGGCACAGCGTCACCTGAGAGATACGGGAGGGTTTTTTGGTCCTGTGTGCTAATCTTCCGAGAGCCTCCCCAGTAAGCACTATTTTATTGGGTGTGACACATGTACATGGTACACTACACTACACCACACACTCCACACACACACACTCTATTTACTATACACTCTCTGTGGGCGAGGGAACTAATCTGCAGATGTTTTGTCAACTATTGCCGTACATTTCGCCGGTCGGCAGGCTGGCAGGCAAAAGGCAGCCAAGCATATTTGATGTATGGCAGAGGGCAGAACTTATGGCTTCCTAAATTTTTGCCGGCACACAAAAGTTACCGGGCTCTTGGCCGGCCTCCCGGAGATATGATAAATGTCCTGCTGGCACATGATACTTGTCCCATTTTCGCACTCATCAATTATGATTGGGTTTATCTTGTGCTTGGGGCCGGAATTATCAGCATAAAGCTTTAATGCCTGCTTCCGCATCAATGCGATGCATTAAGTTTGTATCGGCAAAAAGGGTCCTTAAAGTCAATGGCCACGCGGCGTATGCGTAATTTGCAATATTTAGCGGGAAACAGACTTTTGGGAAACCCATAAAAGTATTATTGCACGTCAAAAAATATCTTTTTTTTAAATACATCTCAATATAGATTTTCCCTTGAATCGTTTTCCTTAAAATATTTTCTAATGCCTCGTTTCCCGCGTCAACATAACAGGCCTCAGCGACTGTTTGCAGAGCTCTGTTAGAAAATTTCCCAAACATTAGCTAACAGCATCCCGATGCCGTCGACGAAACTCCCGTTAGTCTCGAACGCGATTCCATCGAGAGCGGTCCTGGTTGGTCCTGCGGTACGTCCAGCTCGGTTAGGAAAATATTGTGAACAGTCTTACCAACGATATTACCAGAGTTCAAGTGCTTAAAGCTAAAGGAAGTTGAGTCAAGCAAAGCGTTAAATATTTATTAAAGTGTTAAATACATTAAACTAAAGAAAAGAAGAAAATTCGTTATCGAAATAAAAGAAATGATTAAGGTGTTACATTTTATGAATTAAAAAAGTTAATGGTGTCTCTCAACCCATAAGCATATAATAGGATACATTATTTATTAAAGAGGGTGAGCTTTGTACAGAGTAATATGCATATATAAACATGAAATCATTCAATCATTAAAAAGCTTGTCATTTTATTTTTTCTAATTTATAATTGAAATGTTTAATTGTGGCCTAAGGATAAATATGCCATTGGAAAAAACAGAAATAAAAAATAACACTTAGATAACGTTCAAACAGCAAAAACTGATGAAAACCAATAAATTATAAAAACATTTATAGTACAATTTAAGATTTTATTTTGTTTTAAGGTATATAATTTACAAAAATTATATTCAAGGCGAAAAAAACCAATCCTTCAATACCAATGCAAATCTATAAATCTCAGTGGACGAAAAATTGTTCCTAAGCTGATTGCCATTGTTGTAAGCTTGTTGGCACCGACTTAAATGCAACAAAGCTGATTTATGACACGGGCCACGCTTGGCTGCTGAAAGGAAAAGAGGGATAGGGGGCCAGAGGTTAAAGGGCAAATACCATGGGGGCAGAGTGGCAACAAAAGAGGCAAAGACGTCGCTATCGCTATGTTATATATGACTTACGGAGTTCTCCCTCTCCTCCTGCTCGTCGTCGTCGTCTGTGTCCTTTGGATTTTGATGTTTTTCTCGGTGACAAATGCGGGGAAGAAGCTAAAAGGGAAAATTAATTTGCCAGGCCGACGCAGATCTAATAAAAATCAATTATTCGGTGAAATAATTGCTCGTTCACAAAATGAAAATTCAAAACAAACAAAAAGCCAAATGCTGATGAATAAACGTGCACCGTAAATTTAAATGGCAGCCTACGACTCGGGTTTATTGTCAGGATTTATATCTAAGGGTCTTCTAAATCTGAAAATAAATGTAAAGTAGAAAGTCTCTGTACTGACTGAAATTAACTGCCATCATCTTCTACTTGAGTTCACTGTTTTACTCAGTGCTGAATTCCGGAAATCAATTCAATCAAATGCAAGATGTAAAGTTTCTCTCTCGGAATCCAAAACAGTTGCAAAATTTATCGATATTCCTCCCTTGATAATAAGTTCCCAGAAAATTATATTACTAAATTCCAATGTAAAGAGATTGGCAAAGTAATATGTCCTCTCTAGTTTAGCTTTATTCTACGTTAGATGCCACTGCAAATAGTTCAGCTTAAAAGGCTCTTATCGTTAGGAACTGCAATTAAGACAGCAATCACAGCTAGACTTTATTACGAGCTTCGGGAGTCTAACTACATTTCCCGAGAATTTTTCGCTGTAGAAGGCACCGAGTCCTTGCACTTCCATTTAATTTGGCCTCCTCCCAGAAAGATTGCAGTGTTTTCTGCAATCGTTAGTCGGGTCAAAGCCAGAACCAAATAAGGTGCAAAGCAATGATGAGCCGGACGTAATGCGATTGGCCTTAAAAGCATTTACAGAGCCACAAACTTTCGGTTGCAGTTCCCCAGCTTTCCAGCTGCCAGCTACCAGCTTCCAGGTTCACCTCAGGTAAAAGTTTTTCGCTTATGACCCCTGCTGGGATGCAATAATTATGCCAGGGACCCAGTCCGAAAAGAGCTAAATTGTTGTTAATAACTTTTCATCCATTTTGGCTCAAGTTCCTGTCACAATTTGGCCGTAAAGCGACCTCCAGATTATGTGGGGCCAAGTTACCATAGCCGGCAACAATCTGGGGCTTAGTCTGTGTGTGTGTCTGCGAAAAAGAGTTGGAAGTTTGTTGTTAGCCGGACTTTTGGGTCAGGTTAAATAGTTTTACTTGAGGACTTTGGGCAACTTTGGGGCCAGTTATCCCCCGCACATTGTTGTCTAAGTAAATCATGGGCCCAACACCTTTATATTGTCGGATTAAGAACATTAAATTCCTCTTAGCCCAGGGGCATATTTTTCACACTCCCTTTTCTTCTGTGTATTTTTTTTTGAGCCAACTAAAATTTCATAAATGGGTAAGTGACTGCTGATTAAACTGAAAATGGTTATCACGTTTTCCCAGGGCCATTTCACACTCCTGGCAGTGTCCTCCTTTCCCGCCCCGGTTCACTTAATTAAAAGGCTCTTGGCGCCTTCGCACAGCAATTATGCGAAGGCGTTTCCTATTTAAAGTGTTGAGCGTTGAAAGTGTATTAAATTCAGCCGAGATGGCCGATGTCCTGTGCCCGATGTCCCGGGTCTGTGCTCTCAAAATGCCATTTGCAACATTTTCATGCTCGAAGGACTTTCGGGGCCGAGACTTTAAGGATATTTGGCCGAGGCAGTGAGGCGTAGACCTTGGGCATTGGCATTCGGGGGCCCCGTGTTGTCACTGGCCATGCATGATTGATGCCGGACCCCACCATAAATTGAATTCTCCCCGAGCCAACCATTGCTTTAATTAAATTTTCCATGAGCAGATTAACAACAATAAGTGCTCTAGTGCAAATTAAGCCCCGGGCGAGTGCGAGTGCGTGAATAAATAAATATTTTAGGAGCTCAGAGAGGCAGCGCGGGAGAGGAAACAAAGTTTGGGGCTCGCCTCAGAGGAGGCGGAAGTGGAATGGCCATTGGGGGCCTCCCTGCCGCCATTAATATTTATTATTTTGGCTTTTTCTTTTCCCAGTTTTTTACGGCTCTTTAAAGCCGTCCGTGGCCGTGTGTCATTAAATGGCCAATTGTGTCGGATTAACGCGGCACGAGCGGCTGGATTTTAATAAAGCGAAAACACACAGCTTGCAGCAATCAAGTGCGGCTTTCCGTCATATAATTTCAGTTTAAATTTAATCTCAGCAAACCTCTTATACTGGCCACAGTCTCCTCTAAAGATCAAATATTAATATTATAATTTAAGTCATACAATTTCAGTTCGACTTTAATCTCAGCAAACCTCATAAACTGACCGCAGTCTCCCCTAAAGATCAAATATTAATATTATTTAAGGCATATCATTTCAGTTTAAATTCAATCTCGGCAAACCTCATAAACTGGCCACAGTCTCCCCTAAAGATCAAATATTATATTCGTGAAATATGTACAGTGCTTTTTCCCTGTCTTGGTAGCTGCAGCTGGCTGAAAGCCATTATACTATGTCAGTTTAAGGTTTCCGAGAGCCCTGCCAAAATCTCCGCCCCGTCAACTTTGATAGCCTGAGAATTACTGAACGCAAATTTGACTTTTGTCTCGTCCTGGCAGTAACCGGAAGCCTGAGTATCCTGAGCTGCCCGAAAGCCATACAATTGGCTCCAGGATGCGCTTTTGTGTTGCAGGCGAACCGTCTTTATATTTCTATAAATTTTTTATGCGCCATGTCGGCACTTTCAAGTGCTTATACAAGCATAAACCATTCCTTCAGCGAGTGCTTAAATCCGCCTTATTTATTTATGAACATGTCCTTTGATTTATGAAGCTGCTCCTGTTGGAAGTTTGTTTCGCGGCGTGGGCTCCTACGCCTGTCCTCATTATTTGCGCTACAAATGCGCGACTCATGGCTGAAGAGCGCCTACATATAAATATATATATAAATATCCCTTTGCGAGGATATGTGGCCATAGGCGGCATTAGACGGCTCCAACTCGTAGATCAAGAGCTAAGCCCTGAGTGCTTAGACCGCAGTGCTGCCTTTCCGTATGTGTGTTTTCATTATTTATTGAGGGCGTGTGTGGAGTGCGCACTCGATAAACTTGAATAATGCGGTTAATTATAATCGCAGGCAGATGAGTGATTCCCCCCAATATCGTGGCACAGTCGGAGTTGGAGGAGGAGTCGGAGTCCTTTGCCCTTTGGTTTAATTAGTAGTCAGCCAGTCACGCCGGGCATCAATTCAAATGCCCAAAGACCGGGCCGATAAGCCGGTCCAGAAGTCAGTCCTCCGATGTGTGCTCTGCGTTTTGATGGACGCATCCAGTTAATATCGAATCTTGAGGCGAATGAGCCGGAATAAGCCCTGACCAAGACTGGTAAAATATTTGATTGCGCATAATTATAATCCTTTTACTGTCTTTTCACTTTCATTTGGCTTTGATTTAGATTATACATGATGGTTGGAGCTTAGCCAAGAAAGTACCCTACCTCTAAATATTTTGAATTATAGTAATCTTAATTTATTCTTGGAGAACTCAGTCGAATTTAATCAAAAATGTAAACACAAAATCATTAAAACTTATGAAACTCATTTAGAAGAGTATGTTTATCTTGTTCTTTACCCACTCCCTGTAATATCCTGTACATGTTTTAAGTGGTTTACATTTTTTTAACTTTACGGGCATAAACCGACGATATGAGACGGCAATGTCACAGGTGTGGAGGCTGTCAGAGCCTCCGAATTGAAGGAAAGACAGGGCGTGCCCTCAATTAAGATGAGTAACCAAGTGGGGCAACA
The DNA here is from genome assembly GCA_008042675.1 of Drosophila seguyi. Lineage (NCBI taxonomy): Eukaryota > Metazoa > Arthropoda > Insecta > Diptera > Drosophilidae > Drosophila > Drosophila seguyi. The sequence continues at coordinate 198,387 of VNJU01009562.1, read as the reverse complement.
AGCGGGACCGACCAATTTCAAGCACAATCAACTTTAGCCTCCTTCAGTCAGGAATCGAAGCGAAGAACACTGCGCGACGGGGCACAAGACAAATGGAAATGACTCCCGCTGGTAAAATCGTGGCATGCGAGGCGACATTGTGCCCCAGTTCCCGGGGCACTCGGGGGCTATCTGCCGTACGCATCATTTGCTCGGCATACGGACGTGAGTGACAACATTAAATAATCCATTTAATGTGGCGTGTATATCATTTCGAATGCTATCACTGCCAATCTCCATACACACAGGCACCACCATCACCACCGCCAAAAAAAAGAAGAAAAAAACACAAAATCAATAAACAAACAGCCGCACTGTCAACAGGAGGGCGGCGGCAGGATCTCTGGGAAAAAGCAGGAGGGAAACCTCTAGAGCCGAGCCGCTAGTCTTGTGAGTGAGCGAAAATGAAAAAGGCGTACGGGGGTGTTCCGTGTTGTGTCTGGCAGCAGAGGCATCCTGCTCCTTGTAGCATCCTGACGGGCTCCCTCTGCCTTGCCTGACAGACAGCACAGTGGGATGGATGTCAAGAGAAAGGAGCAATGACTGAAAGAAAGGCCAATAGTTAGGAAACCAAATAGGAAAGCTTAAAGTTTAAACTACATGGAATCGTAGTTTAGAAATATTCTAATTTTGACAAAGCTTGGAACTGCTAAGCTTAAGACAACTGTTCCTTAATGACTGCCACAGACTTCTGAGAACAAGAGTGGCCCTGCAAGGCACCCTTCTTTGCCATTTGATCTTTCTACTTGTATTTTTTTTTTCAGAATGCCAGTATTTCTTGAAACCCTCTATACAGTGAATATCTTAAAGAAGGCCTTAATTGAAATACCAAAACATTTACCCTACCGGCTAAGCACATATCCTTGAACCGCGAATACCCTGGACTACCCATTTCCGGCTCAACTCAACCGCTTCTCATGTGTATTCATGAGCCAGGCCGGACCTCCGTCTTTTGAGGCAGGTATCCTTAATGGCTACGACTCTGCTCGCTGCTGTTTTGTTTACTTATTCATTTGATAAAGTAGAGTCGAAAGCGGACACCGCGTCGCACTTCAATAAGCATATGATTGCCGGCCTGCCGACTGGCATTTTCCGTTCAGAAAATGACTACCGACTGCCGACTGCCGACTGCCGAGTGCGCCGAAAAAGCTTCGAGATGGAATGCGGAATGCGAGCTGAGCTCATTTCGGTCTGTGTAAAGCAATTTCCGTAATGAGTCCTCTCGCCTGCAGAGCACTTAAAAGTATTTCGGGCCGCCAGCCCAGTTTCTTGGGAGAGACTGTGCGAGTGGCAGCGCCAGTGCGTTACTCATACGCCCTGTGTGCTGCAAATTACTTTCGGCTTTGCCGGCGAAAAGCGATTAATTTTGATTAATTTGGCTCGCTCTCTCTCCCGCACTTCACGTAATCCACTTATGAAATCTTAATACTCTGAAGATTGTTTTCGATCCCCCGAGTGGCACCATGTGGGGCCTCCGAGATTCGAAATTTCGAAAATTCGCGAGATCAAAAACAAATTAATTAAATTGTAAGCGGCAAGAATCAAGCAGTGAGCAGTGAGCATGTAAACGCATTGACAGGGCCTCAATCAACCCAACTAGTAGACCCGCAATCGACTTAATTACTTAATTTATACCACGACCTCCGTCCGTGCCGCGGGCCTCGGGTTCACTTGCAAAATTGGATTAATTTGTTTACTACTGGGCCGGAACGGCAGGGCGGAATGTGCCGCCAGCGTCGCTTTATGGTCTGCAAAACTGTCACAGCGCGAGTGAGATCCTGCCGGAAAGGACACTCCAGCGGGCGGAGGCGCAGGATAATGGGTGTCGGCGCGTGTGTCGCATATTTTGGCGCCGCCATTGACCAGAAACTTTTCCGAGTGGAAAACTCGTATAAAATCGCATGAAATTTCAGCCTGGTCCCTCTGGTCTCAGCCTTGAAAAACGGAAGAGTTAGAAGAGCTCTCGTGACTTGGCAGGGTTAGTTTTTGATTTAGTTGGCGAGGTGCCAGCACAGATCTCAGCAGCTGATAGATGCTCAAGGCATAGAAAGTGGTTTGCTATCCGATTTCTTGGCATAAAGTCGGAAATCAATGATGGACATATAGTAATTTATTACCCCCTAAATATGTCAACATCTTGGGCGGCAAATAAAATTATAAAGAGTGGAATCGAATAGCTCTTAAATGATTATATCTATGAAAAATATAAAAATATTAATCTTATAAGGAAACGAGAAAGTTTAAATGGCTCATCTTAAGTACTTTTTGTAATAAATGATACAATACAATAAGAAATGTTGCTCCAATAAGTGGTTTAAACTAATAAAGACAAGTCCGAGTTTGCCTTACATTTAACTAAAATAAAAATCTGTTCTTTTAGTATTGTTTCCTCTTTAAAAAAGAGAGCTAACCAAGTCAAACTACAAGTAAAGATAATTCTTAAATAATTAGTTATATGAAAAGTGAGCTCGCTCTTTGGCTCCCTTGAAGTCTAAAGATTTTTTGCCAGTAGAATCTGGCTTTCAGCCCAGCATCAAAGCCAGTATGAAGGACCCCAGATTAAAGTCAGCTTTAATGGCTAAAGGCCAGCGATGATGAGGTGCATGAATAGAAAATTAGCTTTCACCTGCTTCACAGGCTTATGCATGTTGGATGCCACTAATTAAAAGTTGGCTGCAAACTTTCCACGTTCGCCGCCCGGCGAACGTCGCCCAAAGTGCTTAAATCGCATTTTAAATTTGAATTCGGCAGCGGAGACAAACAGAGTGGAAAGGTACAAAATAAATGCTTAAACTTTTTAATTGGCAAAACAATAAAAGTGATAATAAATGAAATTAAACGAGTAGGAGGAAAAACGCGAAAACTTTCGGCCAAGACGAAGGAATGTCCCCTAAAACACTGGCTGACCAAGAATAAATTACGCTTCGGGCTTGAATTAGGTCTGGTTTTCTGCCAGAGATTTTTTGCCCAACGGTTTGGGATTGTGCGAGTATATTTATAGACATAATTGTTTTTTGGTTGAATTTTCTTGTGAAGTGCCATTAGTACATTACAGCGGTCCCATTGAGTGACTGATTTACGGGCTCATCATAAATTTGAACCACGCTCTCGACCGCACCACACACATTGTGTTAATATTTAATGGGAAATTCTTGGGCGGCCCTCGAATCGCATATTCATTATAGATAATCACGCTTTAAGTGGTCAGCCGCCAGTCCGGCAATCCACACCCGTCACGTGCCGGCCATTATGCCCAGGATAATAAATAATATTTTAATAATTGAGCGCCGGCGGTATCGGTCGGGTTACGCCTTCCCGCCGACCGGTTGTGGGAAAAGTCGGGCATTAATTTTGAATTTTGCTGCAGCCCTTTAGGAGGCTATTTGGCACAGCTCTCCCCGGGTTTTTCCTGCCAACTTTGTGCATAATTTGCGCATAAAAAATCATGGCCCAAAACTGTAACACGACCATTACCTGAATGGCTGTCTGCATGTGTTCCGGGGGGCATAAAAGGCTTTTGCTTGGCGCAAGGCGATAAGGGTCACAGTCCTTGGGGGAGAACGGCTTACGGATATTTCGGGAATATTTCAAGAGAATTTCAACCAAATTCGATTTGCCGTAAGCCGTAATGAGATCGGCAGCCCGGAATCTTCCGAGTTTTTGCTTACAAATCATGACGATTAAGCGAGGGAAATGATAAATTCGATTTGAATTATGAAGGGCACTCCTCCCCTCAGCCTATGGCAAATATTAACAATTTTTCCCAAGCTCTTTTCACACAAATGTGAGCAAACTGAAAGTGCGTGGGACCGTCCAGTCAGCAAATGAGGATATCCTGTTTGAATAGGTGCCCGGGAAATGCCTTTGGCAGCAGTCCGGAAATGGACTTCTTTCAAAAATATCTGCCATTTATTTTTAAGGAGAACGCCCCCTCCCAGGCTTAAGCGGATGTTTAGCTGCACGGTCGCCCGGGAAATCTAATCAAAGTATTTGCGTTAATTATAGGCGGCTAATTAGTTAACAGGGCAGCCCGAGAAAAGACACTTTGCTACTAGTTGGGCCGAGACCAATTAGCCATTTTGTCGCCGCTTAATGAGGCCCTTTAATGGGTTTTCGATGGACAGCGAAGGCAGCGGCCCCCGTTAGGGTGGGTTGTCAACAATTTCAATGCGTAGTTATGGCCCACTGAGCTCGGCAAAAATTTCGCCTTAAGGGTTTGCCCGGCATTTTTCCATATTTATGGTTCAATGGGCCGGGCAAATATTTCCCCAATTAGCCGCTAGCAAGTGCAATTTATGACGGCTTTAAAAAATTATGCCCACACACTTATTAAAGCGGATGCGTAATATGTGGCCACGAGGAGGAGAAACCTTTAATGTGCTGGCGTCCATCCAAAATGCCTGACATTTACGTATATATTTTGGCATTTCACCAACATTCTGTTGACTTTGGGCAACCGAAATAGCTCCAGGATCTTGTTCCTGGCACCCGAAGGTCGCCGGGAACTCGGACACATGGCCCAAAATAAGTGTCAACTGCCATGTGAAAATAGACAGGACATGTGCCCGTGTGTCCGGTGGTGTGCGTGGGCCGAGAAGGGCTGCCACAAATTGCCGAAACGTGGCCATAAATTACCGTGCAGCGGAACTAATGAAAATGTTGGAGCCGGCATCTCAGTCTCGGGGTTTGCATCCCCAATTTAATTAATCTCATCAATTTGCGCTGACAGCCATCGGACGGATTGCTTCGGAAAGCGTTTTCACTTCGAAAAATGGTAGAAAAATAAAGGGATAACGATACATTAATATTCAATAGATGGAGACAAAATTCCCTAGATTTCTTAAGGGAATTGTAGTACAGCATTCTCTCATTGGCCAAATGAAAAAGAATTCTATAAAAATACAAACTTGAAGTCTTACTTAAACAAAGCCACGGTCTTCTTGTATTAAAAATAACTTAAAGCCTTCTTAGATGGTCTCGAAATACAGGCAGGCAGCACCCAGACACTTAAAGAGCTTCATTTATTTTCACTCTTCGCAACCTTTTTTCCCAGCTCAAATTTCCACCATGGATGGCCAGTAAGAATTTTAGGCGAAAAGTGAAGCTGTTGGAGCTCGGGGAAAAAAACATCAAGAAAAAACAAATGTCTGCTCATTTTTATGCATATTTTCACTGCTCATTAAACTCGCTTAACTACCAACATTTATAATTCACTTTCCTTGGCGTGGCAGGTCGGTTGTCTTAATACCCGGTAATCGTAGATAAAATGGGGAATATTCAGGTTGTGCAATGGCTTGTAAACAAGGAGGAGCTCTCCATTTGGGGCAGCTTAGATACATATATAGAATTTAGGTGAAGGATTTCCGGTAGCGAAGATCTTACTACTCCTAAAGAGAATGTAAGCTTAGCTTTTCACTACATAAAACTCGGTATTCAATGGTCGGTACACTCGACTAGAGGCTGTCTTGCCTTTATGGCACATCCCAAACGTACTGACTGACTGAAGTTCCCACTTGGGTTTTATTTTCCAGCTGTCCGGCGGGAGCGGCTAGCACAGTGCAGCGGAAACGGAAACGGAACGGTCGCAACAAAGTTGAGAACCCGTAAAAATGCTCCGACCAAGAGCGGGCACGCATTAGCAGCCACATCAATTTGCGAGCGGCGACCAGCGAGCGGCAAACTTAATTAAAACAAGCGTTGGCCAGACAAAAATTTCAGACTCCGCCCGGAATTAATTGAAATTTATTCCCGCCCGCCTGCCTGTCCCTCCGATGCCCCGATGCTGGTGGCCAACCGCCAGCCGATGAGCCTGCTGCACTGATCGCGGAAGCGAACGCCAACGCCCCGAAACCATGGCCGTCAGAATGATTCAATCCTGGCTGCTCGCGTTGATGCTGCTGCTGCCCAAGCAACAATTGCTCGGCGGCCAGCAATTAGTCCGTCCGCCCGATGATGGCAGGTCGGTTGACTCATTATTAAGCGACAATTTTAAGGCGACTCCAGTGCCAGTGCCAGTTCCACTGTCAATGACAGTGCCAGGGAAAACCATAAAAACCGCTGAGCAACGAGCGACAGCCGCTGATGAAGTGGCGGAAATGTTGCAAGTGACACCTGCTAACCAATTACCTTTGAGCTCGCCCGACACTCCGGTATCAGGAGCGACCTTTACGGCCGGCACAACGGCAACCGGAGACCAGGTCGAGGGGCTGGCGAGTGCCGCAACCTTAGACGCAATCGCTGATGCAGTTGAGAAGACTCTGGCATCCATTGCCACAAAAGCAGCAGGTGTGCCGACGACACAGCAGCCCACGCTGGCTCCTCACCGTCCGACAGCTGCACAAATAGCTAAAATAAATGTGGCATCAGCAGTGGGAGGCCAAGTCGGAACGGCAGCAGTGATTCCGGACAAAACAAACATGGCCAGGACAGTGGCAATAATGCCAGCAAAAACAAAGCGCACACAGGCTGCCATTAAGAGTGTTGTCAGAGGGGGAATAAAACTCAATACGGAGCCGGAACAAGGCGGTGGCTATGTAAATGCCACCGAGGCGTGGCCGGCACTGACAACAACTAATATGGTTATGGAAATGGAGCAGCAGGGATCGACCGTGTATCCACTAATAACCAGCACCAGCAGCAGTAGCAGCAGCACCAGCACCAGCTCAGCAATCAGATCCGGTGGCAAGACCGTGCCCACGCCTCGGTTACTGGGAGGCGGCGGCGTGGCCAGTGTCGCTCATATCCTGGCCAAGTCCTTGGAGAATCCCCAGCCACCGTCTTCCACTGGCTGGCCAGTTAAGCACGCCGCCGTGCTCGAAGGCGACGTGATCCTGGGCGGCCTGATGATGGTCCATTCGCGCGAGGACAGCATCACCTGCGGCCCTATCATGCCCCAGGGCGGCATCCAGGCGCTGGAGGCGATGCTGTACACTCTGGATCAGGTCAACAAGCAGCAGCTCCTGCCGAACGTGACCCTGGGCGCCCACCTGCTGGACGACTGCGACAAGGACACCTACGGCCTGGAAATGGCGGTTGACTTCATAAAAGGTGAGTGCCGTAGCTAAAGGAAATTATTTAATATTTCAATATTTAGCAATGAATCATTTTAAATGGGAAAATAAAGGAGTTGCTGCGCTTGCAAGCTTAAATCCTTTGAGAAAACCTTTTACTATATTTTATGTGTAAACCCACCTCTAGCCATAAATCTTCGAGCTGTTTATTTTTACAGCCTGAAAATTTGCAGTACAAATATAAGCGTATCTTTTCGCCATTCGACCAACACTCTGAATAATTTCAATTTAAATAGTGCAATAAATAAACGTTTTAACTTGTCTGGCAAGGATAATAAATAGGAACATGAAGCAAACACTCAACGGTTTTATACGTGCTACGTTCGAGGACAGTTAACAAACTTTTTTATACCATTTAATGGTCAGCAATAAAGTTCATTTGGGGAAACTGCACTTTCAATATCAGCTAGCATGGTATGTTTAACTAAGATATAAATATTTATCATAACTTTTTTACAATTACTCTCAAGGTAACCGAAACAAAAAATAACATTCAAACTTTTCAAGATGAATGAGCTTCAATAATTCAGGGCTATGATTTTCCTATGACAAATTAACCTCGCGGAGAATGTTTGAAAACTTTTCGAGGACATTTGTTACTTTGCCACTTAAAGCATTTTTCATTTGCCACATTCTTTTTGTGTTTAAATTACATTTCTTATTTGGGTTTGTCTGGCAGGTCATAAATCCGGCCGAAGGTTCGTTTTGTTTTCCAGCCCACTCTGTATGGGTTAATAAATGCGGCTCACATTGGAAGTGATCCCGAAAGCATATTTATTTATTGCATTATATATATTTTGATTTCCTACTAACACATCAGACTGTTTACTTTGACGGAGGGGGAAATCTGTTGATTTATTCAGTGGTTGGTTCAGGGCTTCACATTTTAAATTGCCATTGTGTACATACGCTGAAAAACTCAATGAAATATTGCTTAAACGCTGCGGCAGGCTGCAATGTGTAAAAACTCGGTAAACCAATTTGTTTTTGTGTGACTTTAAGAAAAAATTGGTTATGGTTTTATTACAAAAAATAAGGTATATCTAAAGGAAAAAGTGCGGTATGCAAAATAAATGACCGAAAACAATTACAAATCGAGTGAAGAAATGCTGAAACGAGTGAGAAATGCAAATGAATTACCCAGAAAAGAATATAAATAAAATACTTTGTACATTTTTAAGGCAAATTGCGGAATTCTGCCTGAGTAAATCATCAATATTTTCCAGGAAATATTTTTCCATAAATTCAATTGCTTTTAGTTTATTTCAAGGTTATTAAAGTGAAATTGCAAGGATCCTTTTCTATTTTCTGAACTTGCTTGTTATTAAAAAGCATTTGCACTGGAAATTGTAGACAATGCGAAGCACCCCAGCCCCTCTGCCTTTACAATTCGTGATTTATGCATGCACGTGGATGTATCATTAGCATTATTACGTCTAACAAGCACTGAGAACCCCCTGACTGTGTCATTGTAACTTCTCTCGCTTTCATCTCCGATGGCAGAGCGATTGAATCGATGTTATTTTTAGTCTGTATGCAAATCCAGCACCCAACAAACACGCAAATTCCATGTTTAAGTTCATTTCAATTCAATTGCTGCAGCATCCGCAGCCGAGCCCCATGAAAGTAAAGTGTCTTCTGTTTACCAGAAGCCGCCCATTCATTCCTTTCCGCATTTATATTGACATTTTCGAAAACAAAACGCAGTTTGCCATATTTGGGGTAAATTCAGAGACAATATGTCATTGTAATATGTTAACGATATCTTTATTTGTACTATACTATCATATATATATTTTATATACCATTAAGGTATAATTTTATTCAGGAAAAAGTAGTCTTAATCCAATTTTTTTTGTTATTTTTGAAAGTGATTAATCATTTTAATTCTTAAAGGGTAGGACAAATTTTTTCTAACCTAATAAAAAGTACCATAAAAACGCTTTCTGAATTAAAACAATTTTTTTTTTACCAATATATGATATTTTAAAAATTTAAATCCTTAAAACAATGCATATACAAAAATTTATATTAAAATATATTAATTTGTTATAATTAAATCACTCAGATACTTTTGAATGACATACAATACAGGTTTTGTTGAAATGGGAATCTCTTACTCTTCATTTCATTTGAGATTAAATTTTTTTTAAAACACAAAAATAAAAAACAATAAAAAACAAAGGAATTTATTTTAAGAAACCTTTCAGTTAAAACTTTATTATTCACATTGTTCATAACTTCTGTTTTGGTTTTTATTAGCTTTAAAAATCTATTAATGTTGAAATCTTATGAAATCTTTTTTACCTATATGTTTCTATATTTAATATATATGATTTATAGGATCGGAAATGTCTCCTTCACCACTGTGGAGGCTTCTTATACCCTTCAAGGGTATAAAAAACACTAAAATATATGCAAAGGATTAAATGAATAAAAAGTGTTATATGTTCGTCCAATTAAAATCTTTTGTGAAAGAGACTGACTAATGGTAGAGCCTTATGTAAGCAACTAGTCCTCTTAAACGTGATAAATTATATTTACTTATATGTATTTTTATTACGAATGATAAATTGTATTTATTTATATATATTTTTATTACGAATTAATATCAATTAGCTCACAATTAGTGTTTTCTGCTTTCTCTGAAACTCTTGTTTGCCTTGCGAGTTCCTCTTTCGGTATTTCAGCGACCTGATTGGCCTTTTGTTGGTCTCGCCGGTCGGTTTCCGGTCCTAAGCCCGAAGATTTGTGGTCGCAATTAGTGGAGACCAAAGCTTAAGCAGAGCATTACTTTATTATTCGGAAATTATCGTCCTGTTGGAATCCAGATGTTATTGGCTTAACAGATGCGTGGAAGCTATTCGACTCCTCAGTGGTATAACAGTCCTGGAGCTTTCGCCTGGGTTTGGGTCCTGGCTAAGACATACGAACTTCGAATTTCGGCAAATTTTTTTTTTGGGACAAAGGGAAGTCCTAGCATGATTTTGGGAGGCATCTATAAAACGCAGATATCACTTCTATTTCGGGGTTTACGATAACCAATCCTGGCCGTCAGCATTAAACCATTTGAAGGCCACTCAGCATATAAATTGTTTATGCTGTCCTTAAGGTTCTTTACGAGCCACGCTGCTCAGTGGTCATCATCGGTGGCGGGGACTTGGGGAATGGGGAATGGGAGCTCTGAATCGGCGGCGGAGTGACCTAGTTACTTGTAAATTGAATTTTTATTCGCTCAAAGCCCGCACACAACGCTCGCCGCTTTTATGCCGGCGGATCCTCGCCACTACGCATCCATGCGTTCCCATCAAAAATGGGGGGCATAAAAAAATTTATCTCCCATGAAGTCCTGGTTGGGGCGCTATGTCAACCCTGGCCGGCGCTGCTCACATCGTTTTAATTCGATGGGAAGCCCCCAATCTGCCGGCCGTGTTGTTGCCACTTAATGGAATTTGCCGCTTATGCGTTCCGCATGCCGCGCATTATCCTTTCTGCCAGGACTCCGTTCCACGCACTGCCCTTCGCCCGTTTCCTGCGAGGCAAAACCCAGCGAAGCTTTTTTCCTTCTGTCTCTGCCTTTTTTGGTTGACATGGTGCCGCTGCCTGTTTGCCTCAAAGTTTTTCCTCAGCCGATTTCGGCGCTTTTCCTCCTTTTTGTTTCCCGTCGTTTTTGTCTGCTCCTGCTTCTGCTTCTGATTTTATTTTCTTTTTGCCCTTTTTGTTCCTCCTTTCATTTCCGACTTCCCCCAGGACTTTCGCACATATGCGTATGGATGGATGTGGTGTGTGTGTGGGGTGCTGTGCTCCTGTGTTTTGACTTTTAACCAAGGATTTCTGGCGTGCTTTGTCTAGTTTCTTGTGTCTGGCGTTTAATTTGGATGCCTTTAAGCCAGCTAAGCAGGGCATTATATTCATTCCCACATCGGTTGACTTTTTACCCGAATTCTGATGGGGATAATTGCTGGGCTTGTGGGCGGGTAAGCATAATATTTTCAGTGGCTGGCTAGTTACCGCAAATGTTTGTGTTTTTGTGGGATGTATAACCCTTGCTTTCAGATTCTTATTCTGATTATTTTAAGTTCAAGTTCACGAGGAGCGCGGTATGCAGCTCGACCTTTGTTGGAATAATCTGTGACTTTAGAATGTAAAACTTTCATTAAAGTTGCAGAAAAACAAAATCTCAAATACAAAATTGTCTACATTATCTACAGCTTCCATTTACACTGTTAAAACAGGAGTTTGCCTTTACATTTTTAATGAAAATAGCATTTTCTCGAATTTTGTCTTTTCGATAAATATATCTGAATTTAAAACCATCTAAAGACTATTTCAATTCAACCTATAATCTATGTTCTTATTCTTATTGATGCAATCAATATCTCCCTGCTCTGTTTGAGCTCTGATGTTTACAACTTGAATCATATTTGCGAAACGCTCTGTTAGAACTATGATACTTATTACTTGTATCATATTTTTGCAAAATCTTTCAGCATGTATGTCTTCCAATCAAGGATACAGGCTTTACGGTTGCGGTTGCTTTCCAGTTTCATTAGGCAAGGACTTCCACTATTAAACCGGTCTCGGCAGCTCTTCTATGCACTGAAATGCTAGATGCCAATTCAGATGGCATTGTGATGCCCGGGGGGCCAGGATACTGGTGTCCTGCCAGCCACAATAAGCAGACAAGCGGGCTGGCTGCAACTATATCCTGCATCCGTCTGCAACGTCCGTCCGTCCACGTGTACCATATTGTTGCGATGTATCTGGCTTTTTCAGCTCCTCTCAAGCCTCGACTTAAGCTATTTATTGTTGGGTATCCTTGGCTTTGCTCCTGCTGCTCTTTCGTCGATTGTCCTGCGGTAAGTGGAGGCCTCAGAGGAAGCTACCTCCACCTGACCGTTCGCCCAGAGGTTTTTTGTGTGCTCCCTCGGCTTGACTTTTGGCTGCAAACTGTGGTAACAAGTTCACTTTGTCAACGGTTTTCAATGGCTTACAGCCGAATCCAAAAGTTTGTTCATACATATATGTATGCGTTCTGGAAGGCCAAAACAATTTCAAGACAATCTGTTTCAAGTTGGCTTAGAGCTGGATGCTCTTCAAGGTTTTTTAAAATGTCAGTTGCTTCCTAACTTTATTTTTGCTAAGAATCTGTGTTGTGTCATTTCTTAAGCCTTTACCATTTAATAATTTTATTTTAAATATGAATTCAAATATTCCCAAGTCATCCTCCTTTTCTGGTCTTAAGGTTCTTATCCTTTCTCTGGATAATTTCATAGTACCAATTTACTTTTCCATAGCTTTCCATGGTCCCTTTCGGATGGCTTTCCATAAAATTAAAAACGGTCAAAAATTCTCCATTACGGAAAACCGGTGGAATGTATATATCTTCAATGGTAATGTTCCGAGCGAAAAGATGACCCTGCAAGAGACAACATTCTTAAAGAATATATTTCAAATGAATATAATTCAATTAATTATTACTGAAAATGGACAAGAATGATTGACGTTTGTATATTTGCCCAAAGTTTCCCACAATCCTGACCCATAAGGCACGACCTTGTTTTTTTTAGACAGAATATCGCAGAGAGCGACTGAAAAGTTGGCCGAAAATGGTTGATATCCTTTGAATTTGTCCTTTTTCATGAATTGAAGATTTAGCTGGAAAATATAATATACACATTTCAGTTTGGAATAGGTTATACATTAGTCAGACTTACAGTGGGATTCCTTAAAGGCTCCTTGAGAAAGCAATCCATTTGGCCAATGGATTTGTCCCAACTCAAGGTCTGGACGGAACACTTGGCGCCTTCAACAAATTTTTGATTGGGCTTACAAACAATTTCCGTAGTTTTTGCAATCATGTCGTTTAAACAACACTAGTATACAATTTTTAAATATAGTTATATATCATAATATGTATTATTGAATATTGTTATTACCTTTGGATAAAGCAGCCACAGGTATATGAACAGGAACCTCATAATTTCAACTCTGATTTGCAACTGAAATAGGTAGTTACACCTCTATAAATATAAAACACCTTTTTTAATGGCAATTAATGTGTTCATTAACTTCACAGTCCATTAAGCATTAGACTAAAAATGTCTAGACTGAGCAGAATATTGTTATATAATATATAGAACAGTCATAACAAAAATTAAAAGATATTAGTGGTTTTGCAAAATATTATTATCATTATTTAAAATGTAAATAGTGTTAATTACCTTGAAAGTGAAAATGAAAAGCTTAAAAACAAGTCGAAATTATACTGTTATATAAGTAAATTACAGCTTAACCTAGATTAAAATTATTCAAGTTAAAATTAGTACATTATGACATCATGAAATGAATTTCAATATTTTTCTTTTGCCAGAGTTTCAAGTTTGGATATATTTCGTTCTTAGCAGCCAATAGTTGTACCTTGCAAGTTTTAAGAATATTCAACAAATGCAGTTTTTCTGTTAAAATCTCCAACAATGGATTTAATGCCCCTCAGCAGAAATAACTATGCAGCAAAACTGATTTCTAGAAAGAAGCTTATATTGGAGCATTCTTCGAGTTTCAGTTCAAAATCACAATTTTTACTGTTACAGTGGAATTAAATTCGCGATCAATAGTCAGTTTGTTTTGCTGCTTTCCTTCCTCTTAGCTGCAATCAAAATTATGTTTTATGCAATTGTGCCAGCCTGACATCGCATGCCAGTCGGTCGCACAAGAATCAATTTGCTGGAATTTCATGGAGCTCTACGCACACACAATGGCGCGGAAGGCAAACAAGGCGGTCAACACAACGATTCCGTGAAAAGGCAATAGTTGTCGGCGAGCAGTTGGAATGTATTGCCATTGTTCGCGGACTCTTGACGGCCAGAGAACGCGGCCCTAGACCCAAGGGCCTGCTGCCGCCCCTCGCGTATAACGGCAGGACCCTCGGCTGGTATAACACTGCGAGTCCTTTCCCCAGTCGCATGCTAACAAGTGTTTGTTCCATTCATAAATTCTACTAACCCAGTGGCCTCCAAAGACGAGTGGCGAACACGAAGAGAGCCGAACGCCGACACGAAACCGAAGCAACTGTCCTACGGATTTTTAGCACACCCCTCTTGTATCCTAAATTTAGAACACGACTCCTGCCCGTTTGCTGCTGCTATCAAAGGACTTTCAGTTGCACGCCGGTCCTTCAACAATGCAGACGTCTGCGGCAGCTAATAACTGTCTGATAACTGAAACCATATCATAACTAACTACAGGCAATACGGCATCCTGGAAGCCCCTAAAAAGTGTATCGTGAATTTGTGTAAAGTAAACAATTTAATAGCTGAAATTAAAGGAAATAAAATATTAGAGACACGCAGTATTTTTTAGTTAAATAAATAAGTATTATTACTTTTAAAGTGAATGTGAGTCAAAAAGTGTGGTAAGAAATAACTAAGACAGATTGCTTCAATGAAGTAAATCTTAAAAAAAACTTGTGAAGCAGGATGTTATTTAATAAAATCAAAAGATTCAACTTTAAAAATGTGATGAGTATGAAAAAATGAATGTCAAAGATAGTGCACTTCTTTGAATTAAAATTCCACAGCATAATAAGCCCGCGGGAATCAAATTTCTATTATTAAAGGTCACCCAGAGAGAAAGAGAACACAAACGAATGCTCATAAAATATAAAGTCTTTGTTTGAATAATGCGCAAAAGCACTCATAAAATGTTTGGTAAACTAAAACTCAACAGGAAACCGTAAACAATATCGCAGAAAATGAAAATGAATGAAATACTAAATAACAAACAACAAAATTATCCTCATAACAACCCACTTGCTTTGAAGTATATTAAATTTTCCGATAAAAATGTCACAGCAAACTGAAGGTCTTGTGCAAACAAAGGCAAAAATAGAATCTGGCAGACAATCAGAAAATACGACCTGAGAGGCTTATTACTTATTTAGTGTAAGCCACTCGCTTTGACCCCTAATTAATTAAGTTGCTACTGACGCCGCTTAATAAATCTGGAGACGTCTCGCCACGGCAGAAGGATAAATGCTGCCGAGAGCCGAAACTAATTTCATTATCAAAATACAAACACACAGAGAGTCTCCGTACAGGTCAGACCTTGGTTAACCTTTTCCATTTTTCTGTCGGTGGTGCCTGCTCCTGGCTCCAAAAAGGACCAAACAAATATTAATTAATATAACTTCAAAATTTTTCGGGGAAAAAGTAAATTTTTTGGGGCCGGACACTGGGAAATAAATCAGAGTACAGAGAAGTTGCGGGAAAGTTTGTTCTGAGCTACATTTTTCGGTTTGTTTTTTTTCGTTTCTGTTACCTTTAATTACAAGTTGTTGGAATTTTTGTACAGCAATTCGTGCTTAGGTCTGAAATAGGAAAAGTTTGATGGCCAAAATCTGAAACTGAGGCATTTTAATTAAAGTGAGCCGTCCGGAAAGTGAAATGTTGTCTTGTTGTTAGGCAAAGTATGCGAACGGGCGAGCATTTAAGCCTGCCGTTCAATGTACTTTTGGTTTCATTCCGGATTCATCCAAGGCAGAGATTTGAAACAAATTCGAACAAATTATTACACATTCGCCGTGTGTGCGCCCAGGTGTTCTGATAAACTTTGCTAGCAGGTAAAGCAATTAGCAGCATTTAGGTGTAATTGGAAAATTATGCAAAAATCACAGACTGCCGGCAGGCCGTTGGCAGATAAGAGAGCACTCGTCTGACGAGCGGGATCAACCCGGCAATGGCAGCCCAAAAATTTTACACATAATGTGAGCGGGCATACACCTGTTTGTGTGTGTCCGGACCCACTTTCCGTCGACCCTGCACAGTCACAGGATATTCCATTTCCCTGCCGGGCTGCCTGACATTTTGTAATTTAATGTTCATTTACCAGTGCCAGGGCCAGTGCTGTCACCCCTTGAACCGAAGTATTAGAAAAATGGCATGGTGGGGGCACAGTGATAATTGCCAAAGTCTCTGTCAGGCAATTCCCCCGGGCCTGGTGCCTTTTAATGATAGTTTTGGGGGCCCCTGTAAGACCGAAGCTAGGTCCTGGTCACGTAGCCGTGATGAATGCCCTGGCCGGCTTTGTCCTGATGTGGTTTCCTTGGGTTCGCCTGACTGCCTGCCTGACTGCCTTTCCCCTGGGCGGCTGTTGACAAATTTTCGGCCACTGTCTGCTGGATTTCGGCCGAACCTTTGTTTAATTACAAAATACGGCAATTAATATGCGAGTCTTCACCAATTCCCAGTCCACAAGTTACGGCTCTTTATGTAGTTTCAGTGTCAGCTCAGTTTGTGTTGGCTCTGCAGTTTCCCCCGAAATGCAGCGTTTGCTGTGTACTTTGATAGTTTCGCCCATTTCCCGTGATGACAGCTTAGAGCTAACTTTCTAATTGCATTTTAATGTTTCAACTCATTAATTATCCAGCAAAGAATCAAAGAGTTGCAAGCGACATTCCGGGTAAAGAATCTCGCCTGCAATTGTCCTATAATTAATAAATTTATTGGAACTAATGAGCATTGAGCGGTTGCTGTGACAGTTGGTCCAGAACGGAACTAATTGGTAAACAAATTCAGGGAAATTGAATATGCAAAATGCAGGCGCTTTGCTGGAAATAGGAGAAGAAGAAGTTGTCAGCATAAATAATTATGCAAGCGTTCGACGGGGCGTATGCGCTATAATTAAAACAAATTAATGTCTCCTAATGAGCAAGCAACCGCCCGGTCACGACTCGGACCGTGCTTTCTATTAATTTATTTATGGCCCGACGCGGCAATAAAAGTGGACGTATTTACACTTTGACTCCCAGCTTTACCTCCTGCCCACCTGCGACTCGGCTGCCCCACCTGTTGCCATGCCCGCTGTGTAGCCAGACACGCCATTTATTCTCATGAGTAAAATAATTAGAAAATCAAATGGAAATGCGGCAGCTGGCTGGGAGCCAGTGTGGATCTGTGCCAAATGTTTTGCGAAACTCGAGTTGCATTGCCACCGCCAGCGGCACCGGAAGCGGAAGTGGAAGTGGAAATGGCGCAACTGTGTTAAACTTTAACTCGCGCGTAAAGTTAGGCAACTGCAAAAGTTGTACTCGATTGTGCGGCAAAAGGGATTTCGCTACAATTCCCCGAAAAAGGTGGCAGGAAAGTTTCGCTGCAAGTGGGACAGAGTTTAAAAGGACGCCGATAATTATCATAAAGAATGCCTTAAAACTTTGCCCAATGGAGCACTAATAGATAAAACTTGCAATTTATAACATTGAACAAAGGCGTGCCGGCTCAAAGATACAATAATATCATAGCCATGGTCAGCCATGATCCCATTCAAAACCAACTATTCCAGCCTGTCGAAACTAGTTGCCTTTGACGCGTGAGGCGGGTGTTTTCCGAGCGAAAAACAAAAGTTTGGCGGCTTGAAACTTTTATGATTAAACCCGATCTGACAGGCGCACTCGGCAGGTCAAAGGTAATACCCTCCAAGCTCGCAATTATTTCGAAAAAATAGTTTCGTTTCTGGATTCAACGTTCGTTTAATGTGCTTGCAAGGGCAATTTGTTCGACTTTTGCTTTCTGCTGTCACAACTTATTTGCCAAGTACTCCGCCAGATACGTACCGCTAATTATGCAATTATTTTTCTACCCACCGCCCTTTGCCCCGCGGACTTTTTATGACTTTTTTACGACGCTGCGGAACTTTTGCCAGCAGTGCGAAAGTATTTTTTTTATGGCGACGTGGACAAGTGGTCAGCGTTTTAATTTTAATTGTATTTAGATAAGATTTAATGGTGTTTTCCCTCCCGTTTTTGTGCGACAGCGCCAGCCGAAAGCTAAAAGTTAATCAACTTGAGATGCTAATTTCGCTGTAGATTTATTTCCATTCTCCCCGAGGCTGTGTAAGTGAGTCATTCCGATGGCCGACAACTCATTTTCATACTCATTTTTATCCTCATTTTCATTTTCCGCTATGTTACTCTATATACTTATAGCCGCGTGCGGTGGATACATATGTTTGACTACGATATATTTACACGGTGCCTGCACAACATAGTGTGGGCCATAAAATATTTAGTGCTTAGCTCTGTGGCCTCCACATGCGCATTTTGGTCGGTTCCGCAGGATTACCGTGAGCGGCAGACAAAAAAATAAATAGGAAGCGCTAAGCGTGCTCGAAAATGCCAAACAATAGACTCCGCACATACCGTGTACCCACCGAGTAACAACGGCAAGGACGGGCAGGACGAGCGGCAATAATGATCTTTTTGTAAGAAATGCGAGGGGGAAGTGCGCACGGTGGGCGGGGGTGGGCTTACAGGAGCAAACAAGCATCACACACGCACGCACACATCCTTGCCGAAGGAGTGCAAATACTAGCAGCATTTATTTTTGTTTGTCATGACTTTGCGCTTTTGCCACCCGATTCGGGGAAGGAAGAAAGCTGAAAGGCAGGAAGGAGCAGCAAGAGGCAGGACAAAAGGAGAGAGAGAAAGAGAGAGCGGAAGGGACAAACGACAGCACACGCCATTTTTTCGGGGCCTTTGTCTCTCTCCCCTTCGGCGATGTGTTTGCATTTGTTAGCATACATTTCGGCGGCGGCACACGGGGCGGATGGATTATTATTTTGCCGCTAAAATCAACAACCAGTCCGCAGCGGCTTTTGACGAATGCTTTCGTTTGGACTCACCCCAGAGTGGACCACAGCTACTGCAGCTACAGAAAGTTCGTTGGAAAACGGGATTCAAACGAACCGTTTATTGTCTTAGATTTGCGGATTAACACACTTTCGGCGAAAAAAAAAATACAAATTCAAAGGGTCGTGTCAACTGTTGTAACTCAAAACAAGAGCCATTGTTTTCTTTCTGAGATGACGGAAAACTGAATTTCAGACACCAGTACAAGGGAATTTTCAAGGACAAAGTCAACAAAACTAACGAACTATTTTCTAAATAAAGAAGACAATTTTCATATAAAATGGAATCATTGGGAAATTAATTAAATGGTATTAAATATACAAGTCATATATGAAATGCCACTAGGAAATTTAAAAACTTGTAGCATTTTGTACTCCCTTTACTGTAAGTTAATTTACTTTTCCCCCCAAAAGCAACTGCAAGTTTTTTAAGAGTATTATTAATTGCTTTACAGCATTCTCATGCATATGTAGTCGACCTTTTCACTTGGAAAATAGTTTATTTCCGGGCACATATCGTGATAATTAATTCAGCTCCGACACACGCACAGAATTTTAAATTCTGCGACCATAGAGAGACCCATGGCAGAGCATTCTCACTGAAAAGCCCTCGCAAAGGCCATGGTCGGGGTGATGGCGAAAACTCTAGTATTAAATTATTTGCCGGCCATAACCACGTCTCTGATGGTCAGGCAATAGCACACACGCAGTAAGTAGGCAATGGATTTTTTCAATTTGCGTTACTCGCCAAGACGTTATGCAAGTCACGCGCCGCTCACAAACAGAGGTCTGCACGGGCACACACGATTTCTTGTTGTGTGTTGTGCCAGTGAGTGAGTGTGTGTGCCGCAGAGGGGAGGTGCAAAGGGGCTGCCAGTAATTCACAATATCATGTGCTCAATGGGCTGTGAGGCCAAAGGAAAGCCGCACCAGTCGGCGCTGCTCTTTTGATTTATGCGACATTTCCACACATTTGCCTGCCATTAACATTTTGCCTCGTTGCCTGTCAGCTAGCAAACCTTGTCGTTCGTCGTCGTCGTCGTCGCCGTTCCAGTTCTGCCCCAGTCCTGTCCTTGTCCTTGTTCTTTGTCTTCGGTGTGTCAGCAGTTCGCGCTGTTCGCCTCCAGATTCCCTGTTGTCCTCCCTTGTTCTCAGATTGGAATTGATTGGCAACTCCGGCTATTGCAGCGGGGGATCCTGCTCATCTCGACCCAACAAATTGGTCCTGAAAGCAAACTCCTGTTCTGGCAGCTTGAAGGAGTGCCAGGAAGTGTTTCCTCAACAAAGAGGAACTACCTCAAAGCATACCAACTAAGTCTGCAAGTCGCAGCTGGGAGGCGAGAAATTTTTCATTTAAGCCCGAGTTCACATGCAAAGTAATGAAGTATAATTAACCAAACGTGGGATGCAACTTTGAACTTTTTAGTTTCAAACACGCAGAAGCCACTGCTTTGATGATGTTACTTGAGGGTTTTATTATTACCTACCTAGACAGACTTGTAAATTTGATATTAAATCATTTTGAATGATATTTAATGATATTTTCCCAATTTAAATATATGAAAAACCATTCAACCGCAATGGGATTTGAGTCTGGACTCGCAGTTCCCCGGGGCGAAGGCTTTCCTCTGTAGAATATCGCATTACCTCATGTGGATGTGCATAAGCTGTGCCCCGAATTCCTTTCGGTCTACTGCACACACATAGACTTGTCATAAAAGTTCTCTGCAGTCGGAGGCCCTGGTAGCCGATAACCGGTTATGGGTGGTTTCTATAGTAAACTGATTTAATTTTATTAAATTTTAATATTTATAACAAGGGGTAAGGCTGAAATTAAGGCCCATTGCGTTAAACCTGGCTTAAAAGTATTTATTCAATTCGGAAATGGGAAAACGGCTATATTAGCTATAGCTTCCCTTTGACCAACAAATGTCAACTTGCCATCGATGTCCCATTTAGTTCCTGTGCACTGAGCATTAATATTGCCAGACCACGGGGCGTATACGCCATGTACGTTGAATAGAGGAATTCGTTTTGACCAGAAGCCAAGCAAACAATTATGCGCATCCATCTGGGCAACAGCAAGGTATTCGGGCACAGCTCATAAGCACAAATAATAGCAACCAAAGGAAGAAATATGGCCGAGGTTGTTCGGGCCACATATGAAAATGTGGCATATGAAAATGGAGGAGCTCCTGCTCCCACTCCTGTCACTGCTACAGCTCCAGAGTGGCTGCCTAAGTGCCCGGCTGTCTGGACCGTTTCGAGAGTTCCGAGCACGGCTCTCTCTCTCTCTTTTGGTCTAGGAACACATGTACCGGCAATATTTACGCCGAAACTACAGGCATAAGCTGCCGGCTCAGCGACCCGAACCCGAACCAAACCCCGCACGGAGAATAGAGCAGGGAAAAGGTACTGGCGCCCGGAAAGGTGGCCCAGGTCAAAGCACGCAGGAGAGAGGCAGCGCGGACGTCGGGGGAAAAATTGAAATTTATATTTACGCAGCCCATAAATTTCTGGCTTTTCGGCTTGCGCCCTCCACTCTATGAGCTAGTGCTTATGTAGCTGTCAGTGGTGACAATTTAACTAGGTTTTTGGCTAGTTTAGCTTACCAAGGTCGAGAGCGGAAAAGGCTATAAATTACAGAGATACTTGTCGCATTGTGCATTTGTTTTTTGAGTTTCCTGCGAAAGAGGGAGTGAAACTAATGGGGAAGTTAGGAAAGTTTTCAGGGTTTTAGCATCAACATGATTTTTGGTATAATTTATGATAAAGCAAACTTTTTGATGGAAAAACTATTTAAATGAGTATCTTGTTATGCATGGAAAGTAATACTATGAGTCCAAGTTCAACAAATATTTTAGCTGCTAGCTCTTAGCTTCGAATTTCAAGCTACTTTCCCTGCCTGAGGGACATTCTATGTGATCTATTTCCGTCAACACTGTTTATCCTGCCTATTTGCGGAAGTGGGGGCGGGAGTGCGAGTGTGCGGCTGTGTGTGCTCATGGGCGGGCAGCTGACAAAGTTGAGGCCTGTCATGTTGCATATCCGAACTTCTTGGCTAACCCACGCACGTCTGCCGGCGACAAGTTTGAGGGGCTGGGCTCTGGGCTCCGTGTTTTCAGTGCTCAGTGCGTGTCTGCGGCGTGTAATCAAATCAAAAGTTGGAGCAAGGAATTGCTTTTAAAGGCATTAGGCCGGCGTCAAGTCTTTAATGTTTCATGTGATCATTAGGTGCACAGCCCCAGCTGGCCCGGGCGATGTGGAGCGTGGCGAATCTCTAGGATCTTCCCCAATTGACAGCCAGCGAGCCAGGAGCCTGGTTTTCGGTGAATGCGATGCTGACACGCAATCAGCCAGCTGCCAGAAACTAGGAGCCACTCAGATAATAACTTAATTACAGTTTGCTGTGCCTATGTGCCGGTGTGCGGCTTTATTTTTTGGCAATTACAGTGCCCGACGCTGCCACCTGCCTAGGAGCACAGCAGAGCCGGAAACATGTGTATTATCAAATGCCAGTCATTAGACCACCTCCTCGCCCGAATCCCGGCCATGTAGTGGTAATTTATCTCAAATGCTCTGCGGTCTACACGTGTACGCAGACACTCCTGATGACAGGAGCGAAAATAATTAAGGCCCGTTATGCGTAAAGCATGAACATCCTCGCCCAGACAGCGCAGGACGAGGCAAACATCAGGGCAGATTGCCTACTAACCAGAGATGGCACCGTGACAAGTCAAACTTTTCCCTGTCCCAACTGAGCGCTCTTGGCGGAAACTTTCCCTCTCGGCTAGTTGGCTTCTTAGTGCAGGTGGCTGCTACGACATAGTTAAACTTTGCAACTGTCGATTAAAGAGTTTTCCAGAAATTATGATTGAAAACCACAGGACAAGTAGGAAAACTAAATAAAATATTAAAAGGTCTTAAAGAAGAGAAGGCAATGAACTAAACTCAATGTAAGTGCCTTTAAAAGCTATATTATAATAATAATCTCTTTAGAATTAATTATTCCTTACAAACTATGCCTTGAAAGTTTTTTTTTGGGCAACAGCTTGGCGGTTTCCTAAGACCTTCAAGTGCTGAGTACCTGAAACCGATGGCGGGGCCAATCAAGGAGCTGAGGATTTCTGAGTGAGTGGCTATCTCGGTGCTTGAGATATCGCAGCTCTCTGGCCGCATGCCGGGCCACTCGGATCATCTCTGGCACAAGTGGAAGCTGGGAATGCTTCCCGGCCCGCCTCTCGACCACTTTAATTGGCACTCGAGGGCCACGTTTATGGCGTCTGCTTGGCTTGCACTTTCGCCCGACGCCATTAGCCACGAAAGCTAACCGAATCCACCGACTACTGATACTACCACTACTTGGACCGCCTCCCGGGCAGCGTTTTGCGCCCTTTTTGCCACACGCTTTCACTTTTCTTCTGGCTAAAACGGCATTTATGCTCACGTCCCCCCACGTGCCATGATTATGCATATTTAGTGACGTCTGCGCCGGCGCCTAATTGAATATGTATGGGCCAGGGTTTGGGTTTCGGCTTGGGCCTGAAGGGAGCTGCGGTCTGAGGAGCGTGTCAAGTGCGACAGAGTGGTAAATTAATTGGCTTTCAAACGGCTAGGCAGCTCGTCTTGTTATTTTTAACTCTTTTTGCCAGAGGCAAAGTATGCTCTCGAATAGAAAAAGGCTTGCCAAAAGCCGAAGAGTAAACCACATTTAAAAACCGCAAAGAAAACGGTTTGCGGCTTATTACCAGCTAGGTTTTTGGTCTATAAATGAGGGATAATTTAAGCTAAAGTCTTGTATTTCTTTAAAAGTTGTTCCTACTTGTAAGTAAATACAAATTGACAGCCTAATCGTTTCCTATTGAGTACTCCCACTCATCAAGAGAGGCCCCACTTCAGAAAGGTTGCACTTATATTTATTGCCCGCCCAAACAAGCCAGCTCCATTGCACATACTCTATTTCCTGCAGTTATTTTCCTCCAGTTGCAATTGTTTTTCTCCAATAAAGCAGTCAGAAACGGAAGCAATTGAAAGCAAAAGCGAAAATCGAAAAACACAAGCCGTAACTTTGCCAACAAAGCCGGAGGAAGTGGGACTGCTGTTTCGGTCTGGCCGTAATTAGGACAATCAGAATCCATCGAAGCAAGAACGGAAATTTAAGAGTTTTTATTCCCGTACGGCTTACTTTTAGGGTTTCGGCTTTAATTAAAAGTAAATTCATGCTCGGGCGGAGGCTGGGTGCGACCTTGTCGCCTCCCTCGGTCCGGCGAGCGTGGTCCTTTATTGGCAGCCGTGCGGCGTATTTAAGCCGTAAAGCACAATTTGGGACATGAACACGGAGGCTTGGAGGGCGGAAACAACACAAAAAGCCGGCAACGTGCGACACATTTGACCCTTTTTTCTGGCTTCCACTCGGCATAATCAAAATTTACGCAGCCTGAACGCCCATGCAGCTGTTGTGCCCGTGCCTGTTTTTCCGCTTTTCCCGCTCGCTTTCCCTCCGGCTAACTTGCCAACGGCAATTCCCTCGCCCCTATTGGTTTCATATTAAAATGGCCTGTCAAATGGCTTGAAAACTGCTGTCGTTTTCCGTTTTTCCCACTGAGTTTTTGTTTGCCGTTTGCATTCCGGAAATGCTCGCCCACCGAATATGTTTTGGGGACTTTTGGCTAACTTTGGACAGCTGAAAATGAACAGATTTAATTTGTACGAAAAATGTGCAGTATGTTTCTAAAATATATTTTATGTGTTCTTTATTATCAAAAATGTAAAGGCTTGAATTAAGTTTAGTTTATTAAATATTTCTATAAGTTTACTTTCATTTCGATATTTATTAAAATTTTTAAAAGAGCAGTGTGCCTGCTCACTCAATTCCCAGAAATGTCTGAGCTACGTTGTGCAACAAACTCTGTTTGCATTATTCATTTTGATAAAACAATTTAATTTTGCATGGAAAGAATGAAAAAATCCCCGTCAAATGGGACCCGGCGCTTTTTAAGCTCTTATTTCGGGGCGAGCGAAATCCTCCTCTGGAATGTTTGTTTGAACAAAGTCCAGTCCAAGGCTTGGGTCTCTCTGCCCGAACCCTTTTGCGCAACAATTTAATGTGCTTAAAGAATTTTGACACAATTCTGACAATAATATCGAAAATGGCGACCCTTTTCCGGGGTGTCCTTTGAACCGAGAGCACGGAGTCAGCGGCTCAGTGTCAGCCCTCGGCGAGGTGAAAGGGTCCTGGTGCTGGTCCCGCTCCTGCTCTGCCATCTTGCCAATTATACAAAACTCTGGGCATTAACTGTGCTTAAAAACAGCTGAATCCTGGATCCTCCCCCGCCGGAATCCTTTGTCTAATGGTCTCTTGTGTTGCGGTCATTATTGTTTTTTTTTTAGACAGCCACTATTTGCAGCTGCTGCCGGCAAAAATCGTGAAACGAGGACTTCAATCTTTCGGTCTCCTATTCGGTAGCTCATTTATTTTTGTTTTTACTTTTTTGCTTATGCGTTTCCTGCTATCTGGTCCATCGTAAAAATAGAAATAAAAATATTTATGCTGCGTTACGGGCGTTTTTCGTGGGATTTTTATGAGCCCGTCCTACGACGGGCTATTAAAAGCGGAAAACTCTGCTAACCGGCGAGGGTGAAAATATATGTTTTTCAAAATTGGCCGGCAAGCAGGGAGCGCGGCTCAAGGTCGAGCCCAGATTTGGCAGGGACCTTTCCTCCTTTTTATTAATTCCAATACATTGAATTTTCCATAGACAAAACGCGTGTTTCGTGTTTAGCATGGAAAGCCGATTAAGGCCTTGAGACCCTCACCGTTCCCGGGAATCTTAAAGACTTTAAAAGGCTTACTTGCCAGGCGGCCAGCAGGATGGCCAATAAATTTTACATTTAACGCGGGCGCCCGAGAATGACAACTCCGGGGGTCCCGGCGAATTCGTTCTTGTCCCTGCCATCCCGGACGTTTTTATTTATGAGCTGGCAAATTATGCGCCATCAACGCGGACAATTAAAAACTCAATTGCTGTGTCCGAGGCCCGAGGAACACCCGTTCCCCAGCCCCATGGCGACATAGGACAGACAAAATGGCTTGTCAGCCTTGGCTTAGCAAATAATTTTGCATAGTTTTTTCGGTCCTTCCTGCTGGACGGCAGGAAGCCCTTGAGGAGGCTTATGAAGGAGATCTCCTGAAGGATAAAGGAAAGGAAAAGAAAAATGAGGGAATTATGTTGTTGGCATGCAAAACATATTTCTCTGTCGGGTTCAGATTTATTTACAATTATGTTTAGGGTCTTGGAGGAGGCTCGGGATGACTTTACTGTCTTTGAATATTTTTTGGGCCAATTTTATTTGTACTTTAAAGGGATAATAAAGGATACACATTAAATTAGGTTAAATAATTCATTTAAATAAATACATTTCAATTACTAAGTAAGATCATGAAAGCAATGCAGACTTTATTCGCTCTGTACAAAAATCAAATTATTATTATTAACGAACTGTGTAAGAAACTTTCATTTTATTTGTTGAAGTCAAGACTCAAGCTTAATATATTGACTTTGGGCGAGTTTATGTAAGTTTATTTACTCCCTTTGGCTTATAAACTACGGCCAACTAATTGCACATCAAAAAACTTGAATGAAAACTTGAGGAAGCGTGCCGAGAAAAACCCTTTTACGATGTACTAAATTCAACGCTCTCGACAGTCTCTGGTATGGTCTGGTCTGGTCAACACAACAATGCGCCCGGCCTGGGCTTGTCGTAAAAGTCGGAAAATCAAAATGGCATTTGCCAACACCATCAAAATGGCATTTCGCTGCAACATACTGCCTGGAAGGCCACAAATTCTGATGTGAGTCTTTGCTTCCGCTGTTAACTCATTAAAAACAGCCGAAAAACAAGGCGTTGTTGCTTATGCGTAACATTGTTGCCATTTTTATTAGAGCCCAGAGTTGGCCCGCTCGCTCGCTCGCTTGCCCGTGTCCTGGCCAAGTTCTGCGTAATCAAAAGCGGTTTAGCTGCTTTCAAAAGATAAGCGCAGCTCCTCGTTTTCCCGGCTTTTCTCGCTCATGCTGACACCCACACCGCCCGACTGGATGGGTTGACTGTGTGACATCCTGACTGTTTGTCATAATAATAAAAATGCCAATTTGTTTTATGGGCGACAAGTTAAGCTTGCCGTTGCTTTGCTTTCCATTCGCTGCCTTTGATGTTGATTTTTATATTATGATGTCGAGGGAGCCCCCAGATCCCCGATGAAAATCCCCCCTGAATTCTGTTCGCTTGTTTGTTGTTTCGAACTTGGACAACAGACACGTGCTTCCCCGAAATGTAAGCTATATGTACGTATGTGCATAAGTTGAATATGTCTTCCCCTTGGTCGCCAGATTGGTTGACTTGAAATTGAAGTGGACCTCTATTATTTAAGGTAAAATTTAGCAGTGAGAGCTTCTTAAATATTTAAATAGAAAACATTTCAAATGCCGGGCACAATTTGTTTTCCCTTTTTCGAACGGAATCTGTCCATCAGATGGAGAGGGGGAGAGCCACACAAAAGAGTTCCTTTGTTCGGAAAAAGTGCTTAAAAAGCCCCAACCTTCCAGAGCAATAAATCATAATCTGCCAGGACATCGCCAAAAAGTCACAGACGTCGCTTGGCAAAAACTACAATCTCTTTACATGATTTATGGCATTTGAACGACGAATTAGAAATAAGGATCACGGCAAATTCGCCTTTATTTGCCATAGTTTGTTGATTAAATCGCACACTTTAGTCCTGTAGCTTTAGTCCATTAAATGGCTTTTAAAGCATGAAAAAATCACTTTATAACCACCAATCAATCGATTTGCATTGTTGGCTTTACACATGGCCATATCAATGCGAATGTTTTTGCATTGTTAGTCGGTATTTACACATATCTTTTGGTGTTTCCTTCAATAACAAGGGAATGTTTATTGAAAGCAAAGTCATTGGGTGTCAGTCGTTAATGTTATGTATTCAATAACAACTTTCAGGCATTATTATTCAAAGCATTGGTCAGATATTTTTCAAAAACACTTTAATAGTTACAGCAACAAATTTGTTTCCATTTTTATGTTAATTTTAATTATGTGACACATTCTTTCAAATGCGAAACATAAATAAAAGTTCTTCCAACTCACTTGTCTGGGCAATGCAAATTAACGCGATTGTTGTGAATTTTCCTTTTTATTTTCAAGCTCTCCGCTCTCTTTGTTTTTGTTTGGTTTTTCCGAGCGCCCAATTTGAATTATTGATTGGCAAAAGTTTCCTTTTCAGTGCCCCGCCCCCCGCCAAATGTCTAAATTTATGTGTCACCCATCAAGTCGGCCACGCCTACCTTCGAGGCACAACAACACACCTCCACTCAGGAAAAAAAATTGCCTCTCAGCCAATTTGGTTATTCTTGCTTTTGTTTTCCTTATTTTTTGTCTGTTGCTCTGTGTTTTATTTTTTATAAATTTTATGGCGAAAATTGTTTTCCCCAAAGTCTTTGTCTTTTGAGCTTTCGCCACTGTCGCCGCCGCTGAGGCTTCTGTACTTGGCTTCCGGCTGTTATCAGCCATCGACACTTGGGACTCCTCAGGCAGGACTCGTACTCACTCATTTGCACTGAAGGATATGCCTGCTGGCTGGGCGCGGCGGCGTTAATGTAATTTGGATGCCGAGGAATATTCGGGGCGCTTTTTGTTTGAACTCCAGCTGGCCGTGGGCAATGCCACGCCCCGCCTACCCAGGGGTGTTGACTTTATTGAACCATTTTTTGCTCGAACCTGATTGACTCGTGGCCCGATGTTTTTCCCTGGCTTTCCCCGCTGGCTTCCTGTGTTTTCCAGTATATGGAGCTGGCGCATGTTCAAGGCGGCTTTTATTTCGTCCGCCGCAAATTCGCTTTAGGTCCTCGCTCCTCTCGCCTCAGACACTTAAACTCAACCGCAGCGACGGCGGCAGTCGTGCATCGCCGATATCAGTCAATTTCGAATGTCAATAAAATGGAAATTTTATAATTTTACTCCCATAGCCAGCGGAGGGAATTTCCATTCTCTGCCACTCTTCCACTCTTAGCACTCTCCCGCGGCGCCTTCGACTTAATGAGATTTTATTTATTGACTGTTGATAACAGCGGCGTTGGGGGCTTGGGGGAAAAAGGTGAAAAGCGCACGGGGCCAGGGCCCCGGGGGGATTGGAAATCGGTCTAGGGCTTCTTCTCATGCGGTTTTGAGTGCTTTATGAAGCCTGTTTTATGGCTGCTTTAGTGTCTGAATTTGGTGTTAGCTGCAAAATTATCTTTCCCCCAAATCAATCTGATGAGCTTAAGGGCTTATTACAGGAAGATATGTGTAAAGAATATAAGATTAAATAGAGTCTTGCCTGCGATTAAGAAAATCTACGGCATAATTATTTAAATCAAACAGAAGAAGGAAGGCAGTTTCATTTAGAATATATCTTTAAATGTTCTTCAGCTTCAGGCGTTCAGCATTTATTTAAAGAGAATCCTCAAAGCCAATAGGGAGTACATGCACCTTTTTACTAAATTAAATATATTTTCTTGCCAAAAATATCTCTGCTAGCTCAGCAAGCTTCTAAAGATTGTGTCTATTTTTGATGAATTGATATTTATGCGTCTGGCTTTTCGGTTTTCATCTTCCTGATGTATCCTTTTCTGAGCAAATATTATGCTGCTCTTTGGGCCTTATTGGGATACAGAAAAAATAAAACGAGAGGCTCATGCACGAGCTGACACTTTGAAGTCTCGACTTCCCGTACTTTATATTAATTCTGTCTATGGCTTTTCAGCATTTTCCTTGCCAGATATGTTTTCCCTGGCACTTACCAGGCTTATGTTGGTTGACGTCGTTTATTGCCGGTTTTAGTTTTCATTTTTCGTAAATGTGATGGAACATAAATGCCCCAAGGCACGTCCCACTTGCAAATACCACAAATATACACATTTATATATGCCAATTTCAGCCTTCACCGTTTGCATATCCCCTTACATTTGCACGTAACTTTTAACGACAGCCCACAAATGCGAAAATGAGTTTTAATTAAAAACCAGAGGGAAAAATAAAGAAAACATGAACGTTGAACTTTTTCATCCATATGCAAACAGTATAATTCGCTGTACCCACAAACAGGGGAGGATCGATTTAATGCCGTAGGCAAAGGGTTAAACTTAAAGCCGCTTAACTTTAATGCATTCTTAAATATTGTTTCATGCTTGAATTGAAAACGAACCAGCCAAGATCCCTGCATAAATGTATAAAATTTTAATTGAAAAGAGTTCGATTTACGGGTAGAGGGACATTAATTTTGCATGACCTGAAATCGGTTCATGAAATTTGATTTTATTGAATTTTCACCTTCGATTTATTCATATTTTTTGCACCTTTTCCCCGAGTTAGATGGCAATTTTCACATTCCAATGAAGAAATCAAAATGTTTCATTCAAATTGTATATTCAAATTGAGTGGCAGCGGCACCTGGCGCATTTCCATTAATTGTTAACGGGCCCCCAGACTGTTTTTTGTTCGGTATTTGGCGACCAACGGTGCGGATGGAGGATTATTAACTTTTTGTGCCCTTCCGTGCTGCTGGTTTTTTGCTCTCCAAATGCAAACACAGCTGCCGCAGGTAATGTTTTTGCAGACAGCCAGGTAATATTCACCCCCTACCCACCCCGTCGTCTCTTATTTAAGTGGCTTTATAGAGAATGCCCTGTGCAAATGGCCATTTCCATTGATTTACCCTAATTTCCCCTAATAGCTCTGAGATTTCCTAATAGTTTGAATGAATCACAAATGGGAGAAATTATTTGCCCAGACAAGTTTCCGTTCTCCCTGAACTTTTACCAGAGACTCCGGGGGAGGGGGAAGCGGCATTTATACAAATTTACAAGCATTTGCCTTGGCACTCAACTTGAAATTAAACTTTACAGCCGGGGACATCAAAAAGTTACACATACGCCCCGTAAACCGGCAGTAAAGTTAATTTTATTTTACACGCAAGAGCATAAAAAATGCACCGACATCTCAAGTGTCTTGTCAGTCGGCGTCGCCTTCTCCGAAATCCGAAAACTCCAACTTGAGCTCTAATTATTTACGAGTTGACACGAGGGCCGGAATCGTCCGACGACGGCATTAAAAAGTCAAATTATATGCATATCATAAAAAATACGACATTTACGTGTGTGTCTCTGTGTGCGCTTGTGTAAATTATATTTCCTGTACAGCCATCAATTTCTGCTCCCATCTTGGCATATTATTTTTGGTGTTAACACTCGCACCTAATTCCGTCTTTTTTCGCGTTGCGCCCGTAAAATCCGAGGATGGTGAGTGGCCACGTGCTGCCGCTCTCACTACAGAACAACCTATTCGAATATTCATGACGTGCCGGAAACTCCAAGGATCTCCGAGGAGGGAGAGCGAAAATATCCTTAAATGTGGCACTGAGTTGCGGCATAAACTCTGGTATTTTACTCTATGTTCAAATATGCACCGCTGCAACTTCTTTAACTTGGAAAAGCTTTCAACACTTGGTCGACCTTGGCAAAGCCCCTGTGAAAGTTTCAGCTTAAAGACTAGAGTCCTGCAAGTTTCAATGTAACTATAATATACCAAAAGTATAAGCCTGGCCCTAACATTCTTCCGCACATTTATAATTTCCAAACCGCCAGGCTGCCTCAAAGTGTGCCACGCTTTTCACTCACCGAGAGTATTTTATGGTCGGTTTCCTCATTTGCTGTCCTGCAACTTAAATATATTTAAAACTAAAAGTTGGTTTGCTCATCAGCCCTGCGGCCGGACAGCACAAACTCCGAAAGTTAGTTCCACAATCCCTGGCTCAACATAATATTATGCAAAGCGTTATCTCGACTTACTTTAATTGCAACTTGCAGTCGGGGCACGCCCCATGGCCTCTGTGGTCACTGAACCCCCTGTTAACACCGTTTGCCGTTTTCAATTTGCATTTCTGGCCAACTTTTTTTCGTGTTTTTACGCCTGGCGGCGCCAAGCGCAGCCCGAGCTGCATCCTGTTGCATGTCGAGAGCCCCTAAATTTTCAATTTGCTTTGTGATTTATGGACAGATGGCCGGGATCGGAGTGCATGTGCGCCTTCATTTATTCCCGTGTAAATGGTTACTAGTCAGCAGTTTTATGGAAACCGGAACTAGGAAGAGTGGGCTACATAAATTAAATTGCTACCAAAAACGGTTTTGTCAGGTCTTAGCCACGGTGCAGGCAGTGCGAATTTCCTTTGTGCCCCCCATAAAAATGTCATAAGCTGTCAGCCGCAGCCAAAGAGCGGAAAGAGCACAAAACAATTGCAAGTGCATTCTTTGTAACAAGTTTATTATTCAACATATCCGGGCTGTGTGGTTGGAAAACAAAGGAGCAAGCCAACAAAGAAACTTAAATTATAAGAACACAAAGGAGGATGACAATTTACGGGGGTTCCATGGAAATTAGAGTGCTGTAAAATGCCCTTTGACTTGTAACCGGCAACTAATGGAAGTCTCTGTGCGCCTTACCCTTCTCAGGGATATTTTAGCTCACATTTTGATTGCAGACTTTCGTGTGTATCAAAGCCCTTGGACAACAATTTATTTTTTATTGAATAAGTGTCACAAAGTGTGAACTGGTGATGTCCTTCCCGGAAATGTGCCACAAGGCATATTACACAGCCTTGCAAATATACACATTCGGTCCGCAGGCAAATAAACGCTCAGTTGGCTGAGTGCATTTCAACATATTGTGTCGGCCAGGCCAGCTCCACGGCACGACAGGATTCGATTTTTGAGGCAATATCCCATAATATTGCCCTGCCGGCAGCCGGCAGCCAGCAGCTGGCAGCTTGCTGATATTGACTGTTGGCCAGCAACAAACACAGGCGGACTTATTTACGCTTACGGAGTTACCATAGGGATCTCGTCCTGCCAAGTGGCAAGCAAACACGGCGAGGATTATTTACAGCAGCGTGCACAGCACACAGATTTGTGCAAACGATGTCGCCCGAGTCCTGCATCGGGCCAAGTCACAAGGAAGTGTGAACCCTTCGATAAGCGTGGCAGCAGCCAACCGAAGACCACAATGCCATTGTCCTGGAGAGATGGGGCAGCAGCTGCAGTCAAACCGTACAGTTCAGGATCTGCTCTCTGCTATTGTGACCACGATTTACCAACATGATTTACCGGTGACCATTGGCCAGGTTGACTTGTAAGTCGGAAATTGCCTGTCAGCGACAGCCAGGAAAAACAACAGTTTCCTAGGAACTTATTGAGAGAATTTAAACAGAGCCTTACGTATTCGAAGAAGTAATCAAAAAGAAAAAGGGATTAGTTTTGGTTATTTTACATTACAAATTACAAATTTCAGTATAATTCCATTCACTTGAAATACCTATCATTATGCAAATCCCACGCTTCGATGACAAACAAACCGATAGCATTATAATCACCGGAAACCCATTGCCCCAAATGGGTGGCTCTCCATTAATACCTAACGGAATTCAATTAGCCAAATGACCAAATACCATACTGGTGGCCAGTATTCAAATCGAATTTTATAGCACCCGGGACTCGGCGGCAATAGACCCCAAAGTATGCTATCCCAGGATGGGGTAACCTGAATAATTCACGGCCCGGTGTGCAGCGGTCAATTGCCACCGGGCGTGGCCAAGACCTCGGGTGTGTGTGTGTGTTTGTGTTTTTGTGTGGGCTCTCGACGGCTAGACAAAGTGGGCCCAAACATGCCAGAGGGTGGACTCAGCGCCGAAAAATTAATTATGAAAATTTTCACTTTACGGCCGTTTTCGGTTACTTAGTTAACTTACTTAGCCTAATGCGGTTATTTGTCGTGCCGAATTTAATTACAGCCGAGAGGCAACAAAAGCGCTCTCATATTTCAAAAGAATTTTTGAGAGAAACAACACCCTTGGCCATGGTTGGTGTGTGCTTGTGTGTCACTGGCAGCGAACTATTAATTTTCAACAGATTCCTCTTTGATTTTGCCCTGGGAAGAGTGAGCGGAACTACACTGTCCTGCAGGGCATTTGATTGAGCTGGCGGACTGTGCGGACTGAGGTTTTGGGGTTTGGGTTTTGCCTGTGTCTGTCATGTGGAAGAAAACAATTTGCTGCTAAATTGCCAGATGACATCGCCTGTTGATTTCCTGTCATCAGTCCTGGCACGGCCTTTGTGTCCGCATGTGTATGTGTGTGCGTTTCAGGATAATTGCGTTTTTATATGAAACTTCCGCTACATTTCACTTAATGGCTCCGTTTGATTTCCGGCGTACGCTTTTGTGCAGCTATGTGATTTCTGCCGCCTTGAAAGGCATTTGATTGCATTTTATTGTTATTTAATTTGCACTGACCACCCTGACCGTCACATAATTCAATTCAGTTTTAATCATTCCATTTGATATGGTTATTTGCGGCTGCTTTGCGCATTCAATTAATAAAACGTACTTTTCACACTTAAGAGGGATCCAATTGTTGCGCTATTTTTGCTGCCAATTAATTCGATTAATATATTGGCTTGCAGAACTTAATTTTTATTAAACTATCATCGACATTAACATGGAATTTAATCGCCAGCGGTCGTGGCGAATAAGGCATCCCCATTAGGGTCAGGTCAGCCAACTATTCCGCCAGAGAACCCAATTTCGAGTCCAGGAGCGTAAGGGCTGGGGCCTTGAGGGCTTGTCTTGGCAAATACATAAAAATCCCCACAAATAACAATAAAACCTAGGAAATTATTAATACGAGCCGGGGAGAATGGAGCCGGGAAATTGCTTACCAATGCGCAGAGCTCTCCACGTGCAAGGACCCTCCTTCAGGGGGGCCGGGACCAGGGCCAGACAGCTGAACTAAGCAAATATGAATAGACTAGATGGAAGGCATGTCATGCATGCTTAGGACCCACTAATATTAAAACAAATATGCCCGGCCCACGCAGACAAAGTTTTATGCCAAATACTTTAAGGCAAACTTTATTAGCTCGCAAATACCTGAGATTTCACCCCGTCTGAGTTCGGTGGCTGTGCGGAGAATAGGAAGCACTTCAAGAAAAATTCTGCACTCTGCCTTGTTCTCGGAGCTAAATATTTCGCTAGCTGTTTTCGTTTCAAATGGGTCCAGAGAGGCACTAAGTGCCAGGCAAATAACTTATTTGCCACAGAGGGTTGGAGCTGGCAAAGTGCCCAAAACATCTCAAAAATATTTATTCACATAAAAATGCACAACTCGAGACAAGAAGAGTGAAAATAAATAAGACCTTGTATAGAACTTGAACCTGTTTTTCTCGAGTGCAGACAAGACGTTGTAAGCCGAGGGCCAAATGAACCCCTAAACAAAGGCGTCTCCTGGACCGACGAAGAGGGAAAAAGAGCGGGCAGCTGTGCCTACATTAGAGAAATGTAATTGATTTCATGTGTTTGACGCGCTTCTCCCCCGGGGCCTATAATAATCCCATCTAAGCACGCAGACAAACAGAGTCGAAATTGAAGGGAAGCCATTGCCATAGCCGTAGCCGTAGCCGTAGTCCTTTGAGGAGCCCATTGAATTCGCTCGGATTGCCCCTGTGCTGCTCCGAATACGAAATTCGAATGCTAAGTTCAGGAGTAGAAGTCATCTGATTGATCATTCACAACAGACCCTGCAAATTCCATAACTCCTGAGGGGGTGGCCTGAATGTTATTGCCCGGAATACATCTGTGCGATAATAAAATTAAAAAATTTATTCACACAACTGTCACAGAACTCAGCAGAGCGTAGGTGAGGCCATAGCTGCACAAGGAATTTGAAATGTCCTGATTACCTGAGCCCTCAGTGTCCCAGTTTCATGTCCTCCGCCCTGACTGGCGGCAACTTTCTGTGTTTCTGGCATGTCAACGAAATTTATCACAGACTCACATTTGCTACTCCGCTGTCAGACATTTGCATGTCTGCCTCCCCGAATTATTCATATTTTTCGGGTGCGAGTGGCGTACTTTTGGGGCGCCGCACCTTTCCTACATGTGTTACTATTAATTCCGTGTTCCTGCCGGCAAATTGAGGGCGACGCATGATCCTGGGGGCCAGGCCATCATCTGCAGCCAGGGGTGATGTGATGCCCAGGTGTGCGTCGGCAGGTGATTGAACGTTATTTGATGTGAAATTCGCTTTATTGTTCGGCCAGGCATTTATGCAAATGTCGCAATTCGGCGGCTGCCACAGAAACGACAGCAAATGGGATATGAAATTAAAGTTCAGTGGTATTAAAAAATCAATTTTGAGAGGCATGAGTTATTACAGGAAAATAATAGCGAGTATGTAAGTCCCTCTTCCTTTTCCCTGCATTAAATCAGGACACCAATTAATTTATTTTTGATTCTCAAACTCAAGAATTAAGTGGCCTTTGAGTGCTAATTAACAGGCGCATAGGAACCACATTCCCACGAATTTTCTCTCAATTTTACGCTTGATTCCACTGAAGTACTTCCTTTGAAATGCCGAGAAAACTTTCAGTGGCTCTTGAATGTAAAAAAAATAACAGTTGCGAGTATTTCCATGGACAGTCGCCGGAATATATTGCTTCGAGTGGTCATCGAATATAAATGTTGAAGCATAAAGAAAATTCCCCGCCACTCGACTGCTGCGATGCTCGCTGTCCCCTTTGGCTTAATTTATGCCAGAGTGATACTGCACACTATAAATTCGCCATTCTGAATGTGGAATTACCAGAATCTGACCTTCGTCGCGTCGCTCTGCACAAACACTCGGCAAAATCGTCAATTTTATGCGACTGTAAGTCCTATCGATGGAAATCAATTTGCACAGCCGGGCGAGAAGGAATGAATTGCAAAAGCCAACAAATTGATATCGTCTGCTGGCTGGCCTTAAAGCCGCGCCGGTTTCACCCTGGCCTGGTCGGCTTTACGTACAAAATATACAGTATAAAGCGACCGAAAAGCGAAAATTTAACGCAAAATTCAAATCAGCGAAAAAAAGGACAAGGCAGACGAACAAAATGCTCAATCAAATCAAAGTCCCTATACAAAATGCAAAATAAGACAATGACAAAGCGGACGGAGCGGGCGGCAGCAGGAGTGGCTGGCTGGAGCCTGAAATGGGTTGGATTCGTTTGGGATTGGGATGGAAACGGGATTTGGAAGGGAATGGGACTGGGATTGGGATGGGTATAGAATGGGCCTGGCTGGGGGATCGCTCCTCGCAATGTTTTCGGCATGAACATTGTCCAACGAAACACGTTGAGACAAGTGTCACTGACAGCTGGAGGCGCTCTTCGTTATGCAAAAAGTGTTCAAGGCAGCAGAATGTCAAGCAAGAAAGGAGCATTACGTGCCCGGTTCGGTAATGAAAATAGTTTTTGATTATTATTACAGAGGAGATTCCTTCAAGACTAAGACTAAACTAGCCAAGTAAATACATCTGCAACATAATATCTACAATGTATTTAGAGATTAATATCTGTTAATATTTTATCTTGAATACCCCAAAGAGAGTGCTCCCTTACAAAGGTTAAAGACACACGTGGATGTGTGAATTAGGTCAGAGTAAAATTAGCTTGCTTTCGGCAGGATTCACCGCCCGAATCTGAGCAGATTAATTGTCTGTAGTTGTACTTGGGCAAACACAATCGGCCTGACTGAGTCGTAAGGACTCTGACAGCGAAACGACAAATGTAATCAAAATAAATTACGAGCGTGTAAGCAGCCTCCGGTGTCTATTACGCACAATAAAAAGGGAAAGGCACCATTTGTTTAACGCAATCTCATTATTCGATGCGCAGATGCCGCTGCAAGGGCACTCGTCCGCAGGACACCCTCGTGACAGTGACAGGCATTGAGGGCATTCACCCAGCCTCCGCGCCATGTCATTCCGGGTTACCTAAGGTTGATAATGCCGCTGATTACACTGATGATAAGTAATTCTGGAAACTCCAACTGCAGGCCGTGTCTAAAGTGGCGTTAACGCGTTTGTTGATTAGCGCGGTGGCGGGGGTAGCGGTGGAGTGGGGTGCAAACCGGGCGGGGACTTGGGACCAGCGACAAGCTCATTACGACGCCAACAATTTGATTAATTACCGCTGGCAACCCGCCGGCGGCTTTGGGAGCGGGACTTTAGGTTTTCTTTTCAAACCACCCGCAGCAAAGGATTCCTTGCAGTTTCGCCCTTATTTTCCCTCGTCTTGCGGCGGCGCGTAAAATTTTATGCAAATTTAATTTACCTCAGGGCAATCATTTTTATGGGCAAATGCCCAGGGGCCACGCCCACAAAGCGGGCGCAGGCTGACAGTTATAATCTTGGGGGTCCCGAAAACCTTTTGGGGGCCTCGGCTGACATCGAAACATTTCTGTTAAAACTTTAATGCAACCCAAAAGTGAAATTGGACAATTTCATAAATTGGAAAACCCCAAAAATTATTCATTTATTCAACGGCTTAAAGTATGTAAAAACAAGCAAAGAAATTAAGAAGAAACTTAATTAGTATTTGGATATAAAAACAAATTTTAAGTTTTCTGTGAAAATCTTGAAAAAAGAAAATAAAATATTATTCACCGAATTTAAGCAAGTAAAAAAGTAAAAAAAAAAATGCCCTAAAGCTCAGGAGCTAAACAAATATAAAAGCGAATAATAAAATAAATTAAAGTAATATTTTGTTTACCAAACAAATTCCAAACATCCATATTAATTATTCAAACAAAGGGCTAATATCTGTGTACTTATTATTCAAATTAATTACAAGTGCTTACATTTCCAATAAACATAACATAGCGAGCATAAATCCGTGTCTTATTAAAGCAAACATATATAAATCACTAAATAAAGTTCTGACTCCCGGTTGTAACTTTCACCCAAAACTGAAAAGAAATAGATAAATAAATGTGTGAAACTGTGTTTTTCCAATGCCCAGGACTGCAACAATTTATTGAAATCCAAAGAAAAAATACGAGTTTAATCCGTTTGAACGTTGTGCAAACAACCAAAATGCTAAAGCGGAAAAAAGAGCTATAAATTGCGTAAAACTGCGAAAAATAGTGCAGAATCAACATAAGCCCAGCCGAAAATATGTGCCACATATCCCGAAAAGCAATTAAACTGTTGGCTAATCCGGAACATATCCAACCCGAACCCACGCATATCCAAAGATCAGCGACCTCGAACAAATACATAAACACATCGGGCTAAAACTCCCAGACAGGGCCAACATGGGAGCCACCTCCCAGAGCCAATGGCTGCTCCGGTTTTGGGTGCTCCTTCTGCTTAACGTCCTGCCCACCTGGCACCTCTTGCAGGCGGAGAGCCAGGTGGTGGGCGACATAGCCTCCCTGGAGACGGAGGTGGAACCAGAGGAGCACCATCCGGCGAGTCATCATCGCATTAGTCACAGCCGGAATCACAACCGCGAGCACCCACATCATCGTCAGCGACAGCGTGGAAAGCACTTCCGGGGGAAGCACATCAGGAGCCATTACGAGGTGCTGCAACTGGAGCAGCAGCAGCAGCAGCTGGGCAAGCACTGGCGCCAGTGGGTGAATCACCTGCAGCAGTCTCCGGACTACGCCAGCGATGATCCATCACCTTCGGCCGGGGTGGAGCTGCCCCACTTTGAGCACTTTGACGTGGAGGACTACCAGCGGTATGCCAACATCGAGCTGGCGGCTCCGCGCTCCGGACGCCATCGGGGGCGTCACCTGCCGCTGAACAACAATCAGCTGCTGGACGGCAGTGGCAAGTTTCTGCGATCCCTGCCGGATTCCGTGAATTTCCAGGACCGTCTGTACGCCACCCAGCCCCAGAGGCACTGGCCGGTGAAGCGGGAGGCCATTGTCGAGGGCGATGTGATCCTGGGTGGCCTGATGATGGTTCATT
The DNA here is from genome assembly GCA_008042675.1 of Drosophila seguyi. Taxonomy (NCBI): domain Eukaryota; kingdom Metazoa; phylum Arthropoda; class Insecta; order Diptera; family Drosophilidae; genus Drosophila; species Drosophila seguyi. The sequence continues at coordinate 158,700 of VNJU01009562.1, read as the reverse complement.
CGCGCGAAGACAGCATCACCTGTGGTCCGATTATGCCGCAGGGCGGCATCCAGGCCCTCGAGGCCATGCTCTTTACGATCGACCGGATTAACCGGGAGCAGCTGTTGCCCAATATCACCCTGGGCGCCCACATTCTCGATGACTGTGACAAGGATTCGTATGGCCTGGAAATGGCGGTGGATTTTATTAAAGGTATCAAAGAAATTTCTGAAAATTTGAAATTTAAATATGAACATTACTTTATTATAGCTTAAAGTGTTTTCTAGGAAAATAATCGTGTAACTGATTTATCATTCTCTTTAATTTAAAGCAAGCTTATTAAACAGGTGAACTTGTGTGAGAGCAGATAAGTCAGATTGTGTCACTTTCTTCAGAAATAAGCTTGCATTTGAATTACTTTGTGCATATTACTCATCCGCCGTGTGGCACAGCCTCTGTGTATGCTCACATTTACATGCAAATTGTGTGTACATCTGTGGAGCTTATGCTGATACTAGTATTATTCTGAGCAAAAGTAGATTCAGTTTCAGTTTCGGTTTCAGTTTATTTGCAAATGCAGTTGCACAACGGCAAAGGCAGGTGCAAACAGTTTGCAAATGTATTCCGGCAAATGATAAGCCAAATTAAATAGGCGGCTTTCCAGGAATTCTATATAATTTTACAACTTGCCTCCAGGCAACCATTTGTTTTCCCTAGGTAAGCCTTGGGCTTTGAGCTGGAGAATAGCTCTTGCCAGGCTTAAGTTACACATTCAACATTTTCCGTCAGGCAACCCTTCCCTTTCCGCGCCTCTAATAAACTAAATTAATAAATAAATTACACAGATAGCTCGGCGAGAGATTGTAGCGACTAAATATGCATAATTCCCCTAAGACAAAACGGCGCGGCTTAGTGCCGCACAGCAAGTTGTACAGCGCACAGAGGGAAGATCAAGGACGGCACATAAAATGGCGCTTATTACTTTTATCGGACCAAACAAAGAGGCACACACGCTGCCAAAACAACAAGAAGAACAACACCCACTGGCACACACACACACACACTGGCACACAACCAACGATCCATAATCAATTGGGCACAGAGCCGGCATCCTTGTCATCGTCCCTGAACACTTTCTAATCTCCATAATTTCATTATTTATGTGCGCGGCAAGGATTTATTTGAGCGACGTGCTGTGCGCCTCTCCTTCTGCTCGCTTCCCGTCGCGTTATCTCCCTGTCTCTGTCTTTGTTGGCTATGACGTATGAAAAATATAATTTTCCAAGTCACTGAATTATATTGACAGGATTAGGCAGGCCGTAAACTATGCCGGCGACCGAGGCTCCACTGTATGGCCTCCCCCACTTGTTTATTTCGGTTAATAATAATCTAGTTAGGCATCAATTGGATGGGCAAAATCAAGCCACTATCCCACCCGGAGAGAGTTAATTAATTTGCACTTAGGAGCAGCAACAGCAGCGGCAGCTGGCGGCACTTGGAGTCGATGGGCGTGGCAGGGAGCCAGAACTTCCAAAACAATTCGGTTTTGGTCAAGCAGGGAAATTATCAGAGGGTGCTTTAATTTTCAGGCATTTAAAGACACATGATTATTGTTCTTTAACATATTAAAGGGGAATTCAGTTTTAAACTTAACTTTAACTAACTTTATCATGTTAAATAGTTGCATACGTGTAAGTGTGTGTTTTGCCAGCTTGCTGGAGCTTTTTACAACACCCACTTAAATAAATTCGTATTTAAAACTTTTAATGGGCTTAATTTTTTAAGTTCAATATAAATATACATATTTGTGTGCTTTCCTTTTAGTTGGCTTTTTTGATTTTCAATTAGCGTTGGCTAGTATTTTATCAGTTTTCAATATACCGTAAAAAATAACACGTAAATATGATTCCACAAAAATGCACATTGAATCTATCCGAACCCACTTAATTTACTGCCACTGGAGTTTTATAGAAATTCCATTTACCCCGAAGAGCTGAAAAAATTAAAAGTACAACATTTTATGTTGAAATTAAAATGAAAAGGCCAGATTAAAAAATTCCAGAAAATGGTGTATCAATTAATGAAATCCTTTGTTTTTAGCTGAAAAATACATGTAATATTTACCATTTTTTACTTTGCTAAAGTCCTTCTTTTTTCCTTTACTTTCCAGGATCCATCAGCAATATTGATGATGCGGAATATCACTGCAACAAGACGCAAGTGCGAAAGGTCATCTCGGGGGTGGTGGGAGCCGCCTCCTCGGTCACATCCATTCAAGTGGCCAATTTATTGCGCTTGTTCCGCATTCCTCAGGTGAGTGCTGAGTCCTAAAAGCGATCTGTCACGAGTCGGAAGGTCAACGCAGAGCGGAAGAGTAACTATAGCTTTCTCGTTGAAATTTACTTTATGCCCGCATCTATTCCCGTAGTTTGAGTGTGCGTTAAACCCCCAAAAGTTGCTAGTATTTTGCAATTAAAATTTCCCAGAAGCCATATGTCAGCCGTTGTAATGGGCGGCGGGGGCTTTCGAGTGGATGGCACTGCCGGACTCTTAAGTGTCGGCACGTGGCACTAAATAAGTGGAAGCCCGAGGGGCAGAAAGTCTGGAAAAGTGCAGCATGTGTACAAGGAAAATTGTAGCAAACAACATTTGGCACTCAATATAATTTTATATGCCAAACAAAAGCAGTCTTAGGGCTAAGAATGAAACCCATTTTAAAATTGTAATGTTAAGGGGTCTTAACAAAAATCCTATTTTCCCTCACGATATTCCAATCAATTCTCTCCCTAAATTCACTTACCTTTCACCGCTGTTCTCTATATGACTAATGACCTGAGCTTTTAATCTTGTGAAACGGAATCTAATTTTTGTAAGTGCACGCATGAATCACGTCTTTGATCCTGAAGGAGATTGAGTAGCCAGTGCTGCTGCTGCTGCCGGAGCTACGTGAGCCAGAGGCCAAGAGTCAATACGCGACAATAACTAAGTAGCCTGGCTGCCAGCTCCTGCTCCAGCTCCTGCTCCATGTGCCATGTACACTGAATGCCATTAAACGCACACGCAGTGCCAGTGGCAGCCGAAAAAGGAGCAGCAGCACCCAGGGCAGTCGTTTCATGCAGGCCCAGGCCCAACTTCCCAAAAAGAGCTCATAAATCAGCCATAAAGATTTGATTGCATTTCGGCGTGAGCGTGGATGCGTATCAACACGGCTTACCAGCAAATGTTGTGTGTGTTCTGCAATTGAAATTGCGGTCGATGGCGACTTGGTCAGAGGAGCCTAGCGGTTGCATGTGTCAACTATATGCCACAATAGCTGTGTAAATATAAGTAAAATGAAGACATTTTGCTATATTTTATCGACTACAAATAAAGCTTTATGGAATATTGAGCAGTGTAAAAATCAATTATCATTTATTGCGTACTTTATAAACCTCAGAGAGCACTGCAAACTAAAAACTAAATATACCACACATTTCCATTTACACGTAGCTGTCCTTTTCGCCAATCCCTGGCGGCGTGTCCTGTTCAAGTGAGCACACTTGGCCCAGAGCTGTTGGCTAATGGTAATGGCACTTAATTAGAAGCCAAGTAGTTCGTTAAACACTTGCACACGCCCAGAAGTGCATATGCAGGTGGGAAATTCCCTACCCCAGACACGGGGATTTGTCGAATGGAAAACCATACACGACGGTTAATTTGTGCGTGAAATTGGGTTTTCCGGTCTTAGCCAAGTAACCCCTGTTGGCCCCTTTGCTGTAGATTTCGCCAAGTAATGCTGGCTTCCTAGGATTTTACTGCATTGTTTGTGTTCCCTGGAAAAACCGAACCGAAAATTGGGGGAAAATATGAATGTTTAGAGCTGCGTAAGAAGCTTACGAAAGTGCTTGCCAAACAGGGGGTATAAGTGAGTGGCAGAGGAAATGTGAAAATTAAATTGGCAAAAATTTAAGCAAAAAGTGACTTTCCCACTCTGCATGTGAAGTGTGCGATAAAAACAACATACTCGCCACTTTGTGTGTGTGTGCTGTGTGCTCCTTATCGCCCTCAACGTTATAGCTTTTCCCGCGAAAATATTTGTGCATCATAACACAATCCATCGCCTGCGCTTTTTACCATTTTCTCGCATGGTTTTTCCCCTTTTACAGGTGTCCTACTTCTCGACCAGCCCCGAGCTAAGCAACAAACAGCGATTCGAGTACTTCTCCCGCACAATTCCCTCGGATCACTACCAGGTGAAGGCCATGGTGGAGATTGTCAAGCGGATGGGCTGGAGCTACGTCTCGATTATCTACGAGGAGAGCAACTATGGCATTAAGGTGGGTGGTCTATTGGGTAAATATATGTTTACAAGGTCGCTTACATGCACTGTGATTGGTTTTTTATTACGTTTATTTACTACAAGTTAATAGCTTCTCTTGAGTTGTAAATCAAACTGAAAACCTCTTGACATATAATTTAACGCTCTTCAATTATTACACCCCTGGAACTTTCAATTCAACAATTGGCACATCCTTCTTTTAAACTTTTATTGCTCTGTGAGAACAACTATTATATTATGTTTATCTTGAGACACGGCACACGTACGTACCTGTGCAAAGAGTTTACCTTAGCCATTCCCCGCAAATGGGTTTTATTGCTCCACTCAAGAGTGCTCTTCCTATTATTGTTGCCGTCCCACCGCGCAGGCCTTCGAGGAGCTGGAGGAGCTGCTGGCACGCCATAACATTTGTATTGCCATCAAGGAGAAGCTCGTGAAGGATTCGGGAGTGGCCGAGGACATCGCATACGATAATATTGTGCAGAAGCTGCTGACGAAGCCGCGGGCCCGAGGTATGTGTAAGCGGTGCAGAGTTGAGCAGATTGCGAATGCAGACTGCCGGTTAAAATGCAATTTAAATGAAAATGTCAAAGAAAGGCGCTTTGCGAGTGCAAACGGAAAGGCCCTTGGAGTCGGGAGTCATCGCGAGCTGGGACAGTTTTATTTGTCGGCGGAAATTGCGCAAATTAAATGAAAATATTTAAAATACTCGGTGGCAGGAAATTAAAAAGTTCATTTTCAGGGGAATCGCGTGGGGCGATAGTCTCGCAGTCCAGCCGCACAAAGTTTCTGTCAAACAAATTGTTTGCCCATAAATTGAGGGATAGCCGACGGAGAGTGGACCACCACTGATATGCCAATCCACTGGCACCACAACAAAAAAAGAGAAAAAATGTGTGCATTTATCATAGACGAGCGTGAGCCGCACCGAAAATGTTCAATAAAATTGGGCGAAACACCGATTTTGGATGCTTTGAAGGACAGGGACAAAACTTTTCTGACATGGCAGAACCAATTAAAAGGGCAGATAGGGCCGACAGGCAAAGGAAAATTAATCAGACCGATTTTTCAAGCTAAAAATTTAAATGGAACCGCCCTTTACACCCACGCAGCATTGCCTCAATCCACGTCAATCATACGCCCCATGCGCCCGAGTGAAATAAATAAAAAATAAATGTCAATCAATTTGACTTTAAACTTTTTTTTTTAACCTTCTGTCAGAAGACACTGGCGAATATTAATCAACTGCCAGTTACAGGCGCGTCAGTACAGAAAAATATATATATTAAAAATAATTACGGCCTAAGCCTTTAACGCATATCATTAATCAAGAGTCCTTGGGCGAGGGTCGGGGAGAGTGCCAATAAAAAGCACACGGGGGCCAGCCAATAACAATTGACTTTTGTCTGGCAAACAATTTTTGATTTACATAAATGCGCCATCAGGAGTCGTAAAGCAGCGCCCCAAGAAAAGGGTTACGTCCCCCCTCGTTCCGCAACCATCATTATTTATTGTGATTTGTGATTTGACGCCGTTTACTGTTCGCTCCCTCGCAACGATTAATCAATTTGACAAAGTATTTTCTTCGGCATCAGTTGTTTAATTTTGCATATCGAGGGTTCGGGCTCGGGCTCGGGTTCGGGCCTGGGTCCGTTTGGGTCTCTGAAAAATGATGCCCCGCCAAGGGATCCGTAACTGCGGCTGGTAACTGGTAACTGGTGACTGGTGACTGGCAACTGCCAACTGCCAACGGAGCCAACTTTACGTTGGCCGGAAACCCCGCACACATGTCACTGTCGGGGTAGGGGGGAGGAAATGTGGATTTGGTTGGCAAAAGTGCCAAGATGGAAGGAGGGAAGTTGTGGTCGGGGCAAAGGCGACATGTTTTTGCTTTTTATCGCAGTTGTGCCAAGCGGAGGCGATTTCTTATTCTCACACCCAGTGTGCGTGTCGAGTCCTGTACCGTTGTAGATCACTTCCTGCACTCGAAAGTCTTAAAGTTTGCCCCCTAATCTGCGTAAATATCCGGCAGAGTGTGCTCCAAAATTAAATTTGATAGCCAGAGAGGAATTTCCCGGCTGCCACTCGATAAGTATATACATACATGCCGGGACAAAGAAGCCGCTCAAGTGCAAATCTAAGACAAAGTGAAAATCCAAGGAAAACATCCTTCACTTCATGAAAGTATCGACGAGTTTTCCTGCTGCTGCCGCTGTGGCTGCCGCTTCTGCGTTTGATTAAGTTTCCTTTTACTTTCAAGGAGCCGAGGCGAATCGATAGTAGGACATGCTGAAGGAGCCAGAAAAAAGTGTATGGCCTAAGACAAAGATCCGGGACAGAAGTGACAAACACAGACTCGGGACGGGTCCTGGAGCAGGTTCGGGGAAATTCCAATTCAAGAGTCAGGACTTGGCACCGATGTCAACACCAACAAAGGCCCAATTCCCACAGCCCCAGAGTCCTGGCTTAAATGTCATCCCTTGCAATTAGCCACTGTGTGGAATTTCTCCCTTGAGCAAATTCCAGATTCGGTTATGCTAGCTTATTGTGTGGATTTACATGCGGCATTTATTGATTTTTGAAGCCAATTAAAAGATGGTTATTTTAAGAAATTGAAGCTGAATGCCTGCGGCAGCCAATCTAAAGTTTATATGAGAATGAGAAAAGGTATTGCAGTGCGTAGGTAAGTGAGACTTTGAAGCAATAGCAGATTTTAAACAGAATCTTTTATAGCAAAGCTACACTTGAGGCAGTATGAATTTAATAAAAATCTGTTTGGATTAATCAAATAAATCGTAAATAAATCAGGGATCTAATTAGATTAAAAAAATGAGACTCACACCCAGGGGGTCCTTAAATCTCAATACCTGCTGTCACCTGCAGCTTGTTTGCATTCATCTCCTCCACCATTTAAGCCGCTTACTTCGGTATTGAGTGCAATTAAAATTAATTTCTGCCCTTCCTCCATTATTCCCGCGTCGCACAGGGGCCATTATCTTCGGATCGGACCAGGAGGTGCGGCAGGTAATGCGGGCGGTGCGCCGGGCAAATGCAACTGGCTCCTTCTCCTGGATCGGCTCCGACGGCTGGAGTGCCCGCAATCTCGTGTCCGACGACTACGAGCCGGAGGTGAGTGAACTATTTCGTCAGTCCCGGTGACGGGGCAGTTCCTGTCGTCCGGAAATTATGAGCCTAAATGGGCGTTTGATTAATGGTTAGGATTTTACCACGCACACAGGCACGCCCACGCACTGGGGCGTGACCATGTGATATGACACCCACAAAAGGGAAACATATTTATAAATGATTGCAAACGGAGTATAACACTTTCGCCCGCTTTTCCAATGATGAATTATGGCTTAATGGAAATTAATCGTGCGAGTGTGCGGTGTGTCTGTGTGTGCGAGCAGCTAATTAATTTGCCAAGACCCTTCAAAGCCAGAGATGAGCGCGTGTTTGCCCTGTAATGCCACAGCCGCAGCGCACTCACGGCCCATCCCTGGCCCCAGACAGCTAGAGAGCCAGCATTAAGCATACGCCACGTGCGTCCCGGTGTCATCAACAGGTTGAAGGCACGCTGTCTGTGCAGCCGCAGGCGAATCCTGTGCGCGGCTTCGAGGAGTACTTCCTCAGCCTCACGGTGGAGAATAACCAACGGAATCCCTGGTTTGTCGGTAAGTTGTAGCTTTCTTTCTCTATTTTTATATCCATAAAATGGGTTTTTTAATTTTCGCTATAAACTTTCTTTTATGCTTCAACATTAACTCATTTTCTGTGGCTTTCAGAATTCTGGGAGGATCACTTCCAGTGCCGTTATCCTGGCAGCACCAGCACTCCGTACAATAATTACACCAAGCAATGCACCAAAAAGGAGCGACTCTCGCGACAGAACATGGATTTCGAGGATCAACTGCAGTTCGTCAGCGATGCGGTCATGGCCTTTGCCTACGCACTGAGGTGAGTTCATAAAATACTCTAATATAATAAAAAGCTTTTTGATAATTTGAAAAAAGAAACCCCCTTTTTCTAAAGGAAAATACTTTAATGTACGTAACGAGCGGGTTCTTGTCCAGGAATATTTAAGCAGGAACCAATATTAAATAAGCGATAGTTACTCGGTATCTTATCGATACCGATAGATATATAAGAAGAAGAGTAGAGATCGAAAGGCACGAGCGAACGAAGAGGACGCCAAGTTTTTGGTCTATCAAAATTAATTTAAGTTCTTAATGTTATCCTCTTATTCATTTCAATAAACATTACTCCACCACTCAGAAAAGCCATCCCTTTACATGCATATAAAATAGAGCATATTAATATAGAGCAATACAATTTTAATGGTTTGCTTTAATTTCCACCTGCAGGGACATGCATCGCGACCTGTGCGGCGGAGGTCCTTCGCTCTGCGAGGCCATGAAGCCGACCAAGGGCGCCGATTTGCTCAAATATTTGCGGAAAGTGGAGTTCGAGGGTGAGTAGAGAGTAAATCCCGTGAAAATTACCGGGATAACTATGGCGCAGAGTGGGAACGCTTCTCGAGTTCTCCTAAAACAGGCTGCCAGGCAAACTTGGCGAGTTCCTTGCCCTCGTTTTGTTCGTTCCTTCAGCTGACAAGTGTTGTGCAAATAGTTTAAGTGGAAATATCCTGGCAGCCCCGTTCCAGCGAAGAGAAACACACACATCTGCGTGCAGGAACGAGTGTCCTACAAGGCGCATTGGCCATGCTCTCGAGTGGAAAATTGACTTGCTTGTCGTCGTCGTCATTGAACTTCGTCGTCATTTGAAATTCAATAAATTACACAGAGAGACGGACGGCCGCAGCCACAGGCTTCCTTCCTTCCTGGCTGCCTGACGCAGATTGTCAATTTTCTGATAGGGCCAAGCGGCGTCGACTTTGGCAGGCGTGCGAAGCCATAAACCATTTAACCTCGCCTCCATCGGCTGCAATCCAATTCATTCTGATCCATACCCATCCGCAGGCCTCAGCGGCGACGAGTTCCGCTTCGACGGCAACGGCGACGGCCCGGCGCGGTACAACATCATCCACTTCAAGCAGTCCCAGGCCGGCCAGTACCACTGGGTCAAGGTGGGCGAGTACACCGAGGGCGAGCTGCGCCTGAACATGTCGGGTAAGAACTGGACACATCTTTAGGCCTTTAGACTCTCCGACTGATTCCCATCCCCCTGTCAGAGGTGAAGTTCAAGCGGCTGAGTCCTAAGCCGCCCGAGTCCGTCTGCAGCCTGCCCTGCGAGCTGGGCCAGGCCAAGAAGTACGTCGAGGGCGAGAGCTGTTGCTGGCACTGCTTCAATTGCACAACCTATCAAGTAAGTGAACGCTTCTCCGCCGACTCAGCTGGGCCCGACGAGATTGAAATGTTGCGTTGTTCCGTTCCGAGCCTCCCCGCTCCTTTCCCGGATAATGGAGACTAGCAGTGAAAAACAATTAACTCGTCCGGCCTGAAAGAGGCTGCAATTGAGTTGCAAAAGCGCACTCTAGGCCCCTCCACTCACCACGTGCTTCTCTTTGTGCCGCGTGTCCATTGCAGATCCGACACCCCGATGACGAGACCCACTGCACGCTGTGCAAGCTGGGGACGCTGCCCGATGCCCACAAGCAGTACTGTCGCCCCATTCCGGAGATATATCTGCGTCCGGAGTCCGCTTGGGCCATTGGAGCGATGGCATTTAGCGCGACCGGCATCCTGGTAACGCTCTTTGTGATGGGCGTGTTTGTCAGGTGAGCACAGGGGCGAAAATAATGGAATTCCCATTTTAATATAGGGTTACAATGGGGAAAATGTAGAGAAATGTGACCCTTAGGATACCCTGCCTTCCTGCCTACTTTCAATCAATGTCTTGAAATATCTAGTAACTCAACTTGAACAAACTAAGCCCTTAAATATGTTCGGTAATTTATCTTTGATATTTTTCGACCTTAAGCTGTTAACTTTTGTAACTAGTTTGTACCTTTGAAATCCCGGTTTTTCTCGACTCATCCATTGGCACGATAAAGTTTGCTTGTGTCGTTGATATGGCGCAGCAATTAAAAACTTTTCCCCTGGCCCCAGCTGCTAACTTTGCCACAAAATGTACGAGCAGATACGTTAAAAATATGTTCTAATTGGTGCAAAGGATTCAAATGGTTACGATGCAAGTTTCTAACTTCAGTTATGGTGTTTCCCTTCGCTGTCTCCCTCCCCTGCCAGGCACAACGACACGCCCATCGTGCGGGCCTCGGGCCGGGAGCTGAGCTACATCCTGCTGGCGGGCATTTTCATGTGCTACGGCGTCACCTTTGCCTTGGTCCTGAAGCCCACGAACATAGTGTGCGCCATTCAGCGGTAAGTGTGCAAATTGCAGAGGTGTTGCCCGATTTTACACCGCCCTTCGCTGTTTACAGGTTCGGCGTTGGCTTCTGCTTCACGGTCGTCTATGCCGCCCTGTTGACCAAAACGAACCGGATTGCGCGCATCTTCAAAGCGGGCAAACAGTCCGCCAAGCGACCCTCGTTCATCAGTCCCAAGTCCCAGCTGGTAATCTGTACGTGCCTGGTCAGTGTGCAGGTGAGTGCGGTTTTCGGTGGGGCTTCGCAAGGATGCGGATGCGGATGTGGCCGAGGCTGTGGCTGCGGATGCGGGATGTAGCTGCCGCTAACAACGTCGTATTAACTCGCACTCCCCCTCCACTCCAGATACTCATCAACGGCGTTTGGATGGTAATTGCACCATCACATGCCATGCATCATTATCCCACACGCGAGGATAACCTGCTCGTGTGCGACTCCTACATCGACGCCTCCTACATGATTGCGTTCTCCTATCCGATATTCCTGATTCTCATTTGCACGGTCTACGCGGTGCTCACGCGAAAGATACCTGAGGCCTTCAACGAATCGAAGCATATTGGTGGGTACACTTTGCCACTAATTAAAATGATTACTTTATTGCGAATATATATGGGTGTGTAATCACGGCAGAGCTATATTGTTAAAGGAAGTACTTACTTTGATAGAGTGAAGGGCCATTTGGTCCGAACATATTGAATACGAATGAAATTCTACGAAATTCCTATAAAATATTCAGTATCAGTGACATCAGGATTTATGCAAACAATCACTGCCGCATCGCTATTCATAACACCTTAATTAATTCACTTATGCGGACATCAAATTGTTGGAAAAATATACATTTATTTATGATTTTGCACATTTAAAATTGGAGGTGAAACTTGAATAATATTTTATACATATATGATTTCTTTGCAGGTTTCACCATGTACACGACCTGTGTGATTTGGCTGGCCTTTGTGCCGCTCTACTTCGGCACCGCCAACCATGTGCCGCTCCGTATTACCAGCATGTCGGTGACCATCAGCTTGTCCGCCAGCGTGACCATCGCCTGCCTCTTTTCACCGAAGGTGAGTCCGCTTAATTGCGAAGTGGGAGTCAGGGTCCGAGTGGAGGTGGGAGTGCCCGAAGATGGCTCCGCCAATTGATTGCCAGACGAGCCATCGGTAATTGCGTTATGCATTAATTACTGCGTATTTTTCTGGCGCCACGTTAAATGATTTTGGGTGCAGCCGGCACCCCAAATGGCCATTGGCCATTTTTATTCCACTTTATTCGCTCCGGATGCGAAGACGAGTGGTTCATTAAAATGCAATAAGGCGGAAGACGACGGGGAGGCGGGCACAAAGGGGTTTTTAATTCAGCTGCCGGATTCATAATTTGCGATGTGTTGCCAGCCATATTGTTTTTAACGTTCCCCGGCAACTTGCTCGGGGTGCTTGTGGGTCCTTTGCCATTTCATTATGTTTAATCGGGAGAAAGTTGAAATGTCAACAAGCCAAGTCCTCGGAGCAAGCTGCTCGAAAGCCCCGCTGACCCTGAGACCTCGTCCTGCGGCGCTGCTGTTTTTCTGCGTTTTTATGTGTTAATCCCCAGCTCCGTTGCGGCCATATTTTTTAATACCCTTCGTTATTACCCATTAAGTCGCAGGCAAACTGCAAGCCAAGCCAAATATCGGCAGTTGGCAGTTGGCAGTTCGTGAAGCGAAGGGTGCAGCAGAAGGGAATTTCCGGGCGGAATTCAACTGCCAAACTCAGCAGCTTATCCTTGTATCCTGCCATGTTTGCGTTCCTTAGTTGAGAATGTTTTCGCGGAAGTTTTTCCAGCATTAAAGTGATACATCTAGGAAGTTGCATTTATTTAACGATAAAGGGAAGTTTGAGAAATGGGTAAATCAGACCGAAACCCGATTACAAATTGAGCCAACACAATTGTACCTATCATAGTCATAGCTCCTCGAAACCTACTTAAATGGTTACATTTTATGGCTCTGTTCTGTCTGCATATTCCGGGCACAAAGTGGTAGAGCGAGGGGTGGCGGGCACGGGGCCATAAACACTCGGCACAGGTGCTATTATTAAATGTCAGAGCATAAAATACTCCTTGGGCCACTGGCTGGCTAACCGGGCCAACTGTCCGCTATCAGATGTCACCTAATGCACGGTTACAGTAACACAAACACACAACACGAGACTACAACACACACTACACACACACACACACCCACAACTCGGGCCATAAAAATGCAATTTACAATCGCCGGCACTGGGGCAAAAGGCTAAATAAAACAGAAGAAAGTGGAAAGGTGGCATGCCGCAAAGCGACTGGGGATCACTGGACTAAGAGCCAACAACTAAAGCCCGGCCGTAAAGGTGCCAACTGGGCGGGCCACGCCCGCTTCCGGCGGAACAAAGGCGCACCGGACTGGTAAGCAATTTCGACATCCGACTGCCGTTCGCCCTTTCCTTGTCCGGCTGCGCCTCAGTTTGTTTTCCCACTTCCCCCGTTTGTTTGTGGCACATGCGAGAGGGGAAAACAAGAAAACAATAACAAACGGCGTCCAAATGGCAGCCAAACAATGTCAAAGCACGGCGGAAATGACCGTACGCCGTACGGCCGTACAGGCTACGTAACCCAACGCAGCGTAACGCAATTCGGAACGTAACGTTGGGGCACTGCAAAAAATGTTTAGAGATGTTTGTAACACGTTTTTGGCTTAGTCTTAGACAGCGTCCTTTTTACGAGTAACTACCAACATTTATACTTAACATTGTTTTCGTTCCAAATTGTATTTAATTTTAACTCGAATTGGATTTGAATTGTATTTAAATTTGATTAGAACTTGATTTGAATTTGATATGAATTTTACACGAACTTAGTTTAAATTAAATTGGAAAACAATGAGAACTTGCTTTTAAATTTGATTTTGAATATGATTTAAAGTTGATTTGATATTTGATTTAGATTTTATTTACATTTGTTTCGAATACTTATAACATTTCTAATAATCTTAAATTTAATTTGAATTCTGTAAGAATTTTTTTCTGTGCCTGCGTTTGACTCAAGTCGTTGGCCTCTGTTTGTCCCACAATTACTGCTGGTAAGCGAAATGGGAAATGGTTAATGACACTTGGACTGGGATTGGAATTGGAATTGGTTCCTTTCAGTGGGCGTGACCGATGCCAGTGGGCGGTGGCAGGTCACGCACTGAGCTCCAATAAAAGCCACCAGCAAAAGCCAGAGATTAGAGCAAGGAGACTGAGAAATTAGATATCGCGCTTAAACCTCCATTGCTTACACTGGGTGGTATGATTAATGCCTGATAGCGCACATCAGCTCCTGGGTCAATCGGGGAAATTAACGTAATTGGAAGCACACTGATTTTCCCACTCGAACGCACGTCCGTGTCTTTGCAGTTGTACATAATACTCATACGCCCCGAGCGCAACGTGCGCCAGAGCATGATGCCGCCGCGCTATGGCAACATGCACCGCACCGCCGGAACCGGTCCCTCCTCGATGATGGCTGCCGCCGTGGTGACCGCTGCCACATGTGCGCAGGAGGAGAAGATCCAGAAGCATATCACGCCCACAAACACGGGTAAGCAGTTCGTGGGGGGATTGTTGTCAGGGATACACTTGGTCATGAGAGTTCATCATCATTATTAGTGACTTTAATCTTTTAAATTCCTACATCATTCGAATTGAAGATATATTTTATGTAGTATTATTTGTTTGAATAAAAGTCACTATTCCTTTCTGTACAAATCTAACAGAGCACTCGCTCAAGACGAAAAAACTGTGCGAAATGGCCACGCAGACGATTTCCAGCATTATCACGTCGCTGGACATCAACGCATACAACCAGATACCATATGCCGATCAATATGTGCCAAACAATGCCGCAACGGCCACGACCACGCCCACGGATAAGAACAGTGGCAACGGCAATAGCAGCAGCAATGGCAGTAACAATAGCAATAGCAATGGCAACGGCAACACCAACGGCAATAGCAATGGATGTGGCGACGAGGTTGCCGAGCAAGTGGTGGCCAATAACAACAAAATCAATCAGAGGCAGCACGGCCAGGCGGTGGTGGGCTTCGCCCTTGCGCCAACAACGGCTAACAATCACATAAGCGGCTCGCCAGCAGCGGGCGTTGCAACAACAGCAACGGCGACGGCGACTGACGAGGCACCAGCAGCTGCAAATACAACGGGAGCACTGGGAGCAGCCACGGGGGGCAATGTCAACGAAACCGCATCGCTAGGAGCCAACACTGGCCATGTCACTGCGAGTGGAAATGGAGGGCAGCGACCGCCGGTTCTGCAAACAAACTTATAGCTAAACGCACAGCAATTGCAGCAGCAGTTGCTGAAGGAGCAGCAGCGACAGCAGGCCGAGTTGCAGCAGCAGCAGCCGCAGCAGCAACCTGCCACACAAAGCTCTTCCAGCGATGCAGGCAGCACGGGCAGCGGAAGTGCCGCCAAGAAGCGAGCCGCCATTCCCGTTTAGGCTGCCATGGGGGAAGCCCCTTCCCTAACAATACGTAAGTAAAGCAAGCAAGAAGATGTTTCAGGGGTCAGAGAACAATTGCGGTTGTCACAGGTATATCTCCCAACCCCATCCAGTTTGAACCCATTTGTTAAGAATTTCCTTAAAGTGTTTTCTCGGCTTAACCAGTAAATAATATGATATTTGTAAGTAAAATAATTGAGGTGGCATCTTGAAGCCACTTGTGGGAATGCACATTTCCATGGTCCTTGTAAATTGAAGACACCAGAGCAGTAAGCAGGCACGAGTGAACTGAATTTGTAAAGCCTAGAGAAATATGTAGGTCAGCTTGATAAGACATTTTTTCGTAATTCTTTCCAAGTACGAGTAAATACAAGTGTAAGCATTGAAACCAGAGATATGTATATGTCAAACTTGTCATCCCTTTGAAACCTACCAATAAGCGTTTAACTCTTAAGCTTATCTAGTTCTCTAAGCGTTGTTTCAAGAGAGTTCCAAACGAAACAAAAAATGCAAAAAATGTGATATAATTTCAAAAATGTGTTTTCTACAACCAGAGCGACTAGGGAACTATCTGAATATTGTGAAATTACGTAGCATAAGCCAGGCAAACGCTGTACAGTGAGCACCGGGAGAGGAGCGATTTTTTGCGAGGGCGCAATTATGTTGCAAAAGGGCTGGGAAGCTGGAAAGCTGGGTAACTGGGGAGCAGCCCCTCTGCAACATAGCGGCAAGTCGAGTCGGAGAATCCAGCTAGTAGGTAGAACAATTACAATTGCATTTATTGTGTTGTTTGAGCCCATCAACATGGTAGATTTAATTGTTGTCCCACTGAGTTGTACATACCCTACGGGGAAACGAAGCGGAAGTCGTAGTTATAACCTTTATGTGAATACGGATTAATGTTATTTGTGTGCCGCTTACCACCACTCGATATGTAAACCGCATAGTTAAATATTTGTTATAGAGCGCAAGTAATGTCTAGCCAAATCGTGGGTACAAAACTAGCGAAATATATTCGTTTTCCGTGTCTGTGTGTTAAGTGTAAATACTCGTTAAAGGACCCAACGAGGCTCCGATATATTTCCGATAATTACTCGATGTATAGTTATTAAAACTATTGACAAACAATACGCTAAATGTTATTTGGCAGCATATATGTATATTTACGAATAAAGACGAATATCATGGAATTCCAAACCAAACGTCTACGGATCTGGATATATATACAATATGGAGGTAAGAACCAAGGCTTCGGCGGGCTGCAGAGTGAGGTTACCGTACCAAACACTGTTTGAGTAAAACGCAATTAAACTTTGAAACTCCATATGGAGGATGTCACATCTATCACTCACCCCACTGTTTTGTCCGAGTCCAGACTCTTAATGATTAGTCTATAAACGGAGCGATCCGAGTCAAGGTCGGGCAGGTACACGCTTTCCTCCACCGTGCCAAAGTTTATTGCCAGAACATATTTGGCTTCGTCGGCGTACTTGCTGTGAAGGTAAGATACATTATATATTATATCCCAGTACCGCACTGCCTACTCACCGTTGAACCACAAAGATATCCTCCGACATCACCCAATATTTGGTGGAACCGTTCTGCAGGGTGATGGATGATTTTCGCAGGGCCACCAGTTCCTTGTAAATTTTCAGGTGGGATTCCTCTGCCGCCAACTCCGTTCCACGTTAACGGTCTTGTAGTCAGCCGCCAGTGGCAGCCACGTGGTGGATCCGTTGGTGAAGCCAGCATTAGCGCCCGAAGTCCACTGGAACGGAGTCCGCTCCGGATCCCTAGTGTACTGCTCGTAGATGTCAGGATTCGAGTTGCAGCCCCACGGATCGACGGTGTCCTCCCAGCTGATCTCGCCGTCGGTCATGCCGATCTCCTCGCCCTGGTAGGTGACACTGACGCCCGGCAGGATCATAACCAGCATGTTCATGGCATCGATGAACTCCTTGCCATACCGACTGGCAGCCCTGCGCTTGTCGTGGTTGCCTAGCTGGAATTTTAGGGAAATAAGTGCCTTAGATTCTCAGCTTCCTAGCTTTTTCCAACTCACCACCCAATTGGGCGTACGACCCGCCGGCATATTCTTCAGCCACAAATCGATCGCCTCCTTGACGTGGCCAGCACTCAGACCCTTCTCCTCCATCACAGTGATGAGGTTGAAGTTGAAGGGCAGGTGGGCTCCCTCCCTGCTTCGATTGCCGTAGAACTGCATGGTGAACCAGGCGGGGGCGTACGTCTCTATCAGCAGAACACTCGAGTCTCCGCCGTAGATGCGCTGATAATCGTCCAGCACAGTGCGCCACTGATAGACCATGTCTATGGTCTCCGGCTGGTTCTCTATGTACTTCACGGTCAGGTGATTACGATCTTCGGCGTCATCGGTAGCCCCGCTCAACACCTCGTCGGGATACTGGCCCGTGGCATCCGGCAGGACCTCGAAGAGCGGCGGCAGGGCATCGCACCTGAAGCCGGACACTCCCTCCTTCAGCCAGTAGCGCAGCACGCGCTTCATTTGCTCCACCACTGCGGGATTCCGGTAGTTGAGATCCGGCTGCTGCACGGCGAACTGGTGAAGGTAGTACTGCTGCCGCACCTCGTTCCACTCCCAGGCACTGCCCCGGAAGTACTGCAGCCAGTTGGTGGGCGGCTCCCTCTCGCCAGTAGTCGCGTTCACCTTTCCATCGTGCCACACGTAGTAGTCTTCGTAGCCCCTCTCGCGAGCCACTGACTTCTTGAACCAGACACTCTCATTGCTCGAGTGGTTGGGAACAAAGTCCAGAATAATCTTCAGGTCCAACTCTTTGGCTCGCTTGATCAAGGCCCTGAAGTCCTCAAGGGTTCCGTACTCTGGCTGGATGTCGAAGAAGTCGGATATGTCGTAGCCAAAGTCCACCATGGGCGAGGTGAAAATGGGCGACAGCCAGGCAGCGGTGACGCCTAGATCTTTTAGGTACTCCAATTTGCTGGTGATGCCGTTCAGATCTCCGATGCCATCGCCATCTGAGTCCATAAAGGAGCGCGGGTAGATCTGGTAGAACTGGGCATACTGCCACCAGTCCTTTCTAGTTGCGGCGGAGGAGGACTCACCCGGGCCGATGGCGAATAGCAAAAGTGTGAGGAGCGCTGCGAGCTCCATTGTTGCTTGTTAGAAATCCAAAGTGTTATGAGCGAACCACCGGGAATTGATTGTGGTTTTAAACGTCTTTCGCTTTATCTGCTTGATAAGGCTGATAAGCTCTCCTCAGGTGAGTAAATCAAAAGTAGGGCCATCAAATCGCGTTGCCCGGAACTGATATAGGAAAAGTTTTTCACCCAAAGTGCCTGCTCGAGTGTTTTGCCGAGTGAGTCAACTTGATGCCCGTTTATCATTTAAGCCCCCGTAATCCAGCCATTTCAGCCTGATTGAAAGCCTATAAAAGCAGCAGCCCTTGGTAATTGCAATCAAATTCCGAAATGCTGACAACACTGATAAATCGTGCGGGTGTCCTGGCGCTATCGCTGGTCATCCTGGCCCAGCCGAGCTGGTCGTGCGAGACCACGGCTTCGGCCACAGCCACCAAGGACTGGTGGCAGAATGCCCAGTTCTACCAGATCTACCCGAGATCCTTCATGGACTCCGATGGCGACGGCATTGGTGACCTGAATGGAATCACCAGCAAATTGGAGTACCTCAAGGATCTGGGCGTCACCGCTGCCTGGCTGTCGCCCATTTTCACCTCACCGATGGTGGACTTTGGCTACGACATATCCGACTTCTTCGACATCCAGCCGGAATACGGAACCCTTGAGGACTTTAAAGCTCTGATCAAGCGAGCTAAAGAGTTGGACCTAAAGATCATCCTGGACTTTGTGCCAAACCACTCGAGCAATGAGAGTGTGTGGTTCAAGAAGTCGGTGGCCCGCGAGAAGGGCTACGAAGACTACTACGTGTGGCACGATGGGAAGGTAAATTCCGCTACCGGAGCCAGGGAGCCTCCGTCCAACTGGCTGCAGGCCTTCCGGGGCAGTGCCTGGGAGTGGAACGAGGTGCGGCAGCAGTACTACCTACACCAGTTTGCCGTGCAGCAGGCTGACCTAAACTACCGCAATCCCCTTGTGGTGGAACAAATGAAGCGGGTTCTGCGCTACTGGCTGGATCTTGGAGTCGCCGGCTTCCGATGCGATGCTGTTCCCGTGCTCTTCGAGATCGAGACGGATGCTAATGGTCAGTATGCCGACGAGGAGGTAAGCGGTCTGACGAACGACACAGAGGCGCGGAACTACTTGAAGAGCGATCTGATAGAGAATCGTCAAGAAACCATTGACATGGCCTACCAGTGGCGCGTCGTAATGGACGACTATCAGCGCATCCACGGCGGCGATACGCGGGTCCTGCTCATTGAGACTTACGCCCCGCCCGCCTACACGATGCAGTTCTATGGCAATCGTAGCGTTGAGGGAGCCCACCTACCGTTCAACTTTAACCTGATCACCGTGCCGGCCAGCGAGGGTTTCTCGGCGAGCTCCGTCAAGTTGTCGGTGGACAACTGGCTGAACAATCTTCCCTCTGGTCGCACCGCCAACTGGGTGATAGGGAACCACGATCAGCGGCGGGCGGCCAGTCGGTATGGAGCTGCCAATGCAGACGCGATGAACATGCTGGTGATGATCCTGCCGGGAGCCAGTGTTACCTACCAGGGCGAGGAGTTGGGCATGACCGATGGCGAGATTAGCTGGGAGGACACCCAGGACCCAGCGGCCTGCAACTCAAACTCAGAGATCTACGAGCAGTTCACCCGCGATCCCTCACGCACGCCCTTCCAGTGGACGAGTGGCACCAATGCAGGATTCTCCACAGCATCCAAGACGTGGCTGCCACTGGCGGCGGACTATCAAACGGTGAATGTGGAAACGGAAACTGCGGCCGAGCGTTCCCATTTGAAGATTTACAAGTCGCTGGTGGAGCTGAGAAAATCCTCGGTGACTCTGCAAAATGGTTCCACAAAATATGCGGTGCTGAGTGACAGTGTGTTTGTGGTAAAACGGTGAGTCAAACTTATGCAAGACCTCACCCACTGGATTAAGAGACAGATAAACCTCTTTCGCGGAATTCTGACAGCTACTTTAAAAGAACTTCATAACATATTACCCTTGCAGTTACCTCTCCGGCTCGCAGACCATTATTTACGTGGCAAACCTGGCCAGCAATGGTGTCACCGTGAGCCTGCACGACTTCGACCAGAGCCTGCCCACGCACCTGACGCTCCTAGTGCGCAGCCTGCAGTCCGCAAAGGCGGAGGGGTGAGCGGTCCTTCGAAACGCGACAATATCCGACAATATTGACCTTGGCTATCCTTTCAGCTCCCTGTTCGAAGTCACCGGTCTGAGTCTGGCGGCCGGCGAGGCCTTGGTGCTGAGCGCTTCCTGATTCGATTGGACTTCCTTGTACATGGCGCTCTTGAAGAACATACCGACCCGGGCCACTCAATCGGCATTTATCTCCGGCTCAAAGCAAATATGCCGCGGCTTGCATAAATAAATAAATAAGCAAAGAACCAGACAAACAAACCACTCCACCCCGGGTACGCCACACATATCCTGAGCCCCCAGATAAGCTCGAGTGCCCGAGTGCGTTCTCTTTTAATTCCCGGTTCGGCGGCGACGGGGTTCGCCATTTAAAGTGTTTACACACAAATTAAAGTCAAGCACAAGTCCCCGCCCCGCCCCGTATTCGTTCGACTTGTGTTCGTTTGGTAAGTATTTCGTGTTTTATACTCGCAGGGCGGACCCCCAAGAGTATGTGTGTGTTTTACACAATGTAAATACAGACGACGGCCAGGGACTAGGCCTATAAAGCAGCAGCAGCAGGGTCCCCCAGCATCGCGGACTCTTTGAAGTCGAAACCGTCGAGAGGGGGGCTTGATGAGTTCACGCAGATAGCTCTGGCAATTTTCCCTGAGAGATTTATTAGCAATCTTGGAAATTTCTGAGGCAACCCCGCAGTATTTATTCTCTGTCCCCCCAAAAGAGGGCAGCTGAAAGCAGAACTTCAATTGCGTTATAAATAATTAAATTGCGTTTACACATGGTAATTGGCAGACGCCTGCGATACCCCGGCATCGAGTATACGCCCCGGTTGCCAGATGCAAGGATTTTTGGCTTATAGAAACTTGTCTCGCCGTACACACACACACTCGAGCTATTGCGGCCAACACGAGCTGGGTCGAGGGATGGGAGAAGGTAGGGATCCCTGCCGGAGCCCCTTTAGACCGCCTGAAATAACAATTCCGTTAACGCTCACTGAAGCCGAGTAATTACCTGACTTGAGTGGATTTCACGTGCGATTAGTTTGAGAACAATAAACAGATTGAAATGCGAAGGGCGCCCCGTCTGCCTTAAAATCTATACAAATTATTTTCTCCGTTTAAATAATCTCAGACTGCCAGCCAGCCGTTCGATTTGTTCGGTTGTGCCTTTGTCGAAGCTGAAAAATTAGCAGTCTGCGCCGGCCGGGCCACAAAAATGAATAAAATGGAATCGTGTAAATGGCTGCGTGACCCGTCAGGCCCATTAAAAAGGTCACAGACTCGGCTCCAGTTCCAGTTCCAGCTCCAGCTTGCGCACGTGACCAGAAACCCTAAAAAAAAAAACACTACACGAAGGGAAAAAGAAATGCGTATGGAATTGTGGATGGATGATTGTGGAGAATGAAAACCGCAAAGCAGGACAGGACAGACGGCAAAGCAGTGCCACCTGATCGCAGGGCCTTTCCTCTGCCTTTTGTGCATTTCATTTTCGAGCAGATAATGAAGTTAATTTCCCAGGGAGGAGAGGGAAATAAGGCGCCCAAATGATTACATTTAAGATGATTTTCGCAGATTTACGCAGCTCGGACAAAAGTTTTCTCCCCTTCCGATTGGAAAACTTTTAAAACGCATTAAGCCCGCCGTAATCTGCAGGGGTTCCGAGCTCCCGAGAACCGGAAGCGAGCATCCCGCCACATCCTTGCACATTTAGTTAACGAATTCGTGTTACCCGACACCGTTTGCATATTAATATTGCGAGCCCCATATTTGAGTTTGATTTCAGGCCACTCTTAACGAGCTGCGCTCACCACCGGTGGCGGCACGTGCCAGCCGGCCAGGTGAGTCCCGGGCCGGGGAGTTCATCTAATCGCTGGCCGCTCATTAATTGCACCGCAAACAGAGCTCATAACTGGCAGCCAACGGGTTGTCGAGGTGGAGCCTGGCCAGCAGTCGCTCATTTGAATGGCTCTCACGTAGGTGATGTTTCGGTGTTTCGGGGCTGGTGATGTTTTCGGGTCCATTGTGGGGTCAAAGTTGACAACTGATGCCGCAAAGAGCCCCGGCCGATGACAGGCCAATTGTCGCCGGTTGTGATGAACTGCGCTCAGATTCGCACGATGATGGTGCACGGTGGTACGGCTTTAATGTCATTTAACAGAGTGGAACGGCTTTAAAGGCCTCACTTACCGGGTTAGTTTTGGGTGAGGGGAACCGAAAATAGAAGCCAAGGCGAAAATTCATCATAATTTCACTTCATTTTTTATGAGTAAATTAAAAAGCCAGCCAGGGGTGCTTTTCTCTGCGGCTGTCTCGCCTGTCAAGTGCGACAACTACAGCCACATCCCATCCACATTGGCGTAGCACTCCCACGCACACTCACCTCATTTCCGAGACACCTTCTGCGGTCCTTCGTCCTTTTTGTGTGGCAGGCAACGCTGCGTATGCGTGATTTGTGTGTCTTATCAATCACGTCTAATGGAATTTCTTTTGCCCCCGCCTCATCCTCGCTGGCTGGGAGACTGCGCTGACTCTTGAACCAGGACAAAGTTCCCTAATAATTTATAATAAGTTGGCCCAGCACGCGACCTTAAAATTGAAAAGTTTTCCAATGTCGTTCGCCCCAATGACTTATACGCCCATATAACAGGCCATCCCATCGATGTACTTTATGTGTGTTACGTGTATTATTCTTGTCGAACTTATGATTATGTAAACTCTAGGCAGACTCCAAAATCAGGGCCGCATACGGCTCCAAGGACAGGTTGCTCAGGGTGACGGCGTCCCTGCAAGCGTGAGAAGGGAACTTGTTAATAAGGTATTTAATTTTTGGCATTAAGAAGCCACTCACCCAACGGTGGCCTTGGCCAGCGGATTCAGCAACTTGATTTTGTAGTTTCCGGTGGCATACAGGGCACTGGCCACATCCACTCCAGAGATAGCGGTGTCCAGGACATTGGCTACCAGCACGTAGGTGCTCTCCCCACTCAGAGATCTCTTGATGGCCACCACATTGTTGCCCACATTCGCATATCGAGTGGCGCCCAGCTGCAGGGTCTTCTGCTTGCGCAGCTCCACCAGCTGCTTGTACAGGCTCAGGTGACTGGGACTCGTGGCGTTCTCACTCTTCACATTCACGGTCACATAGTTCGGGTTTATGGGCAGCCAGGTGGTGGAATTGGTCGAGAAGCCAGCGTTGGCCTCGTCGCTCCACTGGAACGGAGTCCTTGCAGGATCCCTGGTGAACTGCTCGTAGATCTCTGAATTCGAGTTGCAGGCCGCCGGATCGCGACTGTCCTCCCAGCTGATGTCCAGATCGGTCATGCCCAGCTCCTCGCCCTGGTAGGTGACACTCACGCCAGGCAGGAACATCTGCAGCATGTTCATCAGATCTATGCGGTTCTCGCCATACCGACTGCCCACTCGACGCTGGTCATGATTGCCCATCTGCACACCACATTCAATTAGTTTATAAAAATGATTTAAGTATTAACAAGAGTGGCTTAATCGGCTTGAGGCCAGGGACACTTACCACCCAGTTGGCTGTCTGTCCGGCGGGCATCTGGGTCATCCAGCTGTTGATAATCTTCACGAATCCCACCGCGTTCAACTGAGTGTTGTTCTTGTCCCCATTGCCGCCCACGATGAACTGGAAGTTGAAGGGGATCTGGGCGCCCTTTGTGGTGCGGTTGCCATAGAACTGCATCACATAGTCCAGCCCCGAGTAAGTCTCCACCATGATTACTCTCGTGTCGCCACCGTGAATCCTCTGGTAATCATCCAGCAAAGTCCTCCACTGGTAAACCATTTCCACGGTCTCGCGCAGGTCCTGGGTGTAGATGTGCTTCAGATAGGAGGAGTCATCGGGATCGTCTGTGTACCCGCTCAGGGGCTCATCCGGGTAGCGACCATCGGCGTCGGGCAGCACCTCGAAGCACCAGGGCACAGCGTCCATCCGGAAGCCGGCCACTCCGCGGTCCAGCCAGTAGGTCAGAACTCGCTTCATCTGCGCAACCACGGCGGGATTGCGGTAGTTGAGATCGGGCTGCTTGACGGCGAACTGGTGAAGGTAGTACTGCTGCCGCACCTCGTTCCACTCCCAGGCACTGCCCCGGAAGGCCTGTAGCCAGTTCGAGGGGGGCTCCCTCACACCAGTGGAGGCGTTGACGTAGCCGTCGTGCCACATGTAGTAGTCCTCGTAGCCCTTCTCCCGATTCACGGACTTTGTAAACCAGACATTCTCGTCGCTCGAATGGTTCGGCACAAAGTCTAGGATGATCTTGATGTTTCGCTTGTTGGCCTCGGCGATCAGCTCGTCGAAGTCGGACAGCGTTCCGTACTCGGCTTGAATGTCAAAGAAGTCGGAGATGTCGTAGCCAAAGTCCGCCATGGGCGAGGTGTAGATGGGCGACAGCCAAGTGGCCGTCACTCCGATCTCCTTCAGATAATCCAGCTTGGAGATGATTCCCTGCAGGTCGCCAATGCCATCGCCATTGGAGTCCTTGAAGGAGCGCGGATAGATCTGATAGAACTGCGCCACCTGCCACCAGTCTCGAGTGGTGTCCGTGGAGGTGGAAGCCCTCTCAAGGAGCTCCGGATCCACAACTCCCGCTCGCCCAAGGGCACAATGCAGACCGAGAGCGAGTATCGCCGCTATTAGGTTATTCAGACACGCCATGGCTGACTGACCACCCGGCCGGTGGAAACCCCCTTTTATAGCCCGCCTCCCAGAGATCTTTCCACCGATAAGCTCGAGTACTATGACTGCCTTTATTTTCCGCTAATAACTACGGTGGGAACTCAACGACTGCTCAGATAGAGCGCCACTTGAGCCAGCCAGAGATAAACACCGAGAACGGGAAGCGAGCGGAGCTCTCCGTTGGTGGCGTAACCGTAATAAGATGAGGTAGCCTCCAGGATCAGCGAGTCCTTGGGCTGCAGCTGCAGCGAGGTAGAGTTGATGAGATCGCTGCAAAATGGAGAACGTTAGGTTTACTTTAATAAACTCCCAAGGGCGAGTAACATACCCCACTTTAACTTGAGATCGCTCCGTGACCACCACAACTTTGAGCTGAGGCGGCAAGTCCTTGAAAGTCTGCTGCAGATTGATAGTCTCCACTCCATCGTAAATATTCATCAAGGTCAGTAGGGTTGACTCACGCTCAAGGGAGCTGAAAGAGACTCGGGTTTTATTATCTGCAAGTATTTTCACAAACAACCATAACCACCCCTCACCGTTTCACGGCCAGCACTGCATCGCTGAGGGCCTTCACTTGGGTGTCACCCCGCTGGAGGGTCCGAGATTGCCGCCTCAATTGCCACAGCTGCTTGAAGACATTCAGGTGACTCAGAGGCTTCTGGCGCTCCTGCTCCACATTGACCTGCTTGAAGTCCGGGGCTATGGGCAGCCAAGTCTTGCTGGCATTGCTGAAGCCGGCATCCTGGGCGTCGCTCCACTGGAAGGGCGTGCGCTCCGGATCGCGGGAGAACTGCTCATAGATGCTCGGATTGGTGTTGCAGGCAGAGGGATCCACGGTGTCCTTCCACGAGATCCACACATTGGTCATGCCCAGCTCCTCGCCCTGGTAGGTAACACTGGCACCGGGCAGAGTGCTGGTGAGCATGTTCAGCATGTCCACGCGATCTGTGCCCATTCGGGAGCCAACTCGGGGCTTGTCGTGGTTTCCAAGCTGCAGTTAAAATAAAGAGTTACTAAAGGAACCAAATCGTGTGACAAATGAAAAACAAAAATGATATACTTTAAATGAATCAATAAGAGATTGAGAGGATCTCTAAAATAATATATCTTCAGCAAATTCTGTCTCTTATTTCTTAATATTATTGCTTAATCAATTTTCATTGCAAAATCACATAATTCCCACAAATGTAAGCAATCTATTGAATAAACAAAAACAAATTAAAGCCTTATCGAAACCCAGGAGAGTAAACAAATTCGATGAAAAACAATATACACTTCTGTTGATTGCCCTTTAAGTGGGCTGTAAAAGCTTCATTTTCTATAAAATATTGGTGTAATCTTTAGCTTAGTTATTTCAAGGGGATTATGGTAGCAAATAGTAATACAACTTACCACCCAGTTGGCGGTGCGTCCCTTGGGCATGTGCTGGAGCCACTTTTGGATGGTTCCCTCGTAGGCGTGGGCATTCGACGAGTTGGAGATTTCGCTAATCAGCAGAAAGTTGAACGGCAGCTGGGCTCCCTCCGAGGTCTCGTTGCCATAGTAACGCATCACGATGTCAATGGGCGAATAGGTCTCGGCCATCAAGATGCGCTCCTCGCCGCCGTTCTCCCGCCGGAAGGCGTCCAGCACGGCTCGCCAAGAGTAGACCAGGTCAATGGTCTCCGGCTGATCCACGGTGTAGATGTGCTGCAGATAGCCGTAGTCCTCGGGGTCGTTGTCCCAATCATTGCGCGGTTCGTCGCGATACTGGTTCTGTGCATCCGGCGCTATCTCGAAGACATGGGGCACTGCATCGATGCGAAAGCCGGAGACGCCCTTGGCCAGCCAAAAGCGAAGAACGTTCTGAGGGGGAGGGGAACATTTTTAATAATATTGGGAAATTTATAAAGCTTTTAATGACGATTTTTAATTAAGATTTAGTAAATAAATGGATAATTACTCAATAGGAAATTTAATTAATTATAGAATCTCTAATCGTGAAAGGTTTTTAGCTGAAAATACATCTTAAATGGGGTCAGAGAAGTAGTCTTTAAATAGATATCTCTAATTTAAATGTGAATGTGAAAGAAGTTTAAAATACACTATATAATTCACAATTACTACCATTAATTCCTATTATTCTATACTCACATTCATGGCCTCGCGAACCTTCGGGTTACGATAATTTAGATCCGGTTGCTTCTTCACAAACTGATGGAGGTAGTACTCCTGCCGGCCCTCATGCCACTGCCAGGCGCTGCCCCGGAAGACACTAATCCAATTGGAGGGCGGACGGCGAATGCCATTCTCCATGCGGCCCGGATGCCACACATAGAAATCCTTGTACTCCGGATCACCTTCCGCCGATCGTCGGAACCACTCGCACTCGTCACTCGAGTGGTTGGGCACAAAGTCTAGGATGATTTTGATGTCCAGCTTCTTGGCCACTGCCATTAGGTTCTCAAAGTCTGCCATGGTACCAAAGATCGGCGCAATTTCCGTGAAATTGGCAATGTCGTAGCCGAAATCGGCCATCGGTGAGGTGAAGATGGGCGACAGCCAAGTGGCGGTGATGCCGACTTCCTTGAGATAGGGCAGTTGCGCCGCAATTCCTGATCGAGAAGAATTGTTCAATAATATATGGAAAATAAAAACACTTTCCCTGCTTTTCACACCGTTCAGATCGCCCACACCATCGCCGTTGCTGTCTTTAAATGACCTTGGGTAGATCTGGTAGAAGGCGCCAGTCTGCCACCACTTGAGATCCGTGTCCTTCTCGTCGATGTCCACAAAGTCCGCATGGTAGTTGGGGAAGGGCTGGCTCCGAGCCGGACAGAGGAGCTGCAGCAGCACCACCAATAACGCAGCCAGGTGATGCTTCATCATCGCGTGACCGATCTGATTAGACCTAGTTTAGTTCCGATTGGAGCAGACGCTCGAATGCGACTGCCGGTCGAGGAAGCAAGAGATTTATGCAGGGCACTCAGGCTTATGTAAATGTGGGAGAGTAAGGAAGAGAGGGAAGTCACATGGGCGTAGAGAAAGCGTAGTGTAAGATTTATATATGTTATTTATTTATATTGATAAGTATTGAAATTAGTAAAATTCTTTGTCGTTCAATAGGGGCTTAAATCAAATTGGTTTGTCTTTTATTTTCTATATGTATTATTTTTAAATTCACATTTACTCTATCAGATCCCTTCTTATGCTACGCTGCTGGTAAACATTCATATATTTTATTTATAAACCGCGAACCACAAAGAGTAAGAAAGAGAGATCATGAGAGCGAGCATCGCGTACACTTGACAGTTATCACAAGCGAATGAGTAAAGCATATATATACAAACATATATATATATATATATATATTGTCATATACTCTATCAGAAACGTGCAGAAAACAAATAATAACAATACGGTAATTGTTTATGTTTCCACTTATTGAGAAAGCTTTTTTATTTTGTTTAAAATTCTAATAAAAATATTTGTATTTAATAAAGTCAAATCTGAAATTCTCTGTAGAAAAGCTCTGAATACTCAGAGGAAAATGCATAACCCAACATATACTTCTTCAGATGACAGGAATTTCCAGTAATATAAAGGTTAATTATGTGCAGGTCAGCATTAGTTTAAAAATAACTCTAAAATAAATTCAATTAAAATTAAAACCAAGCCACTGTAAATAAGCCCTGGCAGTCATAACCATTTCAAGGGTATTTATTGCTTCCATCCCCCTCTCGAAACACTCACTTGATGGTATTTAAATAACAGTTAGTCATGAATGTGCAATGGATTTATTTATCAAGAGGAGACAATAACCTAAGCCGTCGTGGTGGAGCGCAGCACAATGGCCTCGTGGGGCATCAGGGTCACACTACCAGCGGACACCTGATCGCCGACCTTCTTGATGGACTTCTCGGTGACCAGAGCGTACTGGAACTGGGCGGGCAGGTAGGAGAACACCTGCGACAGATTCACATTCTCAATGGAATCGTAGATGTTGAACAGAGAAATGTAGACGTAGTCGCCGCTCAGATGGCTGCAGAAATTCGAGTATTAAATACATTTTTGAATTAAATCTCTTAATATGGGGTGTATATCCTCTTAACTCACCGCTTGACGGCCAGGACATAGCTGCTAACGGCCTTGATCTCGGCATCACCCTCCTCAATGCTGGGCTCCTCGCGCAGCTGCTGCAGGCGCTTGAACACGTTCAGGTGGCTGAGGGACACACCACGCTCGGTCTTCACATTCCTCTGACGATAGTCCGTGGACACTGGCAGCCAGGTGGACTTGCCGGTGGTGAATCCAGCCTGAGCCTCGTCGGACCAGTGCATGGGGGTACGAGCCGGGTCACGAGAATTGTCCATGTAGTTGGCCTCATAGCCGTTGCAGGCCTGGGGGTCCACTGTGTCCTCCCAGGAGACGTAGCCGTCGAGCATGCCAATTTCCTCTCCCATGTACGTGATGCTGCAGCCGGGCAGCGTGAGCAAAAGGATGTTGAAGAGATCCACACGGTCGGCACCGAAACGGGACCCCACGCGGTTCTTGTCATGGTTGCCAATCTGTTTAAGAAATAATAACATTAATAGTTATCATAAACTAAAAGGGCTCTCGTCATTGGATGAGTAAGAAATATATGGAACTCTAGTAGTCAGGAGCTTTCAGGGATCACAACTAGTACTGTTGTCAACTTCCAATGGTTTTGTATGATATTTTCGAGTGTTGAACCCATTTTAGGATTAGGCGACGCCCATAACTTACCACCCAGTTAGCGCTCTTGCCCTCGGGCATCAGGTTGAGCCAGTTGTTAATCAGGTACTCGTAGTGATAGGCATCGGAGTCGTAGTGCAGATTGCTTATCAGCTGGAAGTTGAACGGTATCTGGGCACCATCGGCGGTCTCGTTGCCGTAGTAGTGCATGACGATTTCGATCGGGGACCAGGTCTCCACCATCAGAATGCTGAATAATGCGGGGGTAATCTATTAATCCCATGACTGTTGGGTGATTCGAACAGCAATTACTCACCGCTCATCGCCGCCGTTGTCGGCCTGGAACTGCTCCAAGATCTCGCGCCATTCGTAGCTGTAAGTTTAAAACAAAATATAATTTAGAGTTCCCTAAAAGCTTTGCAGTTACCCAAACTTACACCAAATGCGGGGTCTCCGGCTGGTCCACCGTGTAGATCTTGTGGGTGTATCCGTACTCATCCGGATCGTTGGTCCAGTCGTTGCGGGGCTCATCCGGATAGTTGCCGTTCTCATCGGCCTCGACCTCGAAGGCATGGTAAATGGCGTCCACGCGGAAGCCATCGACGCCCTTTTCCAGCCAGAAGCGCAGCACGTTGTTCATCTCCTCGCGGACCACGGGATTGCGGAAGTTAAAGTCCGGCTGCTTCTTGTGGAACTGGTGCAGGTAGTACTCCTGGCGACCCTCGTGCCACTCCCAGGCGCTGCCGCGGAACACGCTCACCCAGTTGGTGGGCGGGCGACGGGTGCCGTCATCGTTGAGGAATCCCGGGTGCCAGATGTAGTAGTCCTTGTACTCCTCCTCGCCGGCAGCCGATCGCAGGAACCAATCGGCCTCATCGCTGGAGTGATTGGGCACGAAGTCAAGGATGATCTTCACGTCGAGCTCCTTGGCACGAGCCACCATGTTCTCAAAGTCCTCCATCGTTCCGAACATGGGATCGACAGCCTTAAAGTCGGAAATGTCATAGCCAAAGTCGGCCATGGGAGACTTCAAGAAGGGCGACAGCCAAGTGGCGGTCACTCCGATCTCCTTCAGGTACTCCAACTTCTCGGTCACTCCGTTCAGGTCTCCGATTCCATCGCCATCGGTGTCTTTGAAGGATCGGGGATAGATCTGGTAAAAGGAGGCGGTCTTCCACCAGGGAGCCGCAGCATCGGCGGCCAGCAGGCCGAGAGCCACCAGCAGGAACAGGCTAGTCCAAGTGGTCATTTTTAACTGTTGGCGGCGTGATAGGAATCAGTTTCTTATATACCTGCCACCAGCCTCGACGGAGCCTTTGCGACAATCTACGAGGCTTATCGATGTTAGATTTTTGCGCGAAAACACGTATGACCACCTGGGGAAAATATATGGCGGGACCTTTGGCTCCAGAATAAAAACAGAAGATAGTGAGATTGGTTAGGTCAGAAAAGTGATTTTCTAGGATCAGTGAAACAAGGATAAGAAACCAATTTAGCTAAAGCTTAACAATACTATCAAGTTCTGATCCTGATGGAAACTCTTGGGCCAAAACAAACTCCATTTCCAGGAATAAAGGTAATCCGATAAAGCGATAACATATCATGAAATTTACCAATGATTTGCTTATGATTCCGTGTATTTTCTGTAATCAGAGCTACAGTAATCACAAGGAAATGAGTTCCACATCTATGCGGATCGGGTCTCTAACGACCTACACTCATGTGCTTTCAGTTATTGAATCATTGCCAATTTCCTTATCACAACCTTGAACCCTCAAGCCTTAGTCTTGCATTTATTAGCCCCGAATTGAAGAGCCAATAAATTACTCCCCCCCAGAGAAATCCAAGAAATAATCGATAAGATTAGGCCATATATGCAGTTGAATTCATTTGCCTGCCAATCTGTCTCATGATCTCCGGGCGTGAGCCAAAATCTGACTCCACAGCGGCCTGCTGCCAATAAATTCCACAACCCGGTATCTTGGGAACCCGTTCAGCCTGGCCACGCACTCGGATCATAAATCTGCCATTGGCGTGGGGCTAATCAAGAGTACATTGTGGGGCTTATCGCTTATCGCCTTATCGCTTGGGCCGAGGGGCATAAATAGAAGCACTGCCTAATCCCTCTGGCCATTGGCAATCGATCGATCCACTGGGAGCCATGTTCAAGTTTCTGGTTCTCTCCTGCCTGCTGGCCCTGGTGCTGCCGTCGTTGGCGGAAGTGGGCTGGTGGCGCTCCGCTCAGTTCTACCAGATCTATCCCAGGTCGTTCAAGGATAGCGATGGCGACGGTGTGGGAGACTTGAATGGTAAGTGAAGGAAAAGGAAGCCCCGGAAGCAGACACTCATCCTAGACTCGTGTCGCAGGTGTTACCCAGCAGCTGGCGTACCTGAAGGAGATCGGCGTCACTGCCACATGGCTGTCCCCGATCTTCACCTCGCCCATGGCTGACTTCGGATACGATGTGGCCGATCTCTACAACATCGATCCCATCTTCGGCACCATGGCCGACTTCGATGCCCTGGTGGCACGCGCCAAGGAGCTGGACATCAAGATCATCCTGGACTTTGTGCCCAATCACACCAGTGACGAGTGCGAGTGGTTCATCCGTTCGGAGAACGGCGAGGAGCAGTACAAGGACTTCTACGTGTGGCACACCGGCAAGGTGGTCAACGGCATCCGCCAGCCGCCCAACAACTGGATCAGCGTCTTCCGCGGCTCCATGTGGACGTGGAGTGAGAAGCGTCAGGCCTACTACCTGCACCAGTTCCACGCCAAGCAGCCCGATCTCAACTACCGCAACCCCGCCGTCGTCGAAGCCATGAAGGACGTGCTGCGCTTCTGGCTGCGCAAGGGAGCCTATGGCTTCCGCATCGATGCCGTGCCCCATGTGTTCGAGGTGCCAGCCGATGCCGACGGCAACTGGCCCGATGAGCCCAGGAACGAGGCGGTCAGCGATCCCGAGGACTACACTTACCTGCAGCACATTTACACCACCGACCAGCCGGAGACCCTGGAGCTCGTCTACGCCTTCCGTGACGTGATCGAGGAGCTGGACGCAGAGCTGGGCGGCGACGATCGCGTCCTGCTCACCGAGGCCTACTCCCCCCTGGAGACGCTGATGCAGTACTACGGCAACGGCACCCACCTGGGCTCCCAGATCCCCTTCAACTTCAATCTGCTGGCCAACATCCACTACAACTCCGACGCCTACCACTACTCCGAGCTGATCCACAATTGGCTGGACAACATGCCGGAGGGCCAGGTGGCCAACTGGGTGTTCGGCAACCACGACCAGAGCCGCATCGGATCCCGCCTGGGTGCCGATCGCATCGATGCCTGCAACATGATCATTCTGGGTCTGCCCGGCGTAAGTGTCACGTACCAGGGCGAGGAAACGGGCATGACCGATGTGTACATTAGCTGGGAGGACACCGTGGACCCCCAGGCCTGCCAGTCCAACGAGGCTGAGTTCGAGCGCCTCACCCGTGATCCCGTGCGCACGCCCTTCCAGTGGAGCGACGATGTAAACGCTGGCTTCTCCAATGCCTCCGTCACGTGGCTGCCCGTGGCCAGCGACTACAAGCTGGTCAATGTGAAGAAGGAGCGAGGAGTGGCCCTGAGCCACCTAAATATCTACAAGCAGCTGCGCGCTCTCCGAGATGAGCCTACTTTAAAGGAGGGC
This sequence comes from Drosophila seguyi, assembly GCA_008042675.1. Taxonomy (NCBI): domain Eukaryota; kingdom Metazoa; phylum Arthropoda; class Insecta; order Diptera; family Drosophilidae; genus Drosophila; species Drosophila seguyi. The sequence goes on along the minus strand of VNJU01009562.1, from coordinate 125,165 downwards.
GATGTCACTGTCGTGGCCATTGGTCCCAATGTCTTGGCCTTCAAGCGGTGAGTTGAAATTAAGATTGAGTACATAATTCTCCAAGCATATGGCTTATCCTTGACTCTACTTATAGCTCTCTGGCTGGCCAGAAGTCCTACATCACTGTCATCAACATCAACGATGATGTCGAGTCGATCAACCTGGACTCTGTCTTCACCTCCATCTCCACCCAGCTGCAGTATGTGGTGGTGAACGACAAGAGCGTTCGTCGCAAGAAGTAAGTAGAAAGACGGCTCAAAGGATCTTAACTTATATCTCCCGTATTCCTTTCAGCGATCTTACCTTCGCCAACTCTGTCCTGCTGATGCCCAAGGAGGCCGTGGTGCTGAGCACAGTTTAGACCAACATATAAGCTCTCTTTAACAAATAAAAATCATAGAAACCATAAAAATCGAACAACTTCCTCCAGGGGGCAGTGTTACTCAACGCAAAGCTTATCGGGGCAATTGCCCCACCGGGTTGTATAAGCACTGATTAGAAGGAGACCCACTGGGAATTTTGAATAATAGCCTCAATTTATTGGGCAATTAGAGCGGAGTATTAAGGCCATATCAGAAGATTCCGGTTCCAATATGGTGGTCGTTAGTGTTCGTTTATTCAAAGATTAATCCATGCCTCTTATTGCGTAAGTTAATAGTGCTTAGGGCAGTATCGAGTGTCTGTATCTTTAAGTGGTATTACAATCAAGATTTAGGTAATTGGCACTCAAAGTTCACATTGTCGCATTGCCCGGATCGCATGCGTCCAGTGGCTGACATACTGCGTGGGGCAGCGCTATCTTTATGGGGGTCCCCAAGGCAGTTGGTACTGATTAAGAGCAAACAAGGAAGGAATTCTTTCTAAAGTCTTTATTATCGAAATTAAAACATCACGCCAGCCAGCGTAGGACCACAGCTTCGTAGGGCATGAGAATGATTCTGTCCTTCAGGTTGACAGTTTGGCTGGGGATTAAAGCGCTTGAGAAACGAGTTCAAAGGATACGAATTTCAATTCTTACCCAGCATAGTGCGTGGAGTAGGCAGTGACCAGAACGTACTCATAGGTCTTGGTGTCCAGACCGTCGATAATCTCCATATTATTGCCCATGTTGACCAGGATTCGGTACTCCTCGCTGTACTTGTTGGTGCTGGAGTGGAGGGTAAATAAGTCTTCTAAATGTACTTCAAAGACCTCCGGGACTTACCGTATAATCTGCAGAACTTGCTCCGTGACCACCTCGTAAGAAAAGCCTCCCTCCTCCTTGAATGCCAAGAAGGCGGAACTGCTCTTCAGCTCCTGCAGGCCCTTGAATATATTCAAGGAGGATCGTGAAACTCCACGCTCCGTCTGCACGTTGTATCTCTCGAAATCCGGACTGAGGGGCAACCAAGTGGCATCCCCCTGAGAGAAACCAGCATTCCGTTCCGCATTCCATTGCATGGGCGTGCGTTCTGCATCCCGGTGCTCGCAGTCGTCTCCGGTGCACTGCACATCCACATTGGACATGCCGATCTCCTCGCCGTAATAGGTCACAGAGGCTCCTGGCAGGGCATTTACAATCACATTCAGGAGATCCACTTTGTGGGCTCCCATGCGATTGGCCACGCGGTCGTTGTCGTGGTTTCCCACCACCCAATTGGCCGTTTTGTGATCCCTCCACATTGTGTTCATCCAGTAGTCGATGGAGCCCACCACATCCCTGGCGGTGGAGTAGCCACTGAGATACATCAGCTGAAAGTTCATGGGCAGCTGGGTGCCCTGATGGGTGCTGTTCCCGAAGTAGGCACTCAGAGTTTCCACGGAGGAATAGGCCTCGGCCAGGAGCACCCTCGTTTCGCCGCCGTTCTCCGCTTGATAGGCGTCCAGGAAAGCACGCCACTCGTACATCAGATCCACGGTGGCCGGCTGATCCTTGGTGTAAATGTGATCGTGGTAGTCGTACGCCTCTGGATCACTGCCCCACCCACTGACGGGCTCGTCCGGATAGGAGCCATTCGCAAAGCGGTACTCGTAGATGTGAGGAACCGCGTCGATCCGGAAGCCATCCACTCCGCGATCCAGCCAGAACTTGAGCACGTCTAGCATGTGCTCCCGCACCATGGGATTGGTGAAGTTCAGATCGGGCTGCTTGTCCTGGAACTGGTGCAGGAAGTACTGCTGCCGCTGCTCGTGCCACGTCCACATGGGTCTGCCGAACACGCTGATCCAGTTGGAGGGCGCCTCCCTCTCGCCGGTCTCCGCGTTCAGCTTTCCATCGTCCCACACGTAGAAGTCGTCGTAGCCCTCCTCGCGGTTCACCGACTTGGCAAACCACTCGTTCTCTTCGCTCGAATGGTTGGGCACAAAGTCCAGAATGATCTTCACGCCCAGCGACTTGGCCTCCGTAATTAATTCGTCAAAGTCCGCGAGGGTGCCGAAGATGGGGTCGATGTCGTAGAAGTTGGAGATGTCGTAGCCAAAGTCCGACATGGGCGAGGTGAAGATGGGCGACAGCCAGGTGGCCGTGATGCCGATTTCCTTGAGGTAACTCAGCCGCGAGGTGATGCCCTTCAGGTCCCCGATGCCGTCGCCATCGCTGTCCTGGAAGGAGCGCGGATATATCTGGTAGAGCGAGGCGTTCTCCCACCAATCGATGTCCGCGCCACCCGCCGGGGCGGTGGCAGCCAGGAGGAGGAGAGCCAGGCTGAGGCCGAGGCCGAGATGTGCCCACTGCGGCATTTCGATAGCGTTTGAGTGGGCCAAACTCAATTTGCTAATAACAATTGCCGGCCGTGTAGCGATTGACGAGGCGATAAGGCGCAATTGCTCCGACCGACTGGTAATCTGTCAGTGTTTTATCGCATATTTGCTAGATTAAATAACCGCTGGCTCTGGGCTTTTTCCCGTTCTGCCTTTGGCTCTCCTTTTATTGGATATTCCACTAAAGCGCGCAGTGTCGTAAAATTGCCATAAAAATGTTAAATACAAGTGCCAAAGGAATAAGCCGGTGACTGGCCAGAGATTCCCCACAGCGAATCAATATCGATAACAGCAGAACTTTATTCAACACAGTTTGCTGAGGGGAACAGGAAATCAATTTCAATTTGAACTCGATATAAAATTAATTTATAAAATTGTTGTTTTCAGTCCCATCTTATGCTTATCAATATATTAAATTAGTACAATAAAATATAATTCCTTCAGAAGCATGGAAGTAGTTAAGAAGTCATTTGCCACACAATTAACTATACATTTTTGATACAAAATCAAAAGCAAATTACTAATTACAAGCCACTCCTAGGTAAATGAACAGGTCAAAAGTTACTAACCTCTTCCTTTATTTTGTTATCCTTAATATCCTGACATTTGACTTTGCATTAATTATGACAGCAGTCTGCATCTCCGACGTCCACTTTACGACCGGCTTCACTGCTGTCTCTCAAAATAAATTTGACTTGTACATTTGCTTTTAAATAAATTAGTTTCCGCTCCAGAGGCGGAGAGGAGTGGGGTTACGTTTCCGCAAACACACCTAATTAGCGGCTTCTGCCGCAGCCCAGCTTGGAACGCCGGAGCGGAGCGGGAGTTCAAATAAGGGAATCCATGCAGCATCCTCGAGTCCTTTCCAGCCGGAACATGGGGGGGCATTGGCAGTGTTTTCGCACTGCACTTGTTCAATTACACTTACTCATTACACGGCTCGGGGCCATCCACTCGGAGTGGTTTTAATTCAATTAAAATCCTCACTCGCCGGCTCACCTGCCTGGTGGTGAGGTGAACGCTGCCCCGTTCCTCAATTGTCTGCCTTTCATCCTGGGGGTGCGAGTCTGCCATAAATCAACATATCCAATTCCAGGGAATTCATCTGATGTTAGTTAACACACAAATCGATTCAAATCGATATTGGCCCGGGTTGCTCATTTTTTCAGATTTTAATTAAGTTAGTTGCTGCTTTGGCCCTTTTAAATTGTCAGATTTTAAGCTGTTAAATTCCGTCAATGTGGGAAAATAATTCTGTGATTAAATTTACCTTAACTGATTTAGACATATAGTAAGTACACCAAGCTTTCGGTATCTTCTTTCTAAATTTTATAAACAAACAAGGAAATACCAAATAAACTAATTGACAATCTAGTCCCTTAATGATAAGATATCTGTTAAGAATCAATTTGATTCTATCGCCTCAATTACCCGAGTTATCTCCCAAACTAAATGCTTTGCTTTATCTGTTCCAAGAACTGTACAAATAATAAATACTTCCCTAATGTCTTTTTGCTCGGCGATGAACTACTTTAAAAGTTAGCTTTCAAAACTTAACTTATCAAGCAAAAAAAAAATCTCGACTGACTTGATAATAATAATAATTTTAGCAGCTTTGACTGCTGCAAACGATTATGTTTTGTCACGTTTAAAAATGACCCAGAGAACTGCCACAAGGTTATCTGGGGGAGAGAATATTTCCACCGTCGAGTGTTCGTATTTATTAATCACAGTTTTTCCAGCACTCTGTTGCTTGTAATTGCCTGCAGCTGAAGAAGGCGGATTTGTAATGTTTTTACCTCCTATCGGCCACTTGAACGCCCAACCATGACACACCAGGGGAGGCTCTTCAGGAAGATACCCAATAGGTTATTTTCCAACAAACAAGGGGCAGTCTCGAGAGGGGGCTAATCGCTTTACGTAAAGCTTCGGTGGGAGTGCAAAAACAATGACAATTTGGGTGCGAAAACATGTGCACCCTGAGAACCCCCGAGCAGTGTGTTTGAACAGCCATTGAAATGGCCACTCCAAGTGGTCAGATCTCGATAGGAGCTGCCTTATCGAGCGGTATAAAAGCCCCTGACGGCCCTCCACAGCGAACAAATTCGAACAAAATGCGACCGCAATCAGCTGCGTGCCTGCTCCTGGCCCTCGTGGGTCTGGTGGGAGCCACCGAGTGGTGGGAGAGTGGCAACTACTACCAGATCTATCCGCGCTCCTTCCGCGACACCAATGGCGACGGCATTGGGGATCTTAACGGGGTCACCGAGAAGCTGCAGTACCTCAAGGACATCGGCTTCACGGGCACCTGGCTCTCGCCGATCTTCAAGTCGCCAATGGTGGACTTTGGCTACGACATCTCGGACTTTTACACCATTCAGCCGGAGTACGGCACCATGGAGGACTTCGAGCGCATGATCGCCAAGGCCAAGGAGGTGGGCATCAAAATCATCCTGGACTTTGTGCCCAACCACTCCAGTGACCAGAACGAGTGGTTCACCAAATCAGTGGACAGCGACCCCACCTACAAGGACTTCTACATCTGGCACGACGGCAAGGTGAACAACGAGACCGGCGAGCGGGAGCCGCCGAGCAACTGGAACTCGGAGTTCCGCTACAGCGCCTGGGAGTGGAACGATGTGCGGCAGCAGTACTACCTCCACCAGTTCGCCGTCCAGCAGCCGGATCTCAACTATCGCAATCCGGCCGTGGTCAACGAGATGAAGAACGTGATCCGCTTCTGGCTGGCCAAGGGCGTCTCCGGCTTCCGCATCGACGCCGTGCCCTATCTGTTCGAGGTGGATCTCGACCGCTACAACGAGTATCCGGACGAGCCGCTGACCAACGACTCTGTAAACTGCCCGGATCCGGACGACCACTGCTGGACGCAGCACATATACACTCAAGATCAGCCGGAGACCCTCGACATGGTGTACCAGTGGCGCGAGCTGGTGGACGAGTTCCATGAGGAGCATGGCGGCGACCAGCGCCTCCTGATGACGGAGGCCTACACCAGCTTCGACAACCTCATTTTGTACTACGGCAACGGAGTGAGGAACGGCTCGCATATCCCCTTCAATTTTGACTTCCTCTCAAACATCAACAACGCCTCGAAGGCCGGCGACTATGTGGATCACATCAAGAAGTGGATGGATGCCATGCCGGCGGGTGTCTACGCCAACTGGGTGCTCGGCAATCATGACAATAAGCGAGTGGCCTCCCGTTTCGGCGTCCAGCGCACGGACCTCATAAACATCCTGCTGCAGACGCTGCCGGGGCACGCGGTCACCTTCAACGGCGAGGAGCTGGGCATGACCGATGTGTGGATCAGCTGGGAGGACACGGTGGACCCCAATGCCTGTAACTCGAACCCGGACATCTACTACGACCGCTCGAGGGATCCGGAGAGGACGCCCTACCAGTGGGACGCCTCTCCTCAAGCAGGTGAGTCAAAGCTAGCGGCACTTTCCTGGAGGGAAAATTTATGGGTGATCCATTAAGTGTGTTATTTTGACTTTGAGAGATAATATATTCCGATAAGTGTGATTTGTCATACTCTGATTAATACTGTTACAAAACATAAACATTCAAATGCCAAGATAATGGCTTAGCTGATTAACTATAACCTCAAGAGGCTAGCGAGTACGACTTCAAGATAAGAAGATTTCAATTCAATATTCGTTTCATTTCCAGGCTTCACCAGTGCAGATCATACCTGGCTGCCCGTGGCCGATGACTACAAGACCAACAATGCCCTGCAACAGCTGCGAGCTCCGCGTTCCCACCTGCAGATCTTCAAGAAACTGGTGCAGGTTCGCAAGGAGCCATCATTCCGCAAGGGTGGACTTGAAATCCAAGCCGTGGACGACGATGTGATTGTTTACTCTCGGTAAGTAAGAGTGGTTATATTAATCAGATCAGTTTTTGAAAGATATATATCTCTTTGCAGCCAACAGACCGGCAGCGACCTCTATGTGATCGTGCTCAACTTGGGCGGCACCGCCAAGACCCTGGACCTGACCAAGTACTCCCAACTGGGCACCCAGGCGGAGGTCATCACCACCTCCCTGAGCTCCCAGTATATCGATGGGGATGTAGTCACTCCCTCGCAGTTCGTGGCCAATCCATATGTGGGCACTGTTCTTGTGAAAGTCTAGTTAGGTTAATTTCATTTGACGAAACGTAAAATGTACATTTCCTATGTAAATATTAAAATTGTAAACAAATAATTGGCCTGAAAGTAGGCAACTAGTGTCTTTGCTTCAGCCGCAGATAAAGACCGTTCTCCGACTTCAGAGTCATGGCAGCGGACAAAATCGGATCGTATTTGTGGATGTGTCCATCTCGTTTTGCCTTCTCTGCCGGAGGAAGACCCAGGGTAGTGCTAATGTAGCCATCCTTGGAAACAAGCTCATCCAGGGCAGGCAGAACTTGGAAGTTGCGAACGATCTTGGACACCACAGTCTTGATCTCGAGCAGGGCAAACTTCTGGCCAATACAGTTCCTGGGACCAGCACTAAATGGCACATACTCGAAGGGTCCTGGCTTCTGCTCCTCAAAGCGCTCGGGTCGGAACCTGTGGGGATCCTTAAAGACGCGATCATTGTAACCTAACATCAAAACACCCAAGTTCAGGGTTGTGCCCTTTGGTACCAAGTCGCCATCTGAAAAAAGATATTTTTTAAACTAAAATTTTATTTGTAGTTTTAAGATACTTACCTATAACGTAATCCTTTTTTTTCTGTAAATCGACCAATAAAAGGCACACTGGGATATAGACGTTGGGCTTCCTTGATGAACAGATCTAGGTATTTCATTTGAGAAATTTCCTGGAAGGTGGCATCGCGTCCAAGTCCAGAATCGCCCATTACTTCACGTTGTTCTTCGAATAATTTTTGCTGCATTGGAAATTGATCTTTAATATATTCTATTTGTTAATGAGTTAGTTGGTTCACCTGTTCTTCCGGATGTCTGGAGAGCAGAAACACCGCAAAACCCACTCCAGAGGTGGTTGTGTCGTGTCCTTCGAACATGAATGTGGAGACCTCTTCGTAAAGCTCCTGCGAAGTCAGGGGCCTTCCATCCACTGTTGATGAGAGCAGAGTATCCAAAAAAGCCATCTTCTTGCGAGAGAACTCATCCCCTTGGGTTTGTGACTCAACACCTGAGTTTCGAGCTTCAATTCGCTTTTCGATAATATCATTGGTAAAGTCCCGCAGAGTTCTTAGAGTTCTGCAATATTTGGAATACTCAGGAGCCAATCGATAGAGCAAGTCTTTGCGCTTCCAGGGACTAAAGGCTCTCATTTTGATATTATAGCACATGCTGCGAGTTAAGAAAATTAGAGAAGGGAAAAGATGTCAATAGTTGCGAAATACATACTCCTTGAAAGCCTGGACTACTTCTGAGCTTCGGTTTTCCATGGCATTGATGGACACACCCATGGCAGTGTCGCAAATAACATCCAAGGTTAGGTAGTGGGTTTCATCTTGAAAGTCAAAGATATTGTCCCCGTTCGCGAGGCCTCTCAGGTGCTCGATGAACTTGCTGGAGTTCTCGTTCATCACATCGTGAAAGTCCTGCAGGATGTTGAAGTGAAAGGCCGGCGTGATCATCTTGCGGTGCTTGTGCCACTTGCTGCCCGTACTCGTGAGAAGCCCCAGTCCCAGCCAAGGGTGCATAAGGTCGTACACATCTGACTTTGCTATCAGGGTCTGACTGCTGAGTATAAACTGCGTGAGATATCAATTAACTCTATTAATTCTTATCTGACAAAAGACACCCCAAACTAACCTCCATGTATTTCGGGCTGGTGACCATTATGTTTGAGTAGTTGCCTATCCAGTATCGAAAGTTATCCTTGTCATACTCATGCCACCAGCCAAAGAATCGGTTCAGTATCTCTATGGAACGGAGACAAATTTGTATGTAATTTGATTGTTACATGTATTGTTTACCAAGTGTAGTAGGGGACAGCCACTTTCATTGTAGCTTTATATCACTTGCATCGGGTCATTAACTCCTCAATGCCTATAATTAGATATAGTACCCACGCGTGCTGGGCTAGGCTAAGTAATTATACCCAATTTCAATCGCATTGTAGCAACCTTTGATGCCCGAGAATCACACGAAAATCGCCACATTATGATCAAAGTCCCAGTGTTATCATTGTATGATCGGACACCCAAGGTGCCGTGGTATTTAGACGGGAGATGAACTTTGGTCGCTCGCCTAATAAGTTTATTCACAAGTCACAGATTGCACAATCGCGAACTGCATTCACCTGTGGGCGTCTTGCCCATCTGATGTGCGTTGCCCAGCACCGGCAGCATGCTGGGACCCCGGAACTGGTTTAGCTTTCGCTTCTGACGCAGGGATCCCAGCTCGAAATAGGCCGCCAAGAGCAGGGGCAGGGCGATGAAGGCGCACAGCACGACCCACATTTCGAAAGCGAACCGATCGGTGCGGCGAGTGAATCCAATTTGACTGCAGAGCTCGGCGGTGCGCCGCTTAAATACTCCAACCAACCGGTCGAGCAGAGGGTTCTCAGCTCCACTCCTCCTCTCCCGCTGAGAGTTTGGTATCTCTTGATAAGCCTATGACGACATTACCACATGTTGGCGAAGCCTATGAGCAGAGACGATCAGAATCTGTTCAGCATGACTGGGCAGTATCTGATTGTATGCTGCGAAGATGGTACGGACCTAAGAGTTACTTAGCTAAAGTTTAACCACAAAAATATTTTAAGATACTCCAGTATTATAATATGCAGCTTACGTTTTTTTTAGTTCCTATACTCAAAATAATCTGGACAATTTACTTCGCATTTATATTATTTATATTGTATATTTAATGTGTTTTCAAATTGCAAAGTATATTTAAATTATTTTAAACTGACTTAAGACTACAATTTTATAAAACTGAGCATTTTAGTCTTGACTTCAGTTCACGTCCAATGTTTTAATAATTAGTAATGATTATTATTATAGTTTTCAATCAAAATACCTAATAATAAAGACCACATAAACTATTCAACCTAATTATCATTTTCCGCAACGATTTTAATATGCGTAATTTTTATAGTCAATGATATAAGTAACATTTCAAAATATATATTTATTAGGGGTTCCTTTTATTTAATAAATACGATCCCTGGTAAGACATGTTAATGAACATTTGTTTTTAATTTGTTTATTTGTTCCACTTCCCCTGATTAACAGTTCCCTAATAATTGCCTTTGTGGGGAAGACTACCAAGGTGAGCTCCCAGCACCGATCTCACAGACTGCGTAAACTTGACAAAAACTTCGCCAGCTCTCTAAGAAAGTCCAAAAAGTATGTAAAAATCCTAGTGTCGCTCCTTAAGGCGAATAAAGAGTCCATTCTCGGACTTAAGGGTCAGCACGGCGGACAGGATGGGATCATATTTATGACGATTAGCATCCAGCTTCCTCCTCTCGGCAGGCGTCTTGCCCAGTGTGGTATTCACGTAACCATCCTTGGAGATCAGCTCGTCCAGCGCTGGCAGCACCTCGAAGTTGCGAATGATCTTGGACACCACAGTCTTGATCTCGAGCAGGGCGAACTTCTGGCCAATACAGTTCCGGGGACCGGCACTAAATGGCACATACTCGAAGGGTCCGGGTTTCTGCTCCTCAAAGCGCTCGGGTCGGAACTTGTGGGGATCCTTGAACACCTCCTCGTTGTAGCCCAGCACCACTAGCCCCAAGTTGAGGGTGGTTCCCTTGGGGATTAGAGTGCCCTCTGAGGGAGAAGGATTCTTTACAGATTTTGATTTTAATAGCTAGAAAAATTCCACTTACCAATCTCATAATCCTTCTCAGTGAAGCGGCCAATGAAGGGCACGCTGGGATACAGGCGCTGGGCCTCCTTAATGTACAGATCCAAGTACTTCATCTGAGAGATTTCCTGGAAAGTGGCATCCCGGTCCAGACCAGATGCACCCATGACCTCGCGCTGCTCCTCAAAAAGTTTTCGCTGTTCTTCCGGATGTCTGGAGAGCAAGTAGACTGCAAAGGACACTCCGGATGTGGTGGTATCGTGTCCCTCAAACATGAACGTTGAGGTCTCCTCGTACAGGTCTTGGGAAGTCAGAGGGCGACCATCGATAGTGGACGAGAGCAGGGTATCCAGGAAGGCCATCTTCTTGCGAGAGAACTCGTCGCCTTGGTTGCTATTAACGGCTCCCGACTTGTGGGCGGCCACTCGCTTCTCGATGATATCGTTGGTGAAGTCCCGCAGAGTCTTCAGAGTCTTGCTGTAAGCGGGATAGTCCGGAGCCAATCGATACAGCAGCTCATTGCGCTTCAGAGGGTGAAAAGCTCTCATGTTGATGTTGTAGCACATGCTAAGAAAATGAGAAAACTATAATAAATCGAAGCTACTAGTAATTACTATGGAACGTACTCCTTGAAAGCCTGCACAATTGATGAGTTTCGGTTCTCCATGGCGTTGATGGACACTCCCATGGCCGTGTCACAGATAACATCCAGGGTCAGGTAGTGGGCCTGATCCTGAAAGTCGAAGATGTTGTCCCCGGCGGCGACCTTCCTCAACACTTTCACGAACTTGTTGGAGTTCTCGTTCATCACCTCGTGAAAGTCCTGCAGGATGTTGAAGTGGAAGGCCGGCGTGATCATCTTGCGGTGCTTGTGCCACCTGCTGCCCGTGCTGGTGAGCAGGCCCAGTCCCAGCCAGGGATGCGTCAGATTGTAGATGTCAGACTTTGAGATAAGCGTCTGACTGCTGAGTATAAACTATGGAAGGGGGCAATAGTGATTAATCATGCTGACACTTGCAATTCGCAGGTCAAGCTCACCTCCAGGTACTTGGGCTTGGTGATCAACAGATTGGAGTAGGTTCCTATCCAGAAGCAGAAGTTATCCTTGCCGAACTTATGCCACCAGGCAAAGATCTGGTCGAGAATCTCTGTATAGTAGACCGGATAAACACCCATTATTAGTCTGGTCACATATCAGCAGTATTAGTATGCCTCGGGTGTGAGCACGCGATTTTCTGTATCCGAAACACTGCACCTGCAATTCATTTTCCACAGCTTGCAATCCTCAGGGCCAGGTTGCGCAACGCCCGAATCAAAGTCTCTGTATAATCTCCGAAATCCGTATCAGAGTGCCCGGCTGAGCTATCTTCAAGTGGCAGTAGCCCAATTAGCCCGCAGTTAACACACATTCACTCCGCTTGTAAAGTGGCTGGCCCAGAACGACCTCACTGGAATAGCGCTGCCTCTGAGTCGGTTCGAGTCGCAGTTATCTCAGTCACAACGCTATTCGAGATGGGTCATTCCGGATAGGGCGTGTCCTCGGCGTTTCCTCTGGATCGGAACTCACCTGAGGGATTCTTGCCCATCTGGTGGGCGTTGCCCATGATGGGCAGACCGGAGGGGCCATTGAACTTCCTCAGCACTCTTCGTCGGCGGAAGGTACTCAGCTCCAGATAAGCCACCACCAGCAGCGGCAGGGTCAAGAAAATATACAAAATGAGCCACATGGCGATCGTGACCGTTCAGCTGGCGGGTCTCTGGGAATATGAGAGCTTCTCCGGGCTGAGACTCCGCTTTAATACGAGAGTTGTTAGCCAGTTTTTTTTCTCTCTCTCGATTCCCATATCTCTGCCACTACAATGCCTCCCAAAATATAAGTAAATATTTTGGTGCTTTCAGCGTGACTTGCCGTTTTTAAATCAGGTTTTTTATGTCAAGAGATGCGTCTCTCTTCTTCTAACGGGTAATCAGTTTACTAAATAGGCAAATCGTAATGATTAAAAAATATTAGACTTCCTTTTATTGCTCGTACAGCTTACATATTAATTATTTTGCTGATAAGCCAAAATACCGGTCAAAGCTGTTCAAATTTTCGATGAAAAAAAATAACAAAACAAAGCGTATAGCAAGCATAATGTCAACAGAGAGTTGCGTGTTTAATGTTTACTCTTTGAGAAAGATAAGAGAAGTAGGCAGAAAAAAGAGAAAGGCTAAAAATATTCATTTTGTAGCTTATCAGCATGTAGAGAGAGCTCTCTTTTGGTAGAAGAAATGTATAATTTACGTGAGTTCTACTTGGGTTTACAAACACCTTCAAGCGTAACAATAAAACTTGAATTACTAGTACTAACTCTTCTTAACATTTCCTATATTTTTAAGCAAATGCTCTACATACAGCAAACCATTAAATTCTTAACTACTGTGATTTAAATCTTTTATATCAAGTAAGTCCATATTGAAGCAAATAATAATTAATTTGGATTGCACTAATCGGTTATTAATCCAAGATTAATAGGTAGGTTTTAATTTAATATGTAAATAATAAAGAAGTGAGATCTTATATAAAACAACATTTTTCGGGAATTTTACCAATTTAATTTCTTTCTTTTCTTTCATTGAGATACATAAATATATAAACTCGTCTGTTCATTTTGATCAATTTGATTTGTTGGATCGGAAAATACTCCTCCACTTCGTAGCAGTCTTTTGGCTGAAATTAAAATGCCCTCCTAGAGTATAATATGAAAAAGTTAAAAAACATTTCAGTGTAGATAAGTTAGGCTTTACTACGAGTACTATTATAAATATTACAAACTTCGAGCTTAAACTATCCATAAGTTTATTGAGTTAAATCTCAAACCTCCTTCAGATTAGTAACCCAATCTTAAAATAGATTATTGTTGCCTGTTATGTGTCTTTTGTCGAATTATTTAATCAGAAGCTGATTATTAATTATTGCCCAGCGATACAGGAACAGCCTTTAGACCCACACGTCATTACCTGTGTGTGAGTCAATTCCAGCAGGCAGCAGTAGTAGCCCAGTATAATTGCATTTATCAATTACCAGCGGCGACACGCCATAAAACGTATGTTAATTGCCGGATTGATAATGTTATTTGTATCGATTGCCGATTCGCAAACACCAAAAAAGACAGGCAAAAAGCTGCGCTAGATAAGCTATCGTAGGGGTTATCGGCTGTGAAATTGGCCAGCAATAATAATCTACTTAAGTTCCTGGCCCAGGCCAGTCGGGATAGAATAGTGAACGCGAACAGTTGGACTGCACCATGTTCCTGATAGCGATTGCCATTATTTTGGCCACCATTTTGGTGTTCAAGGGTGTGAAGATCTTCAACTACATAGACCACATGGCCGGGATAATGGAGATGATCCCGGGACCCACGCCCTACCCCTTCGTTGGCAACCTCTTTCAGTTCGGCCTCAAGCCAGACGGTGAGTACCAGTCCCTGCCTATATTTATGAACTCTTGAAATTTCGATACAAAAGCCATTTGCCTGATCGACTCCCCCAGAAGCTTGGGTATCCATTGTACCGAAAACATGTTTCAGTTTATGTACATAAGTACTCATGTTTGTGTTTGCCGTGATTCAATGCATTCGATTCCCGCAGGCATCGAGTTGCACATTTGGATTTCATCTCGGGCCGGGCATCTGAATTCCCCGACTTACTTATTGTAATATTTTGCAACAAGTTTCATCAGCATCTGAGCGCATTTCCCCAGTGCTTTCTTTTTGCACAGCTGAATAAATTCGGTCTTGTTTTCCTGCACCCCTCCCGTGCCCGAAGTAATCATTTCAAATGCACAATGGCCATGGCCAGGGAAAAACGATGGTGCACTATACTTTTCGATGAGGCCATACTTCATCCATGCTCGGATGGCTCCGGAGAGCATAAGCGGGCATTGTGTTTTCGTTATTATTTTATTGCTATCGTAGGCCGGCCTGGCGGTCACTTTCATAGTCGAAAACAGAGATTTCATATTTTCCATTGTGCATACATTAAAATGTTTACAGGCATGTGGTGTCAGTTCAAAGGTCACAAAAATACAGAATTAAAATACATTTTCCTAAAAAGGACAATAGTTTTATTGTTTTATAATTTATAAGCGGTAAAATATTTAATTTGTAGTTTTGCAAAGGCTGTTACGTGACTTTAAACGAGTTAAATTAAATATGTAAAGCAACATTCTAATTAATATTTATTATTAATTAACGTTTATTGTTCCCATAAAACAGTTTAACTAAAATTGATTAGGATTCTCAGTGAAAGTAAAGTAATCTTAAGTTCAGAAATTAATACCAACCTGCCTCTAGAGACCGCTCAGCTCTGCTCGCAGAGCGACCATTAATTAAAGGGAATTTTCCAGGCAGCTTTCCCAGCCCTGCCAGACTTGGAAATCCTTTGGCAAGAAAGCAAACAAGTGAGGAAACCGGAGCCCGACTTAATACGTATATGTGCGACATCAGCTCGGGCTTTCCAGTCGAATGCAACTTCCTAAAGTTAACTTGGAACTGCATTTTAAGCGGCAAGCTGTGTAGTGCTCTGCAAACGTGGAGGAGTTGCTGTCGTGTTATTAAAGTGGGCGTTTCTAACCAAAGTCCTCTGTTCTCCCCTCCTCTAACCCATACAGAGTATCCCAAGAAGGTCCTTCAGTATTGCCGAAAATATGACTTTCAGGGATTCCGCTCGCTGGTCTTCCTGCAGTACCACATGATGCTGAGTGATCCGGCGGAAATCCAGGTGAGTGTCCTCACAACCCCACCCTTGAAATCGCACTCCAACCAGCTTATTGTGTTTTTCCCCCGGCAGAACATCCTGTCGAGCTCATCGCTGCTGTACAAGGAGCACTTGTACTCCTTCCTGCGGCCCTGGCTGGGCGACGGCCTGCTCACCAGCTCCGGTGCCCGCTGGCTGAAGCACCAGAAGATCTACATGCCCGCCTTCGAGCGTCCGGCCATTGAGGGCTACCTGCGGGTGGTTCACCGCACGGGCGAGGAGTTTGCCCAGAAGCTGGATAAGCTGGCCGAGTCCCAGGACATATTCGACGCCCAGGAGCTGGTGGCCAAGTGCACCCTGGATATTGTGTGCGGTGAGTGAGAGTCGATTCATTCATTGAACCCGAAGCTACGCAGACGAACAACAGCTCAGAGCGTATTCTTTTGCTCAAAAAAGTTTTGTGCACCGTATGCACTGGGAAAAGTTATTTACATTTTAAATTAAAGGATTATTTAAATATTTATTAATTTATAGTTAAGGTTTCACAAAGAATAAGTTGAACCTAAATCTAAAATCAAATATTTTTCTCGTTCATATTTGAGTCAAATTTTGTGCTGCTTTTAAAGCTTGTTTAACTTGATTTGAAATGAATAGATGGATTCCGATAGAAAAAAATGCCTAACTTAAAAACAAGAAAAGTTACCTTAACTATAGACAAATATTTTATAAAATGCTTTTAATATTTTACTAAGGTTATTTATCTAACAAATTGTATATTTCCTCCGTGTAGGACCGCGAAACTTAACACATTTGTCTTGTCGTTTTTCGGGGGCCGAGTTTCGCTCTTCGGGCGTTTCGCTCGTTTATTTTTTGTAATTTATTATGAGCGTTTTATAAATAAGATTTATTGCATAGAAAATGGCTACAAGTGCCGCAGATTGTGCGGGCGGAAAAGTTTCGTTTGGTTTCGTGGTCGAGGAGGTACTTGCCCTCGTCGCAACAACACACTTTTCTGAATCCTGTGGGGAGCGGAATGATTTGAAGAATTTCCCTGTTAACCGGCGGTAATTTATTGAGAATTTTTGCGATTCGTTCGGGTTCATTTAGCCGGATTTAACCAGTGACTTTCTAACGCCATCCATTTCCCACAGAAAACGCCACCGGGCAGGCCAGCAGCTCGCTAAACGGAGAGCCATCGGACTTGCATGGTGCCATCAAGGAGTAAGTTCGGCGGGAGCCCAGACCCGCGAGTGGGATTAAGTTCTATCATTTTTCTTTGACTTTCAGTCTGTGCGATGTGGTGCAGGAGCGCACCTTTAGCATCGTGAAGCGATTCGATGCGCTGTTCAGGCTCACCTCCTACTACATGAAGCAGCGCAAGGCTCTGTCCTTGCTAAGGAGTGAGCTGAACCGCGTAAGTTCAAACTTTAGATGAAATTATTGAAAAACTACTCTTAATTTGTACAATTTTATGATACCAGATTGTCACACAACGTCGCTACCAGTTGGCCAAGGATACGGCGGCCCAGAAGGGCGAGCCCCTTAACAAGCCCTTCCTCGATGTCCTGCTAGCTGCCAAGCTTGATGGGCGAGCCCTCAAGGAACGCGAGATTATTGAGGAAATATCCACATTCATATTTACAGTAAGTCGAATAAATTTAAATTTAAGAAACAGAAATTGTATTAATAATAATTATATATTTAGGGCCATGATCCGGTGGCCGCAGCCATATCCTTCACGCTCTACACACTCTCACGACACGCGGAGATTCAACGCAAGGCCTTTGAGGAGCAGCAGCGCATCTTTGGCAGCGACTTATCCGGAGAGGCGGACCTGGGTCGCCTGGATCAAATGTACTACTTGGAGCTGATCATCCGCGAGACCCTGCGTCTGTATCCTTCAGTGCCTTTGATTGCTCGAACAAATCGCAAACCCATCGATATCAGTGAGTCAACCAGGATCTAAGTCCCTAAATATCATATTTAATCATCGATTTATGTCTTCCAGATGGCACCAAGATAGCCAAACGAACCACGGTGATCATGTGCCTCATTGCCATGGGCTACAACGAGAAGTACTTTGATGATCCTTGCGTTTTCCGACCGGAAAGGTTCGATAAGGTCAATACAAATAAAGGAATCGAGGCTTTCAAGAGCGTTCCCTTCAGCGCAGGACCCAGGCGTTGCATTGGTATGTTTTTTATTGAATTAAATTCTTTTTAAATATTTAATTTATTTTAACTTGAATTTTTTTGTAGCTGAGAAGTTTGCCATGTACCAAATGAAGGCTCTTCTGTCGCAATTGTTGCGCCGCTTTGAAGTCCTACCCGCTGTCGATGGACTTCCGCCCGGAATTAACGATCATTCCCGCGTGAATTGTGTACCCCAAAGTGAATACGATCCGGTTCTGAATATTCGGGTCACTCTTAAGTCGGAAAATGGCATTCAGATCAGGCTGAGAAAGCGTTGAAATCAAAGTTAACTTTACGGAAAAATATAAATTATTTCAAGCAATGTAATATTCGAAAAAAAAATAATAACAGTTACCTAATCTTACTTTTAAGTTTGTGCTTTTATATATTAAGTTATTCTAGACAGATCTAATTTCGTTGTCCATCTAGAACCAGTTTTGCATAGTTCACATCATTTTTTCTCCGCAAATTTCCAAAGTTGACTGTGCAAATAATATTAATTAGCATATGTTTGTGTATTCGTTGCTAATTAATTTTCATTCGGACCAGATCACCAGTTTCGATTTTATTTTATTGCATAAGACACCTAAATTCCCACAACCAATAAAAAACAGTAGCAGATCACTCTCGATCAAAGCGGCAAATGATTTTTGAGAGAACCACCTTTGGGTCGAGAAGCGCAGACTTTTGGAATGCCAAAAGAGAGATTTAACAATATTTCAATAACTTTAGTTCAGCGAAAAGTAGAACTAGATCAGTTCCCTTCCGGGAAACCAAAACGAGGATTCCTGACAGATAAAGGTTAATAAGTGACAGTAATAAACGTAAGTTTTTATTAATTTTTATTAAATACCCTACAAGTAATACTTATAAAACGAACTTTACAGTGAAAGTAAATTTAAGGTTATTTCATATTTATTTTGTAATCTTTAACCTTGGCCAGTTTTTTATAGCATCACATTGCATCCTAAAATATTACCCAAGTTCGCTGATGTTAATGAACACCCATTTGTGTGTTGTTACCTGATAATTAAACCCGTTTATTTTGGGGCTACATCGATCAGGAATCATTCCAACAGAGCGTGACAGGCTGGAACAGCATGCTCTAACTTGCTCCAAATAAATCAGATTGTCCACACAATTTGCATATTCACATTTCGAAGTAATTACATTCATTGCAATAGAATATCGGATTTATTTATCAACTCGATAGTCCAACTTTTTTAGTCAGCATGCTGTTTAAATTCTAAGGGTTGGAGGAGAAGTCCTCCGTTTCGTAGTGGAGTCCTGGGTCGAGCGGGTGGCTTATTCCTTGCTAGGATGGGCCTGGATGTAGGCGATAGCGCGGACAATGGCCTCTGGGATTGGGGGAGGAGTGGGCAGCAGATCGCTCTGGGGCTGGTATCCGTTCTCGTCGGCCTTGTAGGCCACACGGACGTGCTCGCCCTCGGGGGAAACCCACTCAAAGACGCCATCGATGTTGCCGTGCACATCGCCGGTGGCCGAGGAAACCACGCCGTTGGCCAGGGCCAGCTTGCTCACAAAACCGTCGGGGTTCACATCGTTGACCAGCTCCTTGACCTCGGGATCCTCGTTGGCGACCACCAGGGCGGCGAGGGCGCAGATAAGCAGCTAGGGATAGTCCAGGATTAAATATCTTTCTGTATCTATTTCCACCGCTGACAGGATACTTACGATCTTGAACATTCTGATTGGATTTGATTGTCAGACTAGAGAACTCGTGAGACTGATACCAATTCGGGATCGAGTCTCACCTTTTATACGCCCAAAGCCAGACCAAACACAGACCCAGTTCCGCACCCAAGCCCAACCTGAGACCCGAATCTGATGCAACCCGTTTTTAATTAACATTTCGGCCAGCATAAGCCTCTTTTGGCTTTTTTGCGGACAGGTTGCGAATGACACGCACACCGGCGATAAAAATCGTCTGCTGCAATCTTTTTGTTTCACTGGTCTATGCAAATTGCTACCGTAATTATTCTAAAAAGATTCCCCACAGCAAAGTTTAAAGCCAGTTTCCGCCGGGGATTGAAGTAATTCGTAGCCTAATCTTATTAATTATTATCTAAGCAATTATCGATTTATGCCTTAGAATCCAACGAACGGTTATTAATTATTCTCTTTATTTATTTTTAGAAAAATGTAATCTTATATTGGATCAGTTTGTTAATTTATTTCTGGGTATAATCCCCCAGAAGGCGGGGAATAACCGGAGTTTTTGGGACAGTTAATATTCTTCGGTAATGATATTCATTTGGAGAATTAAGAGCGCCTTTATTTTTTCTTTGGAATCAATTTGATTAGCATACTTTTTGGATATTGACGAACTGGATATCTTGCTTATAGATTTTGACTTCGTTTCATTTCCTTTCAAGCTGACAAAGAAAAAGATTAAAGTACTACTACTACTAATACTGGTAAAAAATTGTTTAGTTTTCAATTCCCGATTAACCATTTAATATAGATCATAATACCCTTAGATGTATCTCTCTATTTTGCTATCTGCCATATAAGAAAGTCAACGTAATAAGATCTCATCATAGCTCTGACAAGTGCTGAAGAAGGACTTTCTGTCACCTTAATATCTCTACATTTAACAAAGAATTTTTAGTCCACAGAATGAACTTAAATTTAACGGTTGTATACCTTATAAAAAAGGTTTTGTTTTGGCACTGAACTTTTTTCCTTAAATTTTAAAAATGAATGACAACAGTGCGTATTCGTATTTTTGTGACTCTGCTATAAATCCCTGAATTAAAGTTTAAATAGCGGGCAAAACCCTAATTTATGCCAATACATGGCATAATTTTTTGAATTATTAATTATGCTCATAGACTTTTACATATAATTGTACTAAAAGATTTAATATTTTTTTTCAATCTTGTATCGTGAGCTGTTAGAAGAAATAAATATTAGTAATCGAGCTT
The DNA here is from genome assembly GCA_008042675.1 of Drosophila seguyi. Lineage (NCBI taxonomy): Eukaryota > Metazoa > Arthropoda > Insecta > Diptera > Drosophilidae > Drosophila > Drosophila seguyi. Next base: position 104,728 of record VNJU01009562.1, on the reverse strand, counting down.
GCACATAGTGATTACTTTTACATTTCCCTACACCCTTATAGCTTTTTCAATAAATAAATACTAATACATCACCGGGATTTAAGCTTGCAAATTATAATTTATTTAAAGTTTCAGTAACAATTCTTAAGTACAACCTACATAGGTGCTAATCAGCAGCTGAGAGTAATCCAAGCCCCAAGCAGCTGTTCCAAGTCGTGCAGGGTCCTCGTCGGCGACAGGGCTCTTAGTTCTTGCTGGGATTAGCCTGAATCCAGGCGATGGCACGGACGATGGCCTCTGGAATGGGGGGAGGAGTGGGCAGCAGATCGCTCTGGGGCTGGTATCCGTTCTCGTCGGCCTTGTAGGCCACTCGGACATGGACGCCCTCGGGGGAGACCCACTCGAAGACGCCATCGATGTTGCCGTGCACATCGCCAGTGGAGGAGGCAGCCACGCCGTTGTCCAGAGCCAATCGGGACACGAAGCCATCAGGATTCACCTCGTTGACCAGCTCTTTGACCTCGACATTGGCATTGGCAGCCACCAGGGCGGCAAGGGAGCAGACGAGCAGCTAGGATAATCCAGGATTAGGCGGCGTGATATCCATAGGTTTCCTTCGGCATACTTACGATCTTGAACATCTTGATTTGGTTGGACTGTCAGACTAGAAAGCTTGAGAGACTTGTGAAAATATGTCCCCAAACATCGGCTTATATATGTTTAAGAACCCATCCCGAACCTACGGCTGATGCAATATGCGTCTCTAATGAAGTCAAGATGATTTGGCTTCGTCTGCGAGCAATAAAAGTCGTCTGGCTCACTGGATATTTTGCATATGTTGCATGCAAATTAGTTCACTTCAAAAAAAATTGTCTTAAACTGGCTGTGGAATTTGCTATTATTAAAGAACTTTAAGCTTGAACTTAATCGTAAGCACTAATTTGGACGGCGAGCTTAACGAAAATGCAAACCAAACTTCAGGCTATGAATATTTTATGAGATATTTTATTTTACTTTGTGAATATGATATTAATTTAAAGTAATATAAAATTTCGCTTGAACACCTTAATCGCGCTGTTTATAGCCTAGTTTTTGGAGCCGTTGTCATTGATTGTTTGAGTGAATAACTAAGTCGGCAACTCTGGCTTAAAGCTTTACCCGTTTGAATTATTCTAAGGGGCAATGCTTAAGTTAAACAGTGACTTCTAAAATATTGGGATGTTTCTCTTTCCTTAAAAAAATAAATTACAGTTTATGTTATGTTTACTTTATAAGTTTAAATATAAATAATGACAAATCGTTTCTTTGGAAAATGTAAATATATACATATTTTCCCGCACTCGATCGATACATATAAGTTACATTGCAAGTTAATACCTTCACTATGTCCTAAGATAGTTCCTACAAATCCTCCACAACATCACTTCTTTCCTCACTTGGTAATCCGCCAAAGTCTCGGCTAAGACCAAACGTCATCGATGGTCTCGGAGTCCCCAAAACCAGTACGGAGCCGCCCCTCGAAAAAATCTGCTGAAGCATGTTCCATTTCGGATTCAATTCCGAGAGCCAGATACTCGTTTTTTGACATTTTGTCTGGCCGTGTCAAGTGGCGAATTTATGGGCTCTGGCTTTTGTTGGCATTATAATTATGAGCATTTTGTGCACCCGATAACTTAGGACTGGCCAGAAATATAAGTAATTCGTTTTTGGGAAGCAACTGGATCAAGAATCATATATAAGGCCTGCCCCGGACCTCAGTCAGTTATCAGTCAACGTTCGTTCTCGACCAGACAGAAATCAGCCAAAATGTTCAAGTTTGTGAGTTGCTCACGGGGTGACATGGAGGTCTACTGGTCAACTAATTATGATTACTCTCTGTTCAGGTGATGATCCTCGCCGTTGTGGGAGTGGCCACCGCCATTGCCCCTGTGTCCCGCTCTGACGATGTGCACGCCGAGGTCCTGCACCGCTCCGAGGATGTCCGTGCCGATGGCTTCGACTCCAACCTGCAGACTTCCAACGGCATCGATCAGTCCGCCAGCGGTGATGTCCATGGAAACATCCATGGCAGCTTCGCCTGGATCTCTCCCGAGGGCGAGCACGTGGACATCAAGTACGTGGCCGATGAGAACGGCTACCAGCCATCGGGCTCCTGGATCCCCACTCCCCCACCAATCCCGGAGGCCATTGTGCGCGCCCTCGCCTGGCTGCAGGCTCACCCCCAGGCCCCCGAGCACCCCCGTCATCACTAAGGCCCCCCGTCCTGAACCCGGATCACTCCACGGACTACTGTTCTCTCGACCCATATCCCCCTAGTTGTTTAGCTGTACTTCTTGACTTTCAAAAAAATACATGCAGATGCTTACATAAGTAACGAAATTTACTGGATTTTATACTTCTTTGGGATTATATTTTTGGATTTTTATACCATTATAGAATGTTATATAATTAGGGTAAGGCTTCCAACACTGTAAAGGAATCATTTCCGACCCAATAAAGTATATTTATTCTTGATCAGCATCGACAGCCGAATCTTTCTAGACTTCTTTGAGAGAAAAAAATATTTTGAAATTTTTAGAAAGTTTTATAAGGGGGTACATCGGTAAAATTGACCAAATTAAAAAATAAAAAATGTTAAATGTAAAAATTTTTAAAGTTTATTTTGCTGATTTGTTAGTCTAATAAAAACTAGCATAAAAAAGCTTTCCGAATTGAAATGAATGGATTTTTTGGCCAAGTTTTGATCAATTTTTATGATAAAATTGCAAGGGTATACACGCTTCGGCTTTTCGAAATTAGCTTCCTTACTGGTTAACAAGACATTTCGACCTTGACTTAATTTTTAAAAGTCTCAAGTTTTACAGAATAATGTCTACAAAAGTTTTACAAGACTTCTAAAAAATATAAGAAACAAAATCAAGAACAACCATTATTTCATTTCAACTAAATTAATATATGAATCTATCAGTCAAATAGCATAAATACGAAGTGAGTATAACACATCTTAAATATTAATAATTAAAAGTGTGTTAGAACTGTTGAAAGTTAAAAATGAGCTAGAACTCAATCTTAAGTGCATTTAAATATTCGATTAGCGAACTTTACTTTCCATCTCTCTTAATTGAGTAAAACTCACTCCTTGAATCTCTTGGGAACATAATACAAAGAGAGGATGGGCGTTTCACATTGAAATTAGCTTAAAATCATATCTAAAACGCAGTAAAGTACTAAAGAGAATCGATAACCGAGGTGGTGCAAAATAAATAAAACTTAATGGGCGACAAGACAGCGCCTCTAAGAAGCCGGTGATTATCTTTTGAAGTCGATTGAGTTTCGGGAGAAGAAGAATCATGGTGGTGATGACTACAGAAGTGGTTCACGGTTTGACAATGTCAATTTGAGCCAATAATTGGGAGGAAGAGGGGCTATTGGCGAGAGGGAACCGCTGAACTCGTTTGGGGCTCGGGATGCCACTCGACCCGTTTGCCCAGGCTTTATTGATGCGAGTGTTTCATTTTAGCATCTATTAAGCGATAATATATAGTACTTATCCCGTTGTTTGGCAAATGCCTTGACGGCTCTCCACCCTGGGTGCGGTGCGGGCGCATCCCATTACTCAGATCCGCAGTTGAATGCAGCGATGTAGCGATTTGTTATGGCCTGGCCTCGGTTCGATTCTAAGATATAAAAGGCTACTCCAAACCGAAGGCAGTTATCAGTCAACGTTCGCCACCGACCAGACCGAAATCAGCCAAAATGTTCAAGCTTGTGAGTTGGATAATCCGTTCGCAGGACCCTCTCTGGCTTGGGTATATAATCCCCCTCTTCCTTCGACCAGGTTATGCTCTGCGCCGTTCTGGGACTGGCCCTGGCCAGCCCTCTGTCGCCCCATGTCCTGGACCATGCTGTCGGCCGCTCTGAGGATGTCCACGCCGACGTCGTGGCCCGACATGACGACGTTCGCGCCGATGGCTTCGACTCCAGCCTGCAGACCTCCAACGGCATCCAGCAGTCGGCCAGCGGAGATGTCCACGGCAACATCCATGGCAGCTTTGCCTGGATCTCGCCCGAGGGTGAGCACGTGGACATCAAGTACGTGGCCGATGAGAACGGCTACCAGCCCTCGGGCGCCTGGATCCCCACTCCTCCACCAATCCCGGAGGCCATCGCCCGCGCCGTCGCCTGGCTGGAGTCGCATCCCCCGGCACCCGAGTACCACCACTAAGCCTGGATTGAAAGCGGATCACACCACGGACTGTCCCCCGGATACCTTACGACCTAGTTGTTTAAGCCTCTAACTGATTTTTCCAAATACATGCAATTTGTTTACGGCAGTAACCAGAATGTGGGCTTGACTTTGGCTTTGACAGTCGAGGGTGTAACGGATTTTTTTGTTCAACTCGTCCAACCCGTTTCGACGCTCTTGAATTTCGCTTTCAGTTCGCTTTTTGGCTTTTTAGCACAATGGAGCAGTAGGGTAACATCGAGATGAACCGATTTAAGTGTAAGTAACGGAGTGGAAACTCGTTTTTTGGCTTCTACTAAATCGAGGGGTTCTTTTATGGGGTAACAGATGCAGCGAACTGATTGATTTAAAGTCACAAACTAATTGTTTAGCTTAAAAGGTGATCAGTAAAAGGCTGAAAACGTAGGTTTTATTACAGGACAACTACTTATTTATTGTTCTAAGGCCTTAGTGTCACTTCACTTTACGAACAGGTAAAGGATTAGTTCAGATAAGAAATATGTAAAAGTATTTTTATTTAATTCATAAAATTGACTGTATTAAACATGCAGACTAACTTTATAATATTCTACAGGTTCCCCAAAATATATAACCAGCGTTTATTAACCTTAACATATTTATTTAAAATTATTATGAACAAAATATTTAATAATCCACAATTATCTCAGTCAACAAACGTCCTTGGCCTTTATTTTAAAATCAATTCAGTTCGATTTTTTGCATTTAAATTTCCTTCTGAACAGCTGATTGAGAAAACTTGTTTGCCGAGGGCAGCATAAATTTAATATGCCCCAGATTTTAATAGAGCCTGTCGAAAAGGCAACCTGAACACTTTCGGCCATTTGTCTTGGCAGAACCCGGTTACTAATGCAGATTAAATGGGAATCAAATTAGAAATTGAATGCCAAGAAGCGCGAACTCACAAAATCAGAGCCATAAAGTTGAAATTTGTCGCCAAGCAGCTAAGACAATGAGTTAAACTGTTTTTATTTTGCAATAACAAAGATCTGAGTGAGAGAACCGGGTTGGGAACCAGTTCTAAATATTCCGCAGCGCCACTTTCCTACCATCTGGGGTAAGTCCCATCTGCAACATACTAACACGAGAATTATCAATTTGTTCAGGATTAGACTTCTATATCGGTGGAAAAACTGACATGACTTTTGAAGACCTTGTCTTAGAAATCTTTACCAAGAAGCCTAATGAATCTATGAAGCTTTAATAGTTAAATATGCTTAAGAATTAATATAAATCGTTGTCTATCCTCTGAAAAATCTATACAAATAACACATACGCAAATATCAATGCGACACATTTATTTTTGCTAACGAGAATTTGGTACTACCAACTACATCTAATTAATGTTCAAATGAAAAGCTGTGTCTTAATAAATCCTTGCTTCCACCACCATTAGAGGGATGTAAATGAAGAGCTTGCAGCTCGTAAGTTTTCGCCAATAATGCGGTTTCCATTTGTCGGAAAATATGCTGTGGTTGCTGCTAGCTCTCTGGGAAAGCAATGGCTGGAAATGTAATTAAGTAATTGCCACCAGACACGTCGCAGCTGATGGGGGAAGTATTTTGCACAATTAACAAAATGGTTTATTGTTCGCACTTTCTGTTCTCTATAAGTTTCCCCTGACGTTTAGCTGCTTCGCTAATATTTGAGCTCCAGTTTGTTCTTTAGTAACATAATGGGCAGAGTCTGGCCAAGTGCTGCTGCTATCTCTTCTATGGAGTCCGCCCAATTAATAAATATCAAATTGTAAGAGCGTGCGAAATCACCACCTGGCATTATAATTAAACGCAAATATTTCGAAAAACCATCAACCCAAAGTAGCCAGAATAATGGCCATCAAAGGTCGAATTAGTGAATTCAATTTGCTGCAGGTAATTGGCCACAAATAAATGAATAGAAATATTTGCTGACAGACCGCAGCACGCACAGTTTGGATTTGTGCACATGTTCCGAATAAACATTTGTCTACGCCCCAACTATTTTGACAATAATTAAATGCTCATTTAAGACGAACCTGCCACAGGTCGCCCAAATACGGACACACAATGTGGCGGCCCAATCCCGCAGTTGTGGATAAATAAGTACACTAATTAATAAGCGCTTTGATGCATAGTTTCTATTATTACAGGCTTCGTATTTGTTATTTGTAAATGACCAATTTGATGCTAATTATGGAATCCATTTCGCGGACAGCCGACATTTGTTTGTTGAGTAGAAATGAGTTGTGTTGTCGATTACATCTGGGCAAACTGTTCCTCCGAGTGTCGAGCGGCATGGGCGGGTCAATCAAGTGCCGCGCGGCATGGCAAGCAGCCGGGAGCTCCAGTTGGTCAAGCTTGGGCCAGCTCCTGGCAGCTCCTCCTCCTCCTCCTTGTCCGCTCGACTAACCTCCACTCACTTGCCGAACTTCAAGCCAACTGAAAACATAACAAAAAGAAAACGGCCAGCAGGCAGGTGAGAAAAAGGAGTTAATGAGAAGTCTTCTAATTAATAGGGTTGTAATTAAATAGGTTGCGTTCCCCAAAGCGATTTCTCGCCCTTCTTACCTGCCGAACTGCGTGGATTCCTCAGCTTGGAGGGCTTCTTGCGCAGCTCCGACGGACCCAAACCCAAGCCGCCGCTCGTTCCTGGTCCATGGGTGTCTATCTGCATGCTCTCATCACTGTCCGAAGCCTGGCTCTTCAGCACCTTCCTTAGATTAACGAGCTATGAGGGTTAAAAAATGTATTATAATATTCAGAACATGATAATGGCTTAACTCACATCCTGCTCAACGCGTTCCTTGTTCAGCAGTCTCTTGGATTTCTCGGCATTGGCATACTTGATCTGCATTTCAATGCAGTTGGAGACGCTGTCGCAGGAGTTGACCCAGGCCTGGAGGGTCTCCACGATCTGGCCGGTGTAGCCGGGCGGAATGTCCCGCCCCTGAGCGTAGTCAACCTCTAGAATGCGCGTGTTTTGGAACAGCTTTCCATGAATAATGTCTGTGCGAGAAAAAAAAATGAGGGAAAATAAGAAGTTTTCTAGAGTTCCAGATGTCAACTTTCTCCTGACTAATTGCCCAGAACGAACAGTGTCTGAAGTTGGCCAAAGTGTCGCCTCAAGTGGCAGTTCTGGAGTGCACTCAAGGCCATGGAGCAACAAGTCCGTGCCTGCTGCCTATGCCCAGTGGTACAGTTTTTCCAAAAGCAACCAATGAAACCCACACCGAGTGAGCACTAATAACTGATAGAAATATCGATATATGTAGCAAGCATGTCTGGACTTTTTTGTAAATAAGGACAGTAAAGGAATGTCGGAGATATAAATTGTGAGTGGAAAAAGGCATTTGTAAACAAGACCAGAATGCAGGTAAAATTGGTTGATTGGGTGATTGATTACTTACCTTTTAAGATACAACAAAAGCAAACCAGTTACTACAGCCTTTAAAAGTTTAAGATTTCCCAAAATAAACTCCAGAATTATTGATAGTACTCATTTTATGCTCTCCATCGGCTTTTAACCAAAAATACTCAATCAATCCTCCGTAATGATATCCATAAAAGTTAACGCAGGCAACGCTCCATCAATTAAACTGATTAGAAAATGGCAAATACGACAGACCGCCGGAGATGGGAACAATTTAGTAAATGGATTCTGCAGTTCCATAAATACATATACACACATATACGCAGCAAAACCCTCACCGAAAATTACCAAAACGTTACTAAAAACATTGCGGTGGCCAGAGACACGTCCGTTGTGTAATCGAAAACAAACGTTTTAACTTTTGTTTTGGATACTTTGCGGCCACCGCAGTAAGCCGAGGAGTCGAGTGGCTTAGGGGGCGATTAGCTTTGTAGCCTCGCTGTCGCTCCTGCTCCTGCTCCCGCTCGACTTCTACTCAATTACCGAAATTCCACCCATCGGGCCTAATCCGCCAAATGCAATTTGATGCGACGACGTAGACGAAGACGACGACGACGACGGTTGACAGCCAGAGTAGTTTGGGTAATTAATTTGAAATCGTTCGAAGCACTTTGATACCGTTGTTGTCGCTCTGCGGGGATTAGAATTTATAACAGGCGGATTTGGGGAAACGTTTTCATCCGATGCTGACAGGATTTTGGACTGGTCCCAGGATGCAATGCCGCTCCTAGCCGGCAGTGAACTATGGCCCCAGGCCCGAAGTTTTCCGAGCTAAGCTAAGTGACAGTCCCCAGACTTTTGGCCGTGACTTGGCCCAAGTTAAATCCTTGAGCGCTCTTTGCCTTTGACTTTACGACCGCCTGCGTCCTTGAACGGCTGCACAGGAGCAGGACCAAGTTTCTGTGTTTATGGCGCACCGTCTTTGGTTCTTTAAGTCATAAATATTCACTCAAATATGCCGGGAATCTGCGCCCGGAGATTCAATTCCTTGCGATTTGGCTCGACAATTTGTCAAACACTTTTCTAATTAGCTCGAGGGCCTGGCGCGAAAATGTTTATTGATTTGACGCCTTCAAGTGCGCCTCGAAATAATTGGAATTGGAAAACGTGCCGAAATTTCCGCATTCCAGGCTGCGGCCTAAGCCGCAAGTTCTGTAAATTTCTCGCGGCTTGCCGGCGTTGACATGTGTCTTGTATTTTCACCCATCTGTGCGCCTGCTGTCGCGTGCGTGAAATTCAACGCCAGAGCAATCAATCATGCTTACAGCTCCGCCCGCGAAATTGCGCAAAAAGCTGTTGACGGACAGCGCAGGATGAAGGCGCGGACCGGCGGACCGGCACGAGACGATGATGTCAAGCCGCCGTTGGCTGTGGTTCCGTGGTTCTGCGGACTGCTGATGGAAATCAAATGGTCGCAGAGTCCCCATGAGATAAAACGCTGAATAAATTCATGGCCTCTGGTGGGGGCAACACAGCAAAATCTGACCACTCAAAACAGAGGCCACTAAAACCACAACTGAGATGTCCTTTAGGAGCCGTAGCAGCTACCTTTAACTGTGGGATCTGCGCTAATATTCCCTTGCTAACTTATCGCCCTGCAAGAAGTCTCAAAGTCCCGCTCTCCTTTTCGTATTGTGCACCTGTCCCTGACAGCTTTGGCAACTCTGCAGACAGCCCCTCACCTGGCCCAAATAAAATATAAGTTATTAATTGAAATTTTACACAAAAACCGAACGACAGCGGCAGACAAGGACAATGGCACAGGACCAACTTGGTTGAAAGAGGCTTGTCACCCATATAGTGCTGTCCAGATAGCTAGACATTAACCATAGCAGCATTAAAGTATTAATTGAGGGAATACCCTAATTATAACCACTCGATATCTTTAATCCTATATAAATTTCATCTATTATATTCCTAATTTAAAGTTGTTTTTGCTAATAAACCGCATTTTCTGTGGGCAACAGCTGCCACCACTGGACCACACACACACCTCCGATGACCGCAAGTGAGCGGGCTGGAAAGTTCTGCCATCAATATGAGGTGGTGCAGAGAGCTGCGGGAAAGTTTTTACCTAAAACTGACAAAGTGCTCGACACACCCACGCATTCACCGCCCTGGGAAAGTTTTCCCGGGCCAAACTGGTAGTGCAGAGGAGCCGCAGGCGGCGAAAACGATGCAATCAGAAACAGCAGCTGTACAAAGTCCAAGGGTTCCACGAACGCGCGAGAGATGAGTCCCAATAGGCCATGAGGGGAGTATGCAAAAATTATCCCTGAGCTGCTATTGAGCTTTTGAGCAGCCAGCTTTGCGGCATCCTGGTCGGCATTTAGCAGTTTTTCAATTAGGTAAACGGGCTTTGCAATGCTTGCAACCGCTTTGGGCCGTCGCCTGAAAGCCGAAATCCTTATACTGTTAATTAACCGATTGCGAAAGGGGTTTCCCCCGTTTTTTGCAAGAGTGTTATGTGAAAATGCAAATGCGCTTAACCTTTTTGCATAAGCAACGCAGCACACAAATCATACTTCTCCCTCTTTCTGAATTGCAAATCCCCGCGGAGAGCCGCTTTTGAGCACCCTGAATTATGCGAAACTTTCCTTTGACACACAAAAGAAATTAAAGAACTGTGTGTGGCACCCCACAAAAAAAAAAGAAAACAAAAAAACTACAATAAAGCCGGCACATTCCGCGACACATTCCGCAATTCTCTGCAGCACACAAAAATACAAAAACGAAAAAAGAAAAACCCACACACATGGCAACCGATGGGTGGAAATAGAGGAAAATTCAGCAAGGGCGTGTCGCTGGGGTTCATGAAAATGTTTTGCTTATTTTCTTGGGCTTCTCCGAATTTTGCTACTCTTGCTAAGGCAGCTGGGGAAATATTTTGGAAGTTGTAAGGAAATTAAAAACCACGTAGCTGACAGGGAGCAGTATCTGGAAAAGGAATGCTGGCACAGCCAAGTCAGCCCAACTAGTTATCCTTTGAGGATGGGTTCCTGAATGCAGGCGAACTAGCTGCATGTCTATTGAATTTCACTCGGGGGAATGTCTTGCCACCGCTTTATTGGGGCACGTTCGGTCCTTTACTTTCCCGGAACTTGGCCAAACTTGCAGGAGAAAATAATCAGGCGAGGTCAGGTGTTAAAATTGCAAACTTGTCGCTGGTTTCTGAACTATAATTGAATCGAGTCTCGCTAGATTTAGAAGTATTATTTCTGTAATCAGCCGTGGGTATACATAATTCCCTTGAATTTTGCCAGCCTTCTGCACTCTTGGCCGAATCAATCACGGTCCAGGACACTAATGGAACCAGTCGAAATAAATTTCAAGCGAATTTCAATTATAGAAGGCACTTAATTACCATATTCCCCAACACAGACGCCGCCCCGCGAGACAAATGATGCTCTAATGGGATGACCTGGAATCGCGGACAGGCAGCTTCTCCACCTGCCGCGGCTAATGGCGGCCCCGTTTCCAGCTCCACCGCGCAACTACATTAAATTGCGATGTCAGATTACGGCGCCTAATAGAACGCAATGATTTCGCATTCCGCCGGGCATCAGCATCAGCATCGGCATCAGCATCTGGCACTTGGCCTCCCTGCCACTCCCAGGGATGCCCTAATGATGGCTATCATAACATAAATCGTGGCCGGTGCGGGGGGAATTTATTTGTCTGTTCATCGCCTGGATTTGGAAAGCAATTAGGAGGGTGGCCAGGTGAGGAAGCCCTGCTTCGAGGCGTGTTCCCAGCTAGTCCTGGGGAAATGTTATTTATGGGACAGATGGCGTTGAGTTGTCACTTTATTTGCTCGGATAATGGACGGCGATGGGTCCATTAAAAACTGCTATTTGCTTTCTGGCCCCGCCCTAAAATATGTTTTCGGCCTTGTTTGGCTCTATACTTCAAGTGGACACTTGTCGGGCACCGCTTAAAACCCCAACACTAACCAAAATTCCCCTGAAGTGCCCTCTGGCCCGCCCTGCTTCTGTTTGTTTTCGTTTTTGGCCATAGATCCAAGGCTAAAGCTCAAAAATCAACAGCACGGACAGGCTTAGCACCACATTCAGGGCTGAGAAGTGTGCTTACACGCTATCCCAGCTCCCAGCTCGCAGCTCCCCGATGTTTGGGCCCCGGCTTCCGGGTGTTGCGTTTGATTTACGGCTCTGAGCAGATATGCAGAACGATTGCGGAAGTACAAGTGGAAATTGTGTAAAATATGCAGCTCCCAGTGCCAGCGCACTATGATTGATTCGACCGAGGATTCAAGAGCGGCAAGAGGTTGCAGAACAGTGTACGTGCCATTACCAATATCAGCTACAAATAGCAGGCACAGGTCCCTCTTTCGGTTACAACAAGAAAGCAAGCTTAGTTCTGGAAGCCGAAGCTTATATACCCTTGCTGTTTGCATATGGGTTTAAGGTTAAAAAGGAAATATGTCATAACAAAGCCAAAAATGTAATAATATATAAAATATAATAATATAACCAATCCTGAAAAAAATGCATTAATTTCAGTGTGAAAAGATTTTCATGCAACAATTTTAAGGAAGCTTCACTGTATTAATTTTAAATTTTAAAGTTCTCTCTCAACACAAGTGTACTTACCAGCTTGGACTTTAATATTCTTCAGTCTGAATATCCCCAAAAAAGTCAGATTAAAAATAAATGTGCTCTAAACGAAAGCCCTCTCAATAGCCAGGCAACTTTTTTATGTGGCAATTAGGGAAGTTCGACTGTGCAAGGTCGGCGAGGCAAGATATCAGAAAGAAAATCATCGGGGCAAAAGTGTTCATCCAGCTGACGGCGCTTAGACTGGCGAAAAAAAAAAACAGTTTTACCCGCAGGAATGAGCGAGGAGAAGCAACTGGTGGCGCATTGGAACGAGTGCCTTAATGAATCTGTCCCACGACTCGGCCGCCTGCCTTCTCGGCCCAATTGTTTTCGCTTGCCAGGATGCGCCAGCTGTACAGGCTAATCAAGTGCACTGCCTCAAGCGGGTGGTGGTTGCTGGGTGGTTGGGTGTTCTAGGAGAGAGGCAGGTGCTAGGTTTGGCGTGGGTTCAACCAGACGCGTCTCTCCAAACGGAGCTGCTTTTACAGCTGCTGGGCTCCAGGCGCGGATGCAGAAGCGCTCAAAAATGCTAATTGAACGAAGGAGTCGCAGAGGAGACGGTGAGAAGTGGGAAAAATTAGCATTTGATTTAATTATGCAAAAATGGAAAGGGAGAGTGTAAAGCCGAGTGACTTGTCGGATAGAAGCAAAAGTGTAGTCTCTCGCACTTAGCTTTGACAATCACATGTGACTGCCTCGTGTCTCGTTTCTTTGATTGAGTTAAAATTAAGGAAATGTATATTGTGGAAGACGGAAATCCCATTACAATAGTGTTCATTAAAAGTAATGAACTCTTTAAGTATCACTATTATTCTAAAATCTCAAATTTTTGCATAACCAATTTTAAATAGCCCCAAAAAGAGCCATTGTTTGAGTTGATGTGCATTCATCAGAGAATTGCAATTATATAAACTAAAAGATGCCTATAAGTATCTAAAATAACCTTAAGACTCTAGCGAGTTTTCTCCAAAATCTATATCAATCTTTGAAAAGAATTCCCAGGTGCTATTTATCTTCCAGGCACTGTATTAGACACTCTTCAGCATCAAGTACAACTCAATAAACAATAAATTCCAAGAACAGTGCATCTTCAGCAGTTCTAACAGGAAAAACCCCTCTCAATTCAACCCACTCACCTGCATAGATTGCTTCGATGATAATGTCCTCCAAATGACGAACGTTATCGATGTCCAGTTCGCTGAGCAGCAGGGCGTACGGAATGCTCTTGGCCTTGATAGCCAGCGAGACGATTGTGAGGTGCTGCAGCTTTTTTTGCATGGCGGGACTGAGTTCTATGAACTTTTCCGGCTGTGCGCGGTACTCCTTGTAGGTGCCATAGGCGAAAAGGTTAAGGGTCTCCAGGTATTTGGCATCGGGACCGTCCTTCAGCTATGTTTTGGGATACACACATAGATTAAAGCATCAAATTGGATATTTATGCCAAACAAACCTGTGCTACATTGGGTTCCGCCAGTAATTCGCCGAAAACAAAGACATTCGGTGCCTCCAGAGCCTGGCGAATCACGTCCAGTAGTGCGGCGCCATTTGCGGACTTGGCCAACACGCAGAACTTCTCCAGGAAAGTTTCCTTGCTCTTGCTAGGTTCCTCGTTGCCGAGCAGCATGTCCTGCGTCATTTTTGGTTCAGAAACAGTCTTAATTTACGCTTATTTTCCGGATTGTTTTGTTTTTGCAAAGATATTAGCGAGCAGTGTGACCGTAACGAGTGTCTCACAGAACACCATAACGCTTCGGATGATTTGCCGGTATGCTCGAGTCTGGTCACATAGTGGCGCACTGCTGTCACATTTTTCTAGTGGAAGTTTGCAACGAATATATGTTTTTTCTAAAAATAATATATCAACAATAAATACAAAGAGTAGTTTTTATACTTTTGACAGTGAAGTGTTTTGCTAAATGTGCTCTTTTTAAACCGCATATACTTTAAGTCAAGAGCTGGTAACACTGAGGGACCCCCGCCACAGCTGGCTGCTATGAAAGTTGGCGGCACATTTGAATTCTATTAATTCGAGCTAAATATTTTCTTTTCCCATCTTACCTTGCTTGGGTTTACACTCAGTCAACCCTTTCCCCCTCTTATCATTAAGTTCATTATTATTTCATACTCTTTAGGGACTTTAAGCTTCTAACTCCTTTGTTTTAGCAGACACAGACTTACACATTTACACGCACCTTGCAAAATGTTTCCACATTATGCTTAAAGTGTGGTATCCTCATTTTAAAACACTTTTCACACCACATTCGCCAGCAAACACACACAGCCACGCCCCACCCGGGGGCTGTGGGTGGTGGAAATGAGGAAAAAAAAGTAAAAAAAAGCCAATAAAAAAGGAAAGGAATGAGCCTTAAGAAAATATATTCCTTGAGCCACTTTCGGCTGCCAAAACTTTGCGCCAGCCACACTTGTTAATATTGCTGCGGGGCAGAGCGGGCGAGAGAGAATATAAAAAAAGGCGCAGGGTCAAAGTTGAAAACCCTTTATTCTGTCTGGGGGGTTGGCTTGGCCCACCGCCACCACCCCTCCGTATGGGATTCGCCAGCTCATCGATTATGAAAAGTTAACTAAAGGTCAGGGCCCCTTTGGGAAAACACGCTGCTAGAGAGATCTCCGGAAAAAAGGTGGGCCAGCGAGCAGCAGAGCTTTAAAGCCACTTTGTCAGTTTTCGGGTATTGCAGACCACACTGTATCCATTATCCTGGCATATTTTCCCCACTCCAATTTTCCCTTCGGCATTGTTTTCCCAGTATCACGTGCCGCTTGCAACACCGCCGACACTCGTGCAGGAAAATTGACCGGACTGTTTTGCAATTTTTCCAATTGGATGCGCACGCCTACTCGCCTACGCCTCGCACATTTTATTGGATTTGCCAAATTTTCACAGTACGCCGCCATTACAAAATTGGTTCTGATTTTGATTCCGTTTCGGATGCTCGGACGTTCAGTTGCAGCAGCTTCCCCAGGGGCATCGGGGGCGCTGGGATGTGGGTGCATGCGGTCCTTTTTCCTGCGGTTTGGTGCGTGGAATTGCATCCGTGATTAGTTTGCCGGGTGCTTTTGCAACATTTTTGGAATAATGCTAGCAAGCACTCCGTAGCTTCGCTCACTCGCATTCTGCGGCCTGCGTGCGGAAAGTTTCTCCCTCATCTGGGCTCTAGGCATCGCAACCGCCAACACCCGGTGGGGTCATCCTTCCGAGCTGGCGAAGTGGCGTGTCGATGGATGATGGTCAGGCTTTCAGTCTCTTCAAGCCTAAATTTGGAGTGGAAAAAGTGTTTATTTTGGGCTATTGAGGGCATTGTTAAAGAGCTGATACTCAGCATTTTTAACATTATAAATATTAAGAAAACAAAATAGGTCTGCTCATCAACACGTCTAAAGAAGGTTCTTAAAATACGATCAAACTTTATATATATATAATTCTGCAAAAGAAAAGACCTTTCAAATGTTGTAAACCTAAATTAAGGAAGCTACAACTATCAATGGTTCGGTGGTTTTCAGCCCATAGTTTCACTTCAAACAGGGTAACTTTTAGTAGACATTCCACCCTGACGCCGAGACGCTTTCCACATTTTCGTAAAGCTCTTTGTCATGCTGGCAAACTTTGCTCGCTCCGCGTCGTGTTCTGCTTTTCCTTTTTTCATTGTGGATTTTACTTTGTCATTAATTTGACGCACAATGAATCGGCAGTTGGCAGGTTGTTCGACTGAACAGTTCGTTCGATTTCCTGGAGTTTCAGTCCTACTTCCGAGATTACACAACGCAACGCAGCGAAGGCTTTCAATTTAATTTGCGGCTAAAGCATTGCCATCATTTGGTAGCCGAATTCGGCTACCAGTCACCCGTCACCCGGCATCCCACTCCCCCGGAAACCGGTTGACAACTAAGCTTTAAAATTAATTACACTTTCTCACTTTCGAATCCATCAGCGGCTTGCAGTGCACAGCACATGGAAATCCTCGGAGCAGGCCCAGGCCCACGCGCCCCGACAATTTGCTTACTAGCCCATAAAAATGTATGGAAATAAAATATCAAAACAGCTCAGGGCGTCCAAATGGCCACATAAAAGCGCTCGGCTCTGCGAACGCGCCCGGCATGCAAATACCTTGCCCCAAGGCGGCTGTCCTACAGTATAACAGTGTACTAAAACTTGGCTAAAATTTGCCCTTCCCCTGCCATGGCAGCAGCTGTGGCTCTGAGGCTTTGCCTTTGGCGCTGGCTTGGGCTTATCATTTTTTATCGGCCGGCCGGACAAAGACTTGACCTTCCCAGTGAGTTTGTCGCTCTGCTCATTAGGACTTAAATTGCTTGCCCCGCCCCTGAGACACTCTCTGTTTCTGTACAAAAAAAAGTCAGAAGCTGGTAAAGTAAACTTGAAAATAGTATACGGGAAATCATGTTAAAAACAAAGTCTTAAGAATTATTTTTACTTGAGTAAACAATAGTAGTTATTTACTTTATGTTAAAATATCTAAAATACATTAAAGGGCATTATTTGTAGCTTTATAAATAATTTAAAAATCTAAACTCTCCAAATACTAACTTAAACCATTTTCCCTCAGTGCATTGGCCGCGATTATTTGGCTTACTGAACGTATTGTTATTATGGTTATGGCACCGGGCAGCACGCTTATCGATGCAAATGACAAGCGGCCGGCCGGGAAACTTTGGCAACTCGGCCCAGTTCCCATTTCCCAGTTCGGAAACAAGGTCAAGCAGTCTTGACCCGGATCAGGGGCTTGTCCGCGGGCCACCGCTGGTTGCTGGCTTAAAAACATGGCCCACAATATGGCCAGAAATAAGTTGTAATAAAGTATAAGGCGCAGGGCGGAGGCGGAGACGAAGGCGGATATCGCTTCATTGCTATGAGTGCAGCGAAAGGTTGCACAAAAGCCGTTGAAACTGATAAAAATTCCCCTGCTTTATGACAATTTATCAAGGATTTCTTTTTAGAAGCAAACTTTGTTGCTGAACGGACGCGCAATGAAAGGAACCAAATTACTTTGGCGCAATGGAATGGAGGAAAGTAAAAATGCAATTTGGGTCAAGTTCCACGGACTTGGATAGCGGCGGGGGAATGCCGGCATCGCCTGAGAGATAGAAAGATTGTTAATTTAAATAACAAAGTTCCAGCGGACCCAAAACGGAACACAAAAATAAGTTACGAGTTTTGAAAAGTTGTTCAAAATAAACTATGCTCAATAAAATGTTCAGTGAAGATATACATATAAAAGATTTTCTTTTTATGTTAGTTATCCCCCTTGACATTTTATTGATATTTCCTATAAGAATTAAATACCAGACCTGTTTAATCGCTTGGATTATCAGGCTTATCCTACAGCTGTGAAATCCCCATTAAAAACTACAATTTTCCCCTGTGAATACGGCTATCGTGAGTGCCATTCCGTAGGTAAGCCCAACGTTTTCCTGTCGAAACCTCAATTAGTCTCCAGTCGTCAGTCGGAAAACTGTCAATGTTTCTCCAACAGAGGAAATAACCGCAGCGATAACAATGTCAAATCAAATTTCGTCACAGCGCACCCACACACACGGGGCCAAAAATCGTAGCCACCGCACATTCACACCACCGCACAGGATATGGTAAACTCGGCGGCACAATGCCTTCCCGCCCGCAGGTCCGTATCTAGTCGAGCGTGGCGTATTATTATAACGATTTTTGTTTATTTGCAACCTCCGCCGGGCGAAAATCGGGCCAAAACTACTTGGTATATGTATGGGGGAGGTGGCAAAAAGCACAACACGGATATAAAGCGATGTTGACATGTGCCAGGCGCAAGGATAACGGGCGTTGGTACTCGGTGGGAGCAGGACACCGAACAATCGATGAACAATTTCGGGTATTACGAAACCCACTTGTTGCCAAGTCCCAATCAATTCAGCGTGTCGCAGATTATTTGGAGTTTTATTACGGATGCAAGGGCAAAGTATAAAGGAATGGAAAATGGTGAAAGAAAATTGGAATTTGGAAACTTTTGATTTTTTTCTGGGACTTGGTTGTAAGATATCTTGTATTTGCGACCATTTTCCTTTACGATTTATGTTTCTTTTGCAAATAAATAATTTTTTAACTGCGAAAAGATAGTTGTCTTAGAGTCCGACTTTTAACAAGATTGCCACTTAAGCCCCTGCCATTGCCATGACCAAGACTTCTCAGCCAGCTTTCCTAGAAGGCAAATAACTTGGCAGACGTTTTGTAACCTCTTTGGGCCTTCCTGCTATTTATCCTCTATCAGCTTAGCCCCTAAGTGGCTTTGAATGGCTGATGGCAGCCCTCTATGTGCCCAGGCAGCTACCGATAATAGAGGAATTTCTTGTTTCGAATTTTCAAGTGCAACCCGTAAGCACTTTTCACCTGTCGTAAGCCAGGGGCCGAAATGGGTAAACCGGAGGGGAGCTCCGGGAAAGCGGCTTTCGTCATGTAATCGAGAACTGAAACATTTGGGAACTTTAGAGCTGCCGATGGCCGGGGGGGACTAAGCCGAAAGCCAGGCCATTAATTTCAATCTGCATTCGTCTATTTTTAGGGCGCATGTAGGCATCCATCCATCCACCTGACAATGCCGAGGCTGGATCCCGGCTGAGGGGCTGGGATAACGAATTTGATGAATGTTTCCGTCGCCCAAACAACAAACACGGGCTGGCGGTCATGGAGCAAAAAGCCAGCGTGTGTGGAGTATTATCCCATCGAAGGAGCGAACAAAAAACCTATCAAAACAAACGATAATGTTGCTATCCAGACTCCCATCCCCGCCCCGATGATGATGATGAGCAGGATACGGATAATAAGGACGTCGATGCCATTAGAGTGTGCCGGGTCGGGCCCGATGATGATGTGTTGATTGCCCCCAGATGAGCCGAGTCGATTGGTCAGTTGGTAATAAAACCGGACGGCGATTGCATGTGCGGATACAGAAATCAAATTAAATCACGTTTAAATGGAGACAGTAAAGAGGAGGTTTTATGGAGTTGGCCAGAGTAAAGCTTTGATGGCCAGTTATCCCATCGATTTCCATTTCAACGACAGCGGCTCCTAATTAACGTTAATTAGTCAATTTCAATGTACTTTGTAGCCGAGGAAGTTTTAAGCTGTCGGCAGAGAGTCCTTTGTCAGTTTAAGCCCTGTTTTGCAGAGATTTCGGCATTCGGGACCCGCCGTTGCCATTCATCGCAGCTCATTAGGCCGCGCAATGTGTTGCCTACATTTCGGGGAAAATTAAACTGGCCAACAACGGCCCGGCTCTCCTCATTCATCTTCGTTTCATTATGTGCCGTGTCCTGTGTTCTGCGCCAGATAACCCCGGCGCCTTTATTGACAAATTTATTTATTAACATTCGAGTTCATTAAACCAAGAATTTGCTACAACAAGGCGAGGCAGCAGCGGCTGCGACGGCAGCTTGGCTCAAAGCAGCTCAGCTGGCTTTCGCACGCTTGGCTGGAAGTTTTCGGACCAAGCGCATAAATCACTCGGCCGTCGATGGCCCCTGAAGGTCCCGCTCCCGCTTCCGCTCCTGAGTGTCCCGGCCGAGGTCTATCATTTCTGGCTGCCTCACCAAACAAACTTCGGCCGGCTACAAAGTAGTTTTTAAAGCTCTCGCCCGAAAAATTCTTTGTTGTCGCTTCTGGGGTCGAGGCGGAAAGTGGGGGAAAAGCTGGGGAACAACAACAGCAGTTCGCTTAATCCATAAAGATTTATTTGCCGCGCCGCAGAACAAACAGATTTCCCTCGTTTTCTCCTCGATTGGCCAAAAGTTTTTTAATTAAATCCTCGCCAAAATGGTGGATGTGTGCGTAATACGAGGAGTAATATGTTAAAGTTTTCCAGATTTAAGTTGGCCTTAATAATCTAATTAAAGGAGTCCCCCCGCCCTGTCATCCTGGGTGACTCTGCCGGATTTAAGTTCACAATTTCGTAAGCGCCAGTCCCCGTTGGAATTTTCAATTAGTTCTTGTCCGCTTAATTGCATTTATCGTCGGGGCTTTAATAATGTATTTTACACAGCAAATAGCTCTGACGAAATTGCTGTTCTCGCAGCAGATTGCATTTTCTAACAAATATTTCATTAGGCCCGTGCCATACTCAGTCGATATATATTAATTTCGAAACTCGTAATTCCCACAGAGCAAGGATTTCCCACACCTGGCCCAGGCCCGAGTTCAGCCACTAATTGTCGCTGGCAATTATATCGAATTGGATCCGCATTTGAATAATGTAAGGATCAGCCAGGTGCACAGGTTTGCATCTGTAATTCGACCCGAGGGCGGGGCAGGTCGGACGCATCCATGACAGTTGCGCATAATTGGACTGCCATTATTTGAGTAATGGACAAGTTCATTAGCATGCGTAGCATATTGTTGAATCAATGGCCAAATTAATGGAGCCGTGTACAAGTAAACACATGCGCATCTAATTGAAGGGTTAAACACAGTATCAAGTGGCGCCCTGACTTGCTCACACGAAGATTGATTGCCGGATGCATGGCCAGCTACTAAATTTAATTAAATCTGTGTTATCTGCATCGAAATTCGGTAGTTAAATTATAAAGCCATAAAGCATTAGGGCGCATATCTCTTGAAAATGCATAAATAAATCAGTTTCCAGTAAGCAAACCCTCATTATTATTACTGCTGCCGTTGTATTTGTGTAATTAAACTGATTGATTTTCAGGCCAAAATATTTGATAATCGCTTTATTTTGCAATTCAGTTGCAATGATTTCAATTAAAAATGTTTGATGATATGGACGGGGTTTGAAACTTCCTGGTTTTCAATTTAATTATTTTCGTTAAGTTTTGTATCTAATGTTAAAAGGATAAATAATAAATTAAGGCCAAATATAGATAATTTCTTTGCATATTTCATATATTTTATGGTTTATTACTCGTACCTAAATATATTAATTTTAAAAGACATTTTATTTAGTCTTTGTTTTTGAATATTTAAAATAATGTTATTTTAATAATGTTGTTATGTTATTCATAAATTTTAGCTTAATTTTCTTCATTTGCAAAGCTCAAATAAATTAAGGTACGTATCGAGCTTTGTCCCAAAACTGTGGCTTGTGTCTCAGCTAAGCTATAGCTTTGAAAAATGTGGATTCTATGTTAACGCCATCTAAACTGTTCGAAATATCTGCCTTGGCTTTAAGTCTGTATAAACTCAAATAATTAATTTTAATTTTATAATCAAAGCCTGCATATTTACCATGATTAGAAAGACAAAAAATAACCACACGGTCAACCAATACGATTTTAAGCTCTGTTTTAAAGAGTTAAACGGCTCTTCTGGATATTTACTTGCCTTATTAGAATAAAAAATGCTGTAATTAATCATGCAGTAAAAAAGCAGAGTGGGATTGTGCTGAGAACCATTCAATTAGTTTAATGAGGCACAAAATAAACACCTGCAAGTAGTCGGAATGCAAATGTTTTGAAAATAAATCATAAAACCGATTTATTGATTCTGTTGAACTGGATAAATGCTTGCAGCGGATAAACAGCTGCAACAACATAATATTAAGTCCAACTATTTAGCTTGTAAATATTTTAATTGCTGCAACTGATGCCGGAGCGAGCCGTAAATTGCTCAGCGATTTTGGGCAACAATTAATTATTGCCAAATCTATTTGTGTTTTGTGTGAAATCCATACAAATATTTATACTCTTTGTATGTAAAGTATGTAAATAAATGATTTAATTCCAGATGGATGACTAAAAAGGATTTAAATGTATGCTTAATTTACACAAAACTAGATACTTGTCCTGCCCCTTTAATGATTTAATGCAAGACGAGTCAGCAAAATTGCATTTCGTTCTGTGCCATCCGCGTCAATGGCCGCACGAATTGACAACTATTAGGAGCCCATTTACTCCACTTGACAGCTCATTAGCTGATATGCGCCACATATATGGTATATAGACATTCAGATGGCAAAAGTGTCAACTCAGAGACAGCGAAATCAGATCCGAATAGGTGACCCTGAGCCAGATTTGCGATTTGTGATTCGTCTGGTGAAAGGTGGCAGCTGAAGTCCAGCTCGAGTACGTGATGGGAGTAACCGTACTTGGCCACATCGCCACAAGCGCCATGGCACCTCAAACCGAATTGATGTTTGGGTTTTGGCTCTCTCTCGGGGGGCGAGCACATAAGCGGCTTATGCAAAACTCTCGTAGTGGCACTGCAAACCCAATCTGCCACTGAAGCTGGCCAATTTAAAATCAAGTGTATCACTTGCTCAGTGGCTTGCAGGGAGCGCAAAAGCGTCAGTGTAAACAAAAACAGACTTTAAACCTGTTTTAGTTGCTGGTGACGCACTCGGGGGAATTTACCTGTTGAACTTCCCCGATTACCTGGATTCGAATTCATTCCATTCCATTTTGGGGATCAACTAATTGACAGACTGCGGTTGATGTGGCATTAGCATCGATCAAATTTGCTCTAAAATAGATGCAAATAGGGGTTGGGAACTTGACGCTGCCTATTTGTGTCAATTTCTCTCAATGTTACTCAACCATTATCTGTGATTTGTTTCTGGCTATGTCTTTCAAATTGTATATTGCTTTCCTACAACACCTTTTTCTGTTATCATATCTTAGGAACAAACACAACGTAATTCAAGCGAGAGTAGAGCTGGCAATTAATATCGATAGCTTACTAGCATTGATATTGTATTTCCTATATTTTAGGAATTTACTTCTTTGTATAGTTTAAATGGTTTTTAATTCGATTATCCTCTGGGCAGGGCTTCTTTAAATTTATTTCAATATAAAGTAAGATTTTTATAGTTCATATGCTCATTATAATTGATAATAACAATTTTCAACATTTTCGATACCTTTAAGTTTACATCGATTGAACGATTCACCCCGATTCTTATCACTTATCGCGGGTTCGTTGCATCGCCAGTTCAGTTGTGGTCCCCGTTTATTACGCCTGTCAGGGGCACTTGCTGTTAAACACTCGACAAGCACACTCCACGGGCCGATGGAAAGTTAATTAATGTATCTGCTTAAAGACAAGCGACTATCTAAATTGCCAGAGTCGACAGTGTTTGGCGTTTATTACACTTCCTCGACAGCATGCAAACGAGTTTGTTCGATAATTGAATGCCCGCCGAGGTGCAAGTGAATCAGTGAGCAAGTGAAGAGCCAGCCGCGTCAACACGGCGTATGATTAATAATAATTATCGAATATCTGCGGACTGGAGGTGCCATCGCAGCTGGTGGTGGTGAACCGCAGAATTAGAACCTTGACACGCCTCCGCCGGCGTCACGTTTCTTGTAAGGCTGCAATATAAAAAATAAATACTATAGATCGGAAACATTTGAATGTCGGAATTATGCAAATCCATCGGCATCAAACCGAGAGCGGAGCGGGCAAACCTGTTGCCGCTGTCGCATTCATTTCATTTCCATTCCATTTCATATTTAGAAGTCCGCCGTTCGAGATTTTAGTTTAGTTTTAATTGCGCCCGTAAGCGGTTCACTTCGTGCCCTTCAACTTAAACAGTCAAATTTCAATATTGAAAAAAATTCCCAACACGGTCCGTGTAAATTAAATTCTTCTGCAGGTAAAAACTCGGTGACATTTGGCGGAATAACAGCACAATGACAGGAAATGCTCCTGCATTTGCATGCATTTTTTTAACGCCAGTCCTATCAGTAAAAACCTCAACACGAGGCTTAATTAAAAGTCATGAAGTGAACAGTCAATAGCCAAAATGTAACCAACAAGTATTATATTACCATAAAAAAACAGTTGAAATAAATAATTTAATCAGCCATGTGTAACTTAACTCTGTGTCACGACCAAAAGATGCCCCATATGGTTCATTGACGAAAAACCTGAACCGAAAGCCTAGTGTGTTTTCTGTGATTTTAAATATATGCAGAGTGTGCTTAAGATTGTGATGAGGTTATATTGAATATATAAAATACACTTTTAAATATTAACTCCCCTGTAATGAGGAAAATTCAAGAAGGCTTTATCGTACACCGCGATGTCCCTTTTATTTTTCGCATCCAGATAAAAAGCGCGCGCATTGTGAGGCAAAGACAATGATATGAAATTTTAATTAATTATTCCCCTTTTGTATGACGCTGTCCAGGCATGCCTTGGACATTAATTAACCACATTTCATTGGCGTACACATTGGCTTTCATTCTCAGTTCGATATCCGAGAAAGTTTTCCGTTGGCCGCGCTGGTTAAACATTTTCCACAAATTAAACTGCAACCGGAGGGGAAACTTATTCTCGAACGGAAAAAATATTTAACAGAAAACAGAGTACAAGGGAATGGTATACGCCGATCTTATGTTAATGCGATTGCGAGAGCCAAAGTAAACAGGCAAATGGACATAAAAAGTTTATCCTAAGTGGACCTCCTTGGCCAGGAATCGAATTAGGGGCGATAAAATAAATGATGGGGCTTTAAGTGACCGAAGGGTAATTACTTCTTTGCTTGCCAAGCCTAATTAGAAAACGATTTGTGTGCCGGTATTTCCAATTTAAAAATTTGAACCAAATTGTTTATGGGAGATAAATCTTTAAAACTTATTCGAATTTCGCTGTAGCTTTTTCCATTGTTGCAACTCTTTTACTTACTTCCCACGCAGTTCACAAAGTGACTTAATAAATGTGATTAATTAAAAAATATAAAACTGCATTAGCCCGTTTTAAATAATGTGCCCGGGCACCCTCTGCGTTGCCCGTCGTTTCTTTTGCCGGAAAACTTATTAAAATGCACAGCCAGAGAGGGAAATTGTGGGTCCGGAAAAACACTAGCACACATGATGTAGGTGGGTGTGGGAGGTGCAGTAGGAGGTTGTAGGAGGGCCAGATATTTATGTTACGCTTTTGTGTATTAAATAAATTATGGTGAGTGAAACTGTCACTGGGACGGCGGCAGCAGCAGCAGCAGTGGGGCACAAATTGCATTTGCAAACTGGATGGAGTCGTAATGTCGTGTTTAGCCTGCCCAGCGAATCGTGAGAAAGCCGGAGTTCTGGGTGCTGGAAATCGCAGAGTAAATTGCATCATCAAATGCCGGCAAGGGCGGCACTTCCCACACTCGGATTTGCATGGCGTTCATGTGGATCGCTGCATATTTTACCATTAATCCCGAACCGAATCGAACGGAATCCAGCCCCTGGAAGCGAAGGGTGGCATAAGCCGGGCTAGAACTTGCATTGGCTCATTTATAACCATTACTTGTGGTGTCTGCTTATTGGCATTTGGTTTTTGCCAGGGCAAACTTCATTATTAATTGGAATTTTCCTCGGGGAAATGAGAGAAAATGGCATCAAGATTAGCTGGAATTTCTGCACGCAACGAATATTTGAATTAAGGGCGTAATAGATTGTATGTAATGTAGTGCTTTCCGCATCTTAAAGTTGTCTATGCAAAACTACAAAGATTCTGGCATAACTATGCACTCGAACGCGACCTTGAGCGGGCTAGCCCACTCTCAAGCTTAAATCCCCTCTGAAATGGAATCTTTCTTTTGTTTCTAATCCGTTTTTATATAACAAAGGTGAAACGGAAGTAAGCTTTTAGGAATTATGGTTCATGTCATGCAAATTAGACTCTTTCAAAAGGTGTGTCAGAAGATCCATTCAAATTTTAACGATGTGAAAAAGCAAAGCCGAAGCTTAAATCCGTTTTGATTGCGATGTCAAGATGTAGCCCAAGGGCTTTGCTTCCATTCATGCTGCAAAATGTAGTGAAAAGCACTCTTACTTGCCACTAAACCTGTGCCATTCAATGTGCATAGTCGCATAATCGGCCGAAAAAACGAACTATTTACACTCGATAACAAAGTTAAGCACATGCCCTCGAACACAACAGCCGGAAAAGTGGAAAATCGAGTACATCAACAAGTGCACACACACACACACACACACTTATGAAGGGCAGTAAGCGCATGGAAAACGGAAAACGCAAACGCACTCCCTCGCTCTCTCGAGAAGCGGCAAAGCGGAAACGAGCGTAAAACGGGGCGGCAGAGCGGAAATGAGCGGAAAACTCGACGTCCCAAGAGTCCTGGCAATATAAAGTGAATAAATATTTAAAGATTGCGAAGTCAGCTGGCACTGAAAGGGCGGCTTGTCACATACGTTGACATTTAGCCGCACCTGAAAGTTATTGGCCACACCATTAGTGCGTGTGTGGTCTGTGTGTGTCTGCCCACTTCATTTCCGTTTCCGTGCACTTGAGCTTCGGCTTCAGCTGTGCATTGCGTTGCTAGTTATGAGTGCAGCTCCTGCCCCCCTCTCCACGGTCCTTGTGGTTCACACATTGTTGCCGCCTCTGCAGGGCTGTAAAGCGTGCGAAAATTAGTTGCGAGCTTTGAAGGCACTTTCAGCCAGCTGCATAGATGTGGCTCACATTGTTGCCACGCATCTGCCTCGGCCGGGTCAAAACTTATGCAATAACAACAGGGCGAACACAGACCGAAATAAGCATTAAAAGTGGCAAGGAATAAGCTTTATTTTTGCGCTCAAGGGAATCCCATGGGGTGCTAGTAACTAAGATATATTTTAAGACCTAGTTCTGTTAGCTTTGCTATAAAAAAAGTGCCCAATTGTTATTTTGAATTCTTTTTTAAGCATTTTGCAATTTCAGCAACAAAAACATTTTAGAATTTAATGTATGCTTTCAAGATTTTAATTTCCTCTTAAATATGGATGTATCACAAAGTTTTCATAATAGTTCGCTACATAAATGTATGCTACCTATAAACCATCACAATAATTAGTTAATATTATAAAAATATAGTAATTAAAAAATACCACATTTTTTAAGCTTTTCTCCCTGTGTTAGATCCCTTCTAGCTGTCTTCACAGCTACGTAAAATGGAAATTTTGCCCATTATAAGACGCATATTTATTTGCCATCTCTCCCAGTGTCCCGTCTAAATTTCTCGTTTATCTCATTGAGTTGACCCAATCAATCAGCCTGATGGATGCCTCAATATCCTTATCAGCAGGATGTCAGCTACAGTGCAGTCGCCCTAGCAGAGCCGCTCTCTTAGGCTGTTAGCAAGTGGCCTCGTTGACAGAGGGAAATTTTAACAGCGGAAATCACAGAGCACGAGTGCCACTGTTGGGGCATTAAAGTGAAAGTAGAAATGATCTGATGGAACAGGGTCGTATATATATACGTTTACATTCCCATCCGGTGGGGCAGGAGGCGACTCCGCTGTTATTATTGTCATTTTTATTGGCCCCAAACTTCCGCTGGAGTAATGAAAACGTTTACGTTTGCATTACGCGAACTGTGCTTATTTTTATATGGCCCCACCGAATTTTAGGCCAAACTTTTGACGCACTCGTCCGCATAAAGGACCGGCGACGCGTCGAAGGAACTGTGGCACCGGAAGCGGTAGTGGTGGTAGTAAGGATTCGCCGGCATAAAATACCCGCACTTATTGGCCCTGATTACGTTATGAATTTACGAGTGACGGCCGCCGGAATTGATTTCTGTCTGTGAGTGTGTTTAAAGCTGCTTTACATCATCGGGCTGGGTAATTCCGCACTCTATTGTTCTGTTTGTGGCCCGAATTTCATTCACTTTCAGGGCCAGGACCCCGCAATCCCTTCCAGGTGGAAGGCTCCATTGTTATGCAGGCGGGGTCCACTACATTATCCACACATCCCGCTGCGTAATGCCGCAGTTTTTATTAATTTAATATTTTGTTCTGAGAATCTAGCTGGGATTCTGCAGGGCGAGCCATAAAACAAGCTCAGCTTGGCCCAGAAGTTGGCCATAAAAATATACATCCTGCCCTGCGGTACTCCAGATTTATGTACCTTGCGCGGAGCCCTGACATTAATACTGAATTTCATTTTTGGAATCGAGCAATATATGGCTTTATCTCGCACGGCGCACTTTCATTTCATACGCTGATGCTGCTTTGTTGCATCCTGGGCATCCTGCTCAAAGGATGCAGGATGTTCGGCTGGCACAAAAGTTGTGCCTTGACAATACCGTCAACCCTTTTGCGAGGCGCCATAACGGCAGGTGCTGTGCTGTCAAAGCCATTGTTTTCCCACAGAGACAATCAAACAGTTTACGACAGCCTCGAGTCAAAGCGTATGTGCAGCCTGATCTGGCATTCCTCACTGCAATTGTTCTCGCAGTCTTTTGTCGCCTTTGGTTTTGGTTTCGCTTTTACGGCTCTGATTCGATTTGGTCCGGTCCAAACAGCTCGATTTTTGTGGGTTCGAAAGGAGTAAGGCCATGGACGTGGTCAGAAGAGCTAGGACAAAACTGAATAAAAATCTGAAAGGAATACACTCATTCAGCCATGTCTCAGGTATTAATTTATTTAATTTTTCATGTAACAAAATAAACTCTTTTAAGGTGTTTTTTTTGTAATTAAAATAAAATATTTCATTAGAAATATATATCACATTTTCTTCCAATTCCTAACAGGAAGTTAAGGCTTCACAAATTCGAAAATTGCTGCCTGTGCTTAGTTGATTTTTCCCCCAGAATCCAGGAAAATACAAACGACACTCATTTGGGCTTCTCGACCGGGTTGCTGCCTAATTAACAGGCAAAACTCCAGACTCGCCGCTACATAGTTGATCTAAAGTTAATTGCGGGACATTAGGCCCTGACGGAGGCCAACAACATGTGCGGCTAAGTGCCAAGTTATTCCGGCCAGGACTCGCTCCGGCAGCTCGCACTCAAATTCGGATTCTGTCGAATTTATTTGCTGTGTGTCAGCGCCATAAGTCAATCTTTTTGTTTGGCCCACATACGAGTCCTCCCTTCAGGCCCCCCCACCGGCCTTTTTCACTTTTTTTCGGGCAGTGATTGATTAGTTCGTGTGGGCGAATGGCGAAGGAAAAGGACGAAAGGTGTTTTCGAAGCTGCTCCTTTTTTGTGTAAACAAGAACCTCAACATGTGCCGGAGTCGATTTATCAAATCTAAACAAATGTAAAACAAAGTTGAGGGAATACAAATTGAAGTTTTGAATAGGAGATTTATGTGCTGGCATCTATCCGAATCCCATCTAAATAATTCCGCAACACTTTCCCAGTTTTCCGGACAGACTGCTCTGCCGACAGTCTGACTGCCTGTCTGTCAGGCTGTCATCTGCGGGGCAATAATTTAACTAAATTACTGGTCAACCGCATAAAGCTGAATTCAAGTCTGGCCGGGAATCGTTGTGTTATCAGGCCCAGCCCAGTGGACTCTGTTTGGTCACTTTATGTAAAGCCGGAATGCTCTTTAACGAGCCATCGTCATGTCCCGATGTCCTGGAGCCCTGCTCCTTGTAAAAGGGAGTGTGAAAGGGGACCAGCGGCTGTGTTGTGCATAAAAAACAAATGGCCGGCCATTTCGGTAGCGCCCATTTTGATGATTATGCCAGATTTTCATTTAGATGATGAACGATGATGCTCCTCGTTGACCCGTCCACTGGGTTGGGTTTCCTCTAGGAACACCTCCTTCCCGGTGGCCTTTGAGCTGCTGTCCGTTTTAATGGGATCTGCTCAGGGGCTTTAAAACTCCCTTACATTTTCCTGTCTGTTTTTCAGTTGATAAAAACCATTTGACGGCCTGCATATGTGACGTTCCTCTGGCTGGAATTTGATTAACGTGGAGCTGCAATACCCACTGGCCACTTGTTACTTGCCACTTGCAACTGGCCACTCGCCACTCGCCACTGGCCGATTATGCATGCATGCCACAAGGCCTACTGGCACTCGGCCCACACTGCGTATGAGCAATGTGCAGAGAAGTAGGCCTTTAAAGCCGATTTGCGGCCACAAATCGAACGGAAAGCCCATTAAAATCGGTGGTTGGGCTAATGAGGAACACAACTTTGGGCAATTAATTCGGTCACGCTCCGGGAGACGCCACCAGGTATGCGAAATCAATTTCCACTTGAGACCCCCAGGCGCGGGCGAACATTTCAATCGGTTTGTGTACAGCCAGCGATTTACATTAAATCAAGACAGGGACAGGGACAAAGACAAAGAGAAGTCCTGGGCGGGGAGAAGCGTGGGGGTAAGGGAAGCCGGTGTGAAGCCACTCAGAAGTTGGCAAACAGACCTTTAACTTTGTATCAAAGGTGTAAAATTTCATAAAGTGTCGCTGCGGCACGGCCCAAAATCAAATGCAAACAGAGTCGCAGAATCGTTTTATGCCGATTTTGGGGCGTAGACGGGCATAAATTGTGGCTGCCAGACGGAGTTCGTGCTGTGAGGCAGCCCAAAGGATTATGAGTTTCCCCCAGTGTCCTTGGGATATGTGTGCGCTTGTGCGTGTGTGTGGAGGCGTGGCAGCACGAGCAGGCTTATGGCCCGAAAAGCGAAACCCAAAGCCCCGAATATGTATGGCCAAGACAGGGGAAGCGATATGAATAACTTAAAGCTGATCCTGTGAAGTTGCGAGAGGAGCCTTAGCCACGGGGGGCCCTTGTACAAGGACTCGACTTTCAGCTCGAATGGGTTAGGCATTGGCATAAAAGTGCTGAATTCAAAATCGGTAAGTAATCCAGGTTTTCGGCTGCAGCCCACAAAATGCAATTTCAATTAGGCCTAGGCCCAGGCCCCATTGCCTCTAAGGGCCCCTATGCAGTTTTTGGACTAAGAGATTTAACATATCGATTGGATTTTATAGTGGTTTAAAATCGGTATAGACCAATAGGTACCCATTGGTTTATATGCAAGATGCTGAAGACTAGGAATACTTGACGCACTTGAGTTATTTGCACTTTATACCCCTCGAAACTAGGTTACTTGTGGCACTCACTGAACTATGGTTTTGTAGTCAGAACAGCACAATAAACATCTTCGTTCTATTGTTTGCCATTTAAATTTCCAATGATTTTGACCAACAGGAGTCTGTTGTAAATGGTCAGCAGTAAATGAATCAACAGGGGAATTAGAACTGAATTTCATTGTTAGGTCATCGAGCCATCTATTGTTATGCAAGCTGTTAGCAAATCGTTGTTCCGCCTAAGCCACACTTCCCCTTCTTTATAGCCAATTTGTACCAGACATAGAGCCAGGTTGTTAGCGGGTAATAATTGGCTATTATTTTAGCAAATTTATAATAATAGTAGAAAAGTCAAGAGCAGGATACACAAATAAATTAATAAATAGAAGGGTTAAGCTTCTGGCAGTGAGAATTTAATTTAATTTAATTTTATATACTTAACTTATAATAATTTAGATTAATATAATAAAACTGTTTACATCTCCTTAAATTTAATACTAAAAACATAAATTTAAAGTGAGTTGGCTTTCCCAAACATTAACTCCGATTAAAGCCACATTATTAAGATGCACCATCTGCTGTAACTTTGCCTCACGTCACCATATCTTGCAAGTTTTCGGCCTTTAAAATGCCAGCCACCAGGAAGCCATCACCACATTGCCCACATCCGCACACTTCCTTCCACTACCTCCCACTTCCGCCCACTTCCTCCGCCCACAAAAAGCCTGCATTCATCTCGATGTTGCTTACAGAATACCAAACGAGAGCAATTGTTTCCTTTCAGGGCCCGCTGACCCCAGGGACCCCGCCACGCAGACTCCACACTCGCCACAGCGTCCAGACCGAACATGGTTTACCCGAGTGACACGTCGGACACCAACAACGAGGAGCTGGCACTGGAGCACAGTGTTGCACATGGCAGCATCAATGGCAATGGAGCCACCATGGCACCCAGACCAGCCGCCGCACCCGGAGCAGGAGCTATTGGGCCAAATGGCGACAACAAAGTCAATCAGCGGCAATACGAGCCGCGAGAGCGCTTCATTATCACCAAAAACGTGGTCGTGATAGGCCTGGCCTTCATGATACACTTCACGGCCTTCCACGGCACGTCGAATCTGCAGAGCTCGGTGAATGCGGACAAGGCCCTGGGCACCACCACCCTGGCGGTCATCTACGGCTCCCTCATCCTGTCCAACATCTTCCTGCCCATGACCGTGATTAGGTGAGTGCTCAACTGGGTTTTCTCCTGACCACTTTTTGGGCCGGAAAATGGCTGACACTGACAATGCAAAAGTTTTCCATTGAAGATTTTGTTAGTATGGATTTTTCTTGGAACTTTTAAGCAAATAGGAAAAGAAATTGTCGGATAAGTAGGTTTTAAGTTTATATTTATACCCTTTAAGATGAACTAACTTAGATGTCCGTCGCTCCCCTGCCAGAAATGTAATTTTTAAAAAGAAAATATTGACAGCTATTGGAATTTTCAACCAGGCAAAGTT
Organism: Drosophila seguyi; assembly: GCA_008042675.1. Lineage (NCBI taxonomy): Eukaryota > Metazoa > Arthropoda > Insecta > Diptera > Drosophilidae > Drosophila > Drosophila seguyi. The sequence goes on along the minus strand of VNJU01009562.1, from coordinate 72,189 downwards.
GCAGCGAATAAGATGGATAGCTCGGAAATTAATGGCCACCGCTCTGAAGTGCTGCCTCTCAGCTTAATTGGCAATTTTTGTTTCGTCGCTGCGCGTAGACGTGTGGCATGCCATAAAAGTTTCGGTGATTGTCTGGCGGCGTTTTTTATGGCGGTTTTATGCAGATGTGACAACATGCCGAAAGCGCAGTCAGCACGGGAGTAGACGCCCCTCCAGAAGGGGGTGCCTCCATGTGCGACTTCGAGCGCATTTGGCTGTAAAAATGTCAACAGGAAGTCCTTGGATTAGAGTCCCTTTGCCGCTCTGCCGCTTTCCTGCTCTCCCGCTGCCTAGGCCCGAAGCTATTCCTATTCCCAATTCGGGGCAGTCCGCCCCCGTCTGACATTTAAACAAATCGCTAATTTATAGCGACGGCGCCGCTTCACTTGGCTTATTCGAGGCACGAACTGCTGGCGCAGGCAACTTTAATCAGTTAACTCGATTTATTTAGATTTATGGCCTTGGGCCCCGAAATAAATGACCGCCTGCTAAGCATGTGCCACTTGCCACTTGCCACTGCCACTCACCCACCTCTCTCCCCTGCCTTGTCGTCCATCAACAGTTGGTTCGGATGCCGGCTGACCATGGCCCTGGCCCTGTTCGCCTACATGCCCTACATCGCCGCCCAGTTCTATCCCCGCTTCGAGACCCTGATCCCGGCCGCCCTCATGGTGGGATTTGGCGGCGGCCCGCTGTGGTGCTCCAAGTGCACGTACCTCTCCACCGTGTCCGAGGCCCTCACCCAGGTGCGGGGCAACAGGTCGCGCAAGGATGTCAACACAGTCCGCTTCTTTGGGCTCTTCTTCATCTTCTACCAGATGGCTCAGGTGTGGGGCAACCTGATCTCCTCCTCGGTGCTGACGCTGAGTGCTCCGGTGAGTCAGTCGCCGGCGAATGAAAGTGTGCAGCTGGAGCTGGAGAGGAGCAGGGTGGCTGAACTGTGTGGAGCCCGCTTCTGTCCGGGAGTGGGTGCCGAGGCTAATCCCAACCTGGTGCCTCCGGCTCCCGAGCAGATACAGCTGCTCAACTCCATCTTCCTGGCCTGCATGGCAGTGGCCGTAATCCTGATGATCTTCGGTGTGAGTTCACTCAAGCGGTGAGTAAATCACAGGAACACCATATCTATAATCTCTTAAAATAAATCTGTGATCCCCCCCAGGTATGGCATGAAGCGCGGCGACACTGGCGACGGCATGTCCGGCCTGAAGCTGCTCACGGTGACCATTAATCTGCTGAGGAAGCGTCGCCAGATCCTAATGCTGCCTATCACCATGTTCATTGGCCTGGAGGAGGCCTTCCTCGCCGTGGACTTCACCCGTTCCTTCGTGGCCTGCGGCTGGGGCATCTCCCGGATAGGCTTCGCCATGATCTGCTTTGGAGTGGCGAATGCGGTGGCCGCTGGCATTGCGGGGGCCCTGGTGGAGCGCATAGGAAGGGTCACCCTGGCCGGCCTGTGTGCGGCGCTAAACCTCTGCCTGCTGGCGTACATGTACGGCTGGGAGGCGCGGGAGGGTGACTATCTGAGGTACTGCACCTTCGCCGCCGTCTGGGGCATCTGCGACGGGGTCTGGCTGGTTGTGGTCAACGGTAAGTGCGGACTCGAACCGGAAACCGCGGCTTAACAGATACTTTACTTTACCTTATAGCTTTCTATGGCATACTGTTTCCGAATCACCTGATAGCCGCCTATAGCAACTTTCGGCTGTGGGAAAGCTCGGGTTCAGTCATCGGCTATGTCATCAGCTCGCAGCTTTGCACTTCCACGAAATTGGTGCTTTTGATGGCCGTCATGCTGGTCGGCTGCCTGGGGTGAGTTTCCGGTTTGAATTGTATGGATAGTACCATAAATTTTATATTCTTTTTCCCCAGATATGGACTCATTGAGTACCGCGTGTGGCAGAAGCAAAAGAACCTGGAGGTCATGCTCAGCGACTGATAGCTGAGAGCTGCAGCTAAGCCGCCACTTGCCTTAGTTACTTTACTTACTATTTAAGCTGAAATTAATGCAACAAAGTCACTGCACGTCTTGTCTTACATCCCTGCAGGTCCCAACTGGTTGCGCTCTATGTGATAATGCCGAAAATAGTGAATAAGTTCAAAGTACTTTTTAATTTTTTAAATAGTATTTTTTTATTACAATCATTTAAATATTTTTGTTCAGTTGTAGCTGCTTTCTTGCTATGTACCATTTAAATTTCGTAGTTTAAATATTGTTTCTTTTGTTTTTCTTTTTTAATCATGATCTTTCGTCTTTTAAATTGCTACATAAAGTTGCTTACCCTAAACACACTGTCTTGCTTTCTTTTGTTCTTTTCGAGGGGCTACCATATAGAATTTCTTAGTTTTCGAACTGGCTAATTGCTAGGATTATAATTTGTTTATGAATGGTTGAAATCAGATTCGTTTCAGTATACAAGTTTAGCCAACGCATTAAATGCAAATGTTTACTCGTCGCTTACGAGCTCTATGAATTTCTTAGATCGATTTCTTTATGCAGTTTTGGTTTGAATGGTGTTAAACATTTAGTATTTAATTTGTTACGTGTAATGTCCGCTTTCGTTTTTGTGTGGGTTTCGCTTGGAATGGCACATCAATGTGATAAAATTTGGCCTAAAACTGCACAAGTCTGCCTGGGGACTTTAGACTACTTTTAGGCTATTTGGGATATGATAAGTGTTAAGTAATGACTTATGGCTACGTATTCAATGGGATTGGGCTCTTGGGTCTCGGGTTCTGTGGTTCGCTTGGTAAGCCGATGTCCTTTGTAAATGCTATGACACACGGTATTACTTTACATGGCCTAACTGCTAAATCCTAGGGTGTTTTACAACTATCACACTGTAATACACTCGCACACTCGCTCACACACTTAAGCACCTAGCTATGTACACTCCAGCCAGCTATTTACATTTGCATGGGACCCTGGCCCTAGACCATGCCCTTGGACATCATGCGAACGGTGTTCTTGAGAGCCTGCCGCTTGTTGCAGAACCAAATCCGGATCACCTCCCGCTCGTAGCCCAGCTGGTGCGCCAGTCCGGTGATCTCCGTACCTGTTTTGAGGATAATAAAGTTAGCTGGGCTGATCCTGATCGCTGGCTTCGTTGTAACTGAAAGTTACCACTCACCCGAAGGATGCGTATTCCGCTCGAAGTGCGCATTCAGCAGCTCCAGGGCCTGGGGGGTGAACGAGGTGCGGCGCTTGCGCTTCTTGGAGGGCTCCACGCCTATGTAGTCGGTGAGGTGGTTCTGCCCCGACTTGTAGCGGTTCCAGTGGCTAAAACGGGAGGAAAGAAAATGAAGTTAGTAAGGTCTGCCTTGCCTTGGCGCCCCACGGGGGCTAGACGTCGCGTGGAATCGCCTCCATACTCTCACCTCTCTTCGGCCTCCTTCATCCAGCGCTCCAGCACAGGCTTGATCTTCTGTGCGCTCTTTGGTGTGATGTCCAGCTTCTCGAACCTGCGGTGGGGATGGTTGAAGGGGATTAGAAACGCGGCTCTCTCTCGGTCGGTATAACGCAAAAGAAACGTAACTAAAGTGCCAGGACATTGTCAATTAGCATTCATTCTCGGTTTGGGTACGATCTTTCTTTCATTTCATTTCGTTTCGGGTGAGCCGCTAAATACTTTGCTCATTGGCAATGCCCTGGGCCAATTCGGGGAGCGCATTCGTGCAAATTAAACGTGAAACAAAAGAAATACATGGCGAAATGAACAGGTTAATGAGCCTTGCACTTTAGTTAGGTTTCTCTTGGACACATACACCACACACACACACACCACCCACACCACACACACCACACACACACAGCCAAACAGAGGCACACATACATGTTCTGCTGCTGCGTCGACAGTTGAGCGGCGTACATCTGCGCAGCGAGTGCACTGCTTGCATTCGATAGTTGGTTCGACAGGACATTCGACATTCGATTCGACATTTGATATTCGGTATTCGGTGGTGGCATTCGATTGTTGGCATTCGACATTCGATGTTGAGAGAGAGAGTTAGATAGAGTTGGCGGTTGAATCGAAAATAAATAAACAAATAAGGGAAATAAAATTAATTTAGCATTTAACATTGTTTGTTGTCTGTTTTTCGTGGTTAATTTGGTTAGCATTTGTTCGTATCGTTTTCTTTTATTTTTTGTTTAGCTTTGTTGGAAAATGTCCTGGCACTCTACGAAAATTGGTTCCAGAAGTTTACGAAAAACAAATGAGGGAAACATAAATATGTTGACTTAAGCAAAAAATACTGTTGATAAAATATAATGAAACATATTGGCTAAAGGGGAAAGGTATCCGATAAAGTATGCTTTCTGCTTGCACTAACAATGAATCTATTTTCGAAACGATTCCTTTACCACTTTACATAAATAAACGTTGAAAAAAAGGGATTCATAGCTTAGTAATCTGCAGGTTTACTAGCTTTTGTCTTAATGAAATCAAACCCTCTAAGAATTTATTGGATTTAATTACTTAATTCATTTTTTAGAGTATCTGAGGATACTCTTAGTATCCTCTTATCTTGTCCCTTACATTATTTAAGACCCCATCTCGTCCATGCATATCTCACCTGCAAATGGCACTCTGGCTGTAGGCGGGCCCCTCGGTCACCGACAGCGCCTGGCCCACCTGGGTCTGGGTGAGGCCCAGCGACAGGCGGCGCAGCTTGAAGGCCTTGGCGAACTCCTTGATCTCGTCCAGATCGATGCCGTCCACCACATTGGTGGTGGCCTGGTTGATGGTGGGTTCATCTGGGCGGGAGAGAGACACATTCGATTAGTGGATAATCCCCCGGCTCTCAGCTTTCAGCACACACTTAAGTCTAACTAATAAATGTGAAAATTGGCCTAGCTCCCCGGCGTAATTAACAATGAAAACGACACCGTAAATTGCTGCCCTGTCGCGGTCTTAATTACAGCTAATTGCGGTAATGGCAAAACATTACATTATAGTGCTGCATCGCAGGTAAAGTGATAAAGCACGCGGAAGACACTTGCCGGGACAAGTTGTTCTTGTCTATTAGGCAGGTGCGAAACTCACGGCTTTTATCTGCCTAATTTGTTTTTGCCAAGGCAAGGCAAGGATGCCGGAGGATGCCGAAGGATGCAAACTACTGGCGCAGAATTTTGATTTATTTATTAATGATATGCAAGGGGGGAACGACAAGGGTCCCGGCAACTCGATGCAACGGCAGCCTTGTGCTTTGGCGGTAATTAAGATGCGAGAACGGATTGGGCTTAAAGGGAGGAGCGAGGGTAGAGGAGCCAGAGGAGCGGATGTGGCGGCATCCTTCGCCGGGCCGTAACTCAAGCTGTCGTCGCAGCTGGCTGGCTTTGTTTGCCTCGGTTGTTGCTGGTGCAGCGTTTGAAATATGTCATTAAATGCGGAAGACATCTTAAGTTTTTGTATGCATCAATTAGTAGTAATTAAGCTGCATATTGTCTGCAATTTGTATGCGCAAACGATCCGAGATGTGGCAATCGAGACTGCTGCTGCTGCTGCTGCTGCTGCTCTAGGTGGTATCCCATCCTGATGACTCTGCTCGGAAGCTCCTCTAATGGCTGATGCTCTGGGGAAGCTTTGCCTTGATTTCTTGTCGTTGGACGGGCTTGGGCTGATTGCATTTTTAATGCATCCGAAAGTTTCAATTAAGGCCTGTCGAGCGGGGCGGAATCTAATCAATTCAAAATGCTCAAACAAGAGAGAGAGAGGGCGGGCCTCCCACTCTGGGGTGTGTTGGTGCCCATAATCCGCCCTGGGCTAATCCCATCAGGCCGGATGACACGGCTCGATCCCGGGCTGCCGTCTTGGCCCCGAAACCTAATCCAATCCCGGAGCAGATGCGGAGCGTGACAACGTCAACGCCGCTGCTAATTTGCCCAACACTTTCGGTTGACATCTCTCAACTTTCGGGGGCACATACAGTGCAGCATTCGGGCAAGTTTTGTTTAGCAGCTCACCTAATCCCCGACCCGGAGCCCGGCCAGGACCCCCACTGGAAGTCTGCATCAATTATGAATCCTTCGGCTCCGTCTCGAGAAGTCGTGTAAATGCACGGCGAAACTTTTCGCACACACGGTGACAGACGGCGCGGAGTATATCACTCCTGGCAGGATACGGGGGAGGGAAGGGTGCTCAGTGCTTCTAGTTGATTTTCTTTTGCAAAATTACATAAAGTGCAGTCAAGTTGTTAGGGCTTTTGGCATTGCCTGAAAGTTGCCTTTCGCTGGAAATTTCGTTAATTAATGTTGGCCAAAAAGTTCGTTCCTCGCCCTCGCCTTTGTGCGCACATACACATATCACGCATACGCCGTGTTGCACACGAGTGCGGCTCTTAAAATATCAAATCATCATCATCAGCCCGCTGCCCGGCACCCCAATTATACATGTACATTTGCGGAAAGAGCACTCGAATTTCGGGCCTCCGGCTTATTGGGATCATTAGGCCGGCTGAAGGATGCTTAGAACAGTTTTGGGGAATTTGTGTGTGAAATTAATGCTACGCTAGGGATAACTTGGCTGCTTTAAAGTGGGAATGCAAACCAATTGAAGGGGTTGATATGGATAACATTTTCGTAATATCCTTCGTACTTGTTCAGTTTGCATCCCTGCCTTAAAGTATTTATGGAAACGGCAAGAAAGAATCGATCTTTACTCACTCGGAGAGTCCATGAGCAGGTCGTTGTCGTTGTCATTGCCATTGGGCGACATGTGCGGCGGTTCGCTGCGCGACGAGGGGCTCAGCTTGAGCGGCTGCATCAGGGACCCGGCTGAGGTGGACGGTCCAGGACCTGGCGAATCCTCGCGCGGCGATGCTGACGAGGCCCTCGTGGCCGTGGCCGTGGGTGCCCCCAAGGACTTGGTGATGGTCAGCTCGCCATTGGAGGCATTGAGTCTGAAATAAAGTAATTACTAAGCTAGTCGAAGTAGAACCAGAAAAGGATTTACTCACCTGTTGATGCTGCTAAGTACGTTGGCCGTCGCACTCGAGCCCGCCGCCGCCGATGGCGCCCCACAACTGCTGGCCGAGGTGGCCGCCCCGGAATTGGGTCCGTTGCCCAGGTAATCCCGCTCCAGACGCGGAGATCCGCCCAGCGAGAGGGCATGGCCCTGGGGCGAGTGCGTGCGGAACAGCGGGGATGTGTAGCCTCTGTCGCTGATGCTGTTGGCCGCCGAGCTGGAGGGCAGGGAGGACGGCGGCGAGAGCCTGCCGGAGGCCAAGCTGCCTCCCAGATGACCTCCGCCCGAGCTGGACGACACGCTGGCCCGGGTGGCCGTCGCCGTGGGCGTGTGCGAGCGCCGCTCGTGCCGCTCCGGGCGATCCAGGCGCTCCAGTCGCTCCAGCCTCTCGTGCCGATCGTGATGCTGGCTGAGATTCATGCCGCCGGACGTGGGTCTGCCCTGCGGACTGTGCTTGGGCGACCGCATACTGTGCCCGAAGTGGTGCCGCGGCGGTGGTGCCGGCGGCGAGCTGCTGGCACTCAGCTCCAGCGGCTTCAGTTCCATCTGCGGGGCCGTGAGCTCATCCGGATGCCTCAGGCTGATCTGGGGCAGCGAGGAGGAAACCGCCGAGGCAGAGGACTGCGGCTGCAGGTGGTGGTGCAGGTGAGTCTGCGTCTCGGGCTTGATGTGCAGCTGCTGCTGCAGCAGGAAGGCGGCTCCGGGTGGCGCCTGTGGCGGTCCCTTGACCGGCAATCCCGGGCTGCCGCCCGTGGGCGAGCTAGCTGGCGGGGACCTGTCCGCCGAGCGCCTCAGATCGGCAGCCAGATGCGAGTGCGGCAGGTGACCAATGCCCAGGTGCTGCTCTCGTTCTCGCTCCCGTTCCCGCTCTCTTTCCCGTTCTCTTTCCCGTTCTCGCTCCCTCTCGCGCTGATGCTGCTGGGCCTGCTGCTGTTGCTGCTGCTCCCGCTGCTGCTGATGCGTGGCTGCGGCTGCAGCAAAGAGCTCCGGGTGCAGGGCTGTGAGCAACTGCTGCACGCCCGTGGAGAACAGATTGGGCTTGAGTAAATTCGTGGGTGTCTGGGCCAGCTGGGGCAGGGCGGTGGCATGCTGCAGGGCGGCCAGCGAAGGCGGCAGCAAGTCCCTCTGCTGCTCGCGTTGCTGCTCCCGCTGCTGCTGCTGGTAGCTAGCGAAGGCTCCGAAAGCATTGGGCAAGAACTGCTCCGAGGTGGGAATCTGCGGACTCACTGGGATGGTGAGGATGGTCTGAACGGCAATGCCTGCAAGGGAGGAGATAAGGGTGTAATATAATATATAAAAAAACTTTAATTGAAGCCTCTTAAGTACAATCTCTAATATAGAAATATTCAAGGACTTAAACCCCTTTAACTAACTCAGATATCCCGAAAGGCTATCCCCTACTCGCGCATAATATTCACTTGGCTTAGTTGTTTTTGACAGGATTACCTGGAATCCCTTTTCCCCACACACAAAGAGAGGAAATTGGAAGCTACCCTAATCGCTTTATGGGCTCTAATGCCCCGCGACTCCGCCAGGACTCGCTAAAAGTCAAGCCAAGTCAACTATGTTATTGATACCCCAACTATCCCCCGGCACTCACCTTGGGCCGTGGGTATGAGCAGCTGGGCCCCCTGGACGCCCTGCACCAGCTGCCCGGAGGCCAGGATCAGCTGGGGCATCTGGGCGCTTGCCGGCGGCGCCTGCAGGCTGGGCGGGGGCGAGGCGGTGGCCGCGGCCAGGACATTGGCCAGCGTCGAGGCGCTGAGGGGATGCGGCGAGCTGCTGCTGCTGGGATTATCCGGCTGCTGCTGCTGCTGCTGGGCGGAGCTGCTGGTCCCGGAGTTCTGCCCGGATCCCCCGGAGTTGTTGCCCGAGCTGCTGCTCGCGCTGCCGCCGCCCTTGGCCGTTTTGCTCTTGCCGCCGTTAAGGGTGGGCGAGGCGGATGTGGCTCCTCCCACTCCCGTCCCAGAGCCTGCTCCCACTCCTCCAGCTGCTGCTGCGGCAGCTGCTGTGGTCGCCGGGTCACCGCCCACGCTGAGATTCAACGGCGAATTGAACACGGAGGCAGCTAATCCTTGAAGACTTGCCAGTGCAGCGGCCGTGGCGGGATGGTGATGATGGTGCTGGTGCTGGTGCGGATGCTGGTGCCCATGATGCGGATGCTGCTGCTGCTGCTGTTGCTGTTGCTGCTGCTGCTGCTGCTGCTGCTGTAGCGTGGCCAAATTTTGTAATTTTTGCAAATTTATCATGTCTTGCACTGTGGGATTTTGAACAAGAGTCACACAAAATGTTGTCATTAGTTTTTGTTGCAAAACTCTTTGCCGAATTAGTGGTGGCAAGGATGGGGGCCAGCACTAATTGCCAGTTTACTTTGGCCGGGCTGGGTTTTCGGGTTTTGGGGGATAAATGACTGTGTCGGTGTGTCGGCCTTCGAGGATGGAAACTCGCCGTGCAGAGAAGTCTTAGATAAATTATACAAAATTAGTCTGAGGGAATTAGAGCGTTAAGTAAATGTAAATGCAGCCAAATAAGCGCACTCGTAAATTACGCTCGGAGAGAAAGGCCTTTGAAAATAGAGAATCCTGAGAATAGCACTCAAGGTACTGCGTTTTTATACATTTGCAGGGTAATTTAAGGCGAAAGAGTGCCACACACTCTGAAAACATAGGCAAACTTCAAGCTGTATAGGTAATTTGCTGAGTATCTTACTTTAATTTACGTTAGTTTTAAAAAGGAAAGTAACATAAGACCGTAAGTTATTCGGAACAGCTTTTAAAGGTTCTAGAGATTTTGAATCCCTTAAAAGGTGCCAGACTTTTTGTTATTAAAATATTTAAAATAATAAAATAATGCAGAATTTATTCTTAATAAAGTAAGAAATTAGGTAGTTAAATTCCCCGCTAAAAAAATCCTTCTCTTAGTTATCTATAAAAACCTACAAATTATAGTCTTAATATTTCCCTTACATTCAGTTTCCATCTCCGAAAGATATATATTTTGTTGCGTTTGGCTTTCGATATGTACTCACTAGTTCCATTCAGATGTGCCGCGAACGCCTTGGCCTGGGCCTGCTCCTCGCGCCGCAGTCGAAGCTCCTCCGCCGCCTGCTCTTCCGCCTCGCCCTCGCCCTCGTTCTCGTCCTCGTCCCCATCGATCTGCATGGGCAGGGGTAGGGGCAGGGGCATGGGCAAGGGCGGCGAGGAGTGCTGGTTGGCCAGAGAGGCGGCCTTGGCCGCCAGGTTCTTGTAGAACTCCAGCTCCTTGACGTGATCCTTGCTGTCGAACGGCGAGGGCGAGTGGGAGTGGTTAGCGGGCGGGGGCGAGAGCAGGATCTCCATGTCGTCATCGTTGTGGTTGCTGCGACTGCTGTGACTGTGACTGTGAGTGTGACTGTGGCTGTGACTGTGGTGGCGGTGATGTTGGTGGTGCAGGCTGTGGGCTTGGCTGCTGCTGCTGGGCGAGTGGATCTTGTGGCAGCTGATCTCCTTGTCAAAGTCCTGGAAAGAAGGGAAAGGTTTTTGATTAGTTTTATTTTGTTTTGGGTCTTGGTATTTTCTTTTGAATAAATTTCCCATTAAACTGAGCAACTGATTGTATTTAATGTATATTAAACAAGCCACAGAGCCTTGTGAAAATCTATCTTTTACAATAAGAAAATAAATTCATAACTGCTCTGGACTTCAAGTAATATCTTTAATAAGTATATCACTGTGTGTGCTAAATTCAATTATATTTTTGCCATTAATGCCTTGTCAATTGTCCTGCTGCTGAAATATCCCCCGCCCTCCCAGGCTAATGACGAGTCCTGAATCCCCGTTCATTGTTTGCTGATTGGATTATATATTTAAGCGGCCAGCAGCGTTGGCATTTTCGGACTCGTATTACATTTCATTTGTGTCTGTCGAGGCGACATTTACATGGGGCGTGTTAATAAGTTAATTTAATTTTTGTTGTAATTGTCAGAGCACATTTATTGTTTGGCATTTTGATCTGCCAGCGCGGATGAGCTGGCCAATTTATGCAAATTTAATTGGTTGCAATTGTGGCGATTCTGGAGGTCTGGGACGTATCAATATTGACTTGATTAGCCGTTTAAGCGATCCCCGCAGAATCCCCATATTATTGGGCCCTTTAAAATACAATTTGCCAAACGACTTTCAATTTAAAGAATGGGTAAATACCTAGCAGGACGAAAGGGAATCCCCAAGAAAGAAAGAAAAAAAAAAACGGTTGGCAAGGTAAACCAATATAATTATTGGCAATTAATGCTGCCAAGGGAGTTTTAGGGGAAGGCACATTAATGCCCTGAGCAGGACCAGCACCAAGACCCTTCTTTGCGTCGCGGCGGAGCTTCAATTAAATTTTATTTGCATAGGAAATTAACATAATTGTAGTGCAAAGTACAGACCGAAAAAAAAAATCGAATGGGAAAGGAGCAGAAAAAATGCTAAAATCGGAAGAGGGAAAGTCCTGGGAAAAGCAACAAAAGTAAGCAGTAAACGTGACAGCAAACGCTGGCAAAGTGTTAAAAAAAATATTTATGCAAATAAATAGAAATGTTTTGGTGGGTGTTCCAAGGATCGCAATTAGACAGACGATAAGGCTCTGCCCACCGATTCAATGGGTGAATATTAAGGCAGCCATTACGGGGAAGTACCCAATAAATCCATCCATCATATGCGCTTCATCTACTCCTCAGCTATCGAACAGTAACTAACAGAGACAGGGGACTAGTAGCCACATTAATTAAAGCACTTGATAAATTTCCCGGCAACGTGCTGCAGATACATTTAAAATTGACATTTATTGGTGCCGTCACTTGCACAACAGCCACTGCTTAAATAGTGAGCGGGGAGAATAGAAGCAGGTCCTGCCAGGACGAACCGAGCGAGTTAAATTTATGACACGCCGGCAACGGTGGAGAGTGCGGCAACAAAAAAAAAAACGGAAAAGAAAGCCGGCACTCTGGCAACGTTAATGTCCTGCGAGTGTCCCCGTGCCATTTTTAATGCTCCTTTTCTCTATGTCCTGTGTGAGTGTGTGGGAGGGTGAGTCCATGTCCTTTATGCAAACAGGCGGCAAACAGACGGCCGCTGACAGCAACTACAGCCACACACACACACCCGCCGAGTAGTTCGGCGTCCACTGATGTGCAATGAATTAACTTTTCAACATATTTACTCACGCTCAATTGAAAAGGACCTACGGCAGCAACGGCATTGCCGCTAAAAGTTGAAGAACAAAACGTGGCCGCCATAATGAGGCGCTGAAGCCGATGGCCGGCCTTTGTTGCCAGACAGCTCTGTTTTTGTAGCCCCGCAAATGAGCGGAAATTAAAAACTGATTTAGCATTGGCCAAGCGAGAAGTCATTGGATTCTAAACCGTCGTCTATATGTGGATGTGTGATGGGGTAAAGTAATGACTTTGCCTTCAATAGTTTGGCAATGAAAGGGGCATGCGATTGAGAGACATTGAGGACATTAATCGGTTTCTGTGACTTTAAGGAGAGTGAATTCAATTTTACAAGAAAATAAATAGGAAGATAATAAATTTAAAATATTTTGGATATTATTTGGTTTGCGTAGCTTAGGATTAGATCATTAAGAATTGACTGACAATCTTTCCTTTTTTAAGAATTAAATTGATAAATTTGAATCAACGTTAGAGTGACCCAAATATCTACAATAAAATTTTTTCTTTCCTGTTGTAGCAATCTTTATATCACATTCCTGGCTAAACCAAGGCCCCATTCATACTTCAAAGATACCTCTAAAAAAATATAATAAGAAAAATATATTTTTTCGAAGCCTTTTTAAGCTTCATATGTATGCAGTAAAGATAACATTTATAGGACCGAAGAATGAATGTAGCCATTACTTTTTGCCCAGCAAATAGGTAAAAAAAAAATACCATACATAAAGTACACCCCATCACAGTCCGCACAATCGCCTCTACTCAGGATCCGGACAGTGAAGCCCACTTAAAGCCGCCCGGCAATCCATGGATACGTTCTCCCTCCGGCACGGCACTCTTTTCGCTGTTTTTGTTGCGCCACCGACAAATGAAAATAAGTCAAAAAAATAGAAAATGAATTGAATTATTGCAAAGAGCAAGAGATGCTCGCTCGCTGGGGGAGAGGGAGTTCGAGGGCGGCACAAACGGGAGGAGCACTTGACAGCCTCGAATGTGATAAGCAAAAGCCCGGCGCGAAATGGAAAACTCGATGGGCAGCCTTTGCTTTTCTTCTTATTATGCCTTCACCGCCCACCCCCGACCCAGCCTCCTGGCCAGCCGCCCCTCCCCCTCCCCCGTGTCTTTCGCTGTCTGTGCTTTTTTATGCAGCATGCTTTTGAGCGCGACGCGAAATTATAATTCACACATGTGACCAAACGGAGGGGCAGAGGAGTGGGTGGCACTGGGTGCTGGGCAGCTCCTGCTCGGCCATTTGCCATTTGGGCGGAGGAGCGAGGGGTGAGGAGCCGGCACGATGGTGGGCTGTAAAAAAATGCAATTGCCAAAAAGTAGCCGGCAAAAAGAAAGCGAAAACGCGAGGCAAGTCGACGTCGCCGAACGGTTGCGTTGCTTGTTTGCTTTAATTGCAAATGGCATTTTTTCCGTGGCAAATGGGGGAAGCGGATGGGCCAGGAGTGGAGTGGAGTGAAGCGGAGGACAACCACGTTACAAGCTGACCAACCACCACCCCATTTTGGAGAGAGGAACGAACGACGCTGCTCTGCCGGCTCATAAATTGTCGAAAAATATTTGACTTGTTCTATTTTTGGTCACCCAAGGCCCATCCAGAAAAACAGCGCCTGCTGTGCCCGGCAATATGCTTTCGTCCTCAACCCCCTGCCTTTTTCGGGGCGTGGTGCAAACGGGGCCTTGCACTTTTGCATATTTAATGCTTTGTTTAATGCAAATGCACATAATTTCATCGCAGCAACGAGTGAGTGTGTGGCGTAGTTTTCCTTCTCGAAATGTGAAAATATTTTTCAATTAATATTTATGTAGCTTTATGTGCCTGAATTGATAATCTGCGAGAACGAAGTCCAGATTGTTTGCTAAAACTGAATGGGGAGTTGAAATTGCTCAGGTAACTTGATCTAGACCTGTGGTTCCTCGTAGCTTTCCCTGGTGACAGCCTGCAGGTTAGTGTTTATCTTTCCATTTCATTGACTCCTCTTAACACCCTGCTAAAAATCAACTGCCCATCAATCGCTCCATCAGCTCTCTAAACAAAAATAGAGCAAAACATATCCTGTATTTGATGTGACGCGGCGATTTCTTGCGCAATTTCCGCCGTGATGTCGATGTCGATTAAGGTGGAGAGTATAAGCTGCAGTTTACAGCCACCCACCGGCGGCGGCGGCGGCGGCAAACAAAAGCTGCAAGCTGCAGACATTGCAATTTTCCCCGATACACACATATTCCCAATCTATATATAGCCGGCACGTGGGCATGTATCGGCCGCACACACATTATGTACAGCGTAAGTGAGGGGGATTTCCCTTATATGGACAGAGCGCAGCTGACAGTCGCATGGCGAATGAGCGAAAGAAAACAAAAACGAAACAAAACAACAGCGAAGCACAAAAACCAAAACAAAAATGTGTAAAAAATGATGGACGATGGGGGAGGAGTGGAGTTCGGCTCGTCGAATGGAAAAGGGAACAAAACAAAAACGGCAAAAGGCCCGAACTGGCCTGGAGGACGGGCGAAGGTCCTGGCTGGTCCATCAGCAACAGCAGCAACATCAATGGGCGCGCCACTCAATCAACCCCACTGGGCGCTGGGGGTGGCTCTAGGTGGCGGCATTGCCCGCTTGACAACAATGAAGGCCAAGCATTGTCCAGGACTCCCCCTCCCCCGGCCACCCAACCCCCAAAAGCCCTGTGTGCCTGTCCCAATTTTTTTACGTTTTTCCGTTTACTCTACTCTACTTTTTTTCCCCCACTTTTTGTGCCTTTAATTTTGTGCTTTCCTCCCTGTCTCGCTTTCTTTTTTACAGCCCGGTGGCCTGCTACAACTTTCTGACTGCTTGGTCGCTGGTCAGCCGCAGTTATTCTTTGGGGGCGCCGGGCGCCTGGACACTGGGCACTGGCCACTGGACACTCTCCTCCCTGTGTCCGCTGCAGCAGCGGTCATCATCGGGCGGCGCTCTGGTCAAATAAATGCAATTGTACGGGTGTGCCCCGAGCCACCCGCTCCTTTGGGCCGAGCATAAATCCTCAACCTGGCCACCCCCTGGAAAATGACCAACCCTCCTCGCCCCCGAAAAAAGCTTCGCACTTTTGCTTGCTTTTCACTTTTGGCGGCACACTTCTTTCTTTTTTGTTTGTCATTTCTTTGCGCCCAAAAATAAAAAGTAAAAGTTTCCCGAGCCACCCCCCTGGACAACTCCCCAGTTCTTGGCCATCGACTTTGGGTGGTCAGCCGTGAGGGGGATGGCTTCGGGTGGTTCTGGTCCTGGCTCTGGGGCTGGGTGTCTGTCGCGGCATTTATTGCCGCAATGTAGCCCCAGGGAGCTGATTCGTTTGCCTCTCCGCTGCTCATTTGCATCAAAATTTTTAATTGGAATTGGTTGTAGAGCTGGTCAAGGGGTTGGGTTGGAAGGATAAAGGCTTAGCAGGGCTGACAATTGATGGGCAAAACAATTATTTATTACCTGGGCTAGGAGGGGGAAATAGATTTTTACTTGGGGAAAAAGTAGGAGAAAATGGGAAATGCTAAGGGAATTATTTGAAGATATTAATTATTATACGAAGTAATAGTAATTGCAGGTAGATATTTTATAGATACTTTTATGAAGCTTAACGGAAGCGTCTTAAAGTTAATGGAATTTCTCTAGAACTTCAAGCAGCACCCCAGAGTATCTATAGATATTGCACATTCCTCTTGATTTCTTCAATATAGCGCACAAAAGTCAAGGGAATTTGTTTATTATCCTGCTGATACCTCCTCCAAAAGGATAAAGGAGTTCTTGGATTGTCACCTGCAGAAACGCATTTCCAAAAGCCCTTTGACTCGACGTTTGTGCCTTCATTTCGGCCATTTTACGCACCCTGAGACCCTTGCCTGTTGCCTGTTTTCCTGATGTTTTTAACCATTTGTTCGAGCACAAATGTTGTGCTGACTTTTTTAGTTTCTTTTGTTTTTTTTTGCGGGGATTTTTCATGCATGCTCCATCGCATTCGTTGGCAGAATGTATTGTTTGCTGTTTGTCTGCCGCTCTCTTCTCCTTCTTATTGGCTGCCCCTTTGTTATTCTTATTTTTTAGGCAGCCGCCGAGGAAACACACAAAAGTTTGGCGCTTTGGGTGACTCTTTTCCCTTTTCTCATTTTTTTCCATTTTTTTGGTGGCGCCACACATGTGTGCGAGCGAGTGCTAACGCTTTTCCTCTATATTTCTCATTCGCCGCCGCGTTGGCATCAAGAAAAGGAAAAAGTAACATTTTTCGGGACTCGCTGATTGGTTGCACCCTCCGCTCATCTCGGAGCTTTCTCTGCCTCTCCCATGTTCCCCCATTTTCCATTTCCCACTCCCCCAGTGGCGGCAAGCACAACAAATTTTTTGTTTTAGCCGTAGACCAACACACCCGTTTTATTGTCCCAGCGATTTTTTTCCAGGGGGTGGCGCCCCCTTGCAAGTGGAGGCTACTGTTGCAGCTACTCAGCGGAAGCCTCCTCGTGTGTATCCACCGGTGCGAGGTGATTGAATGCGTAATGCGAGAGTGGGAGGAGCACCTTTTGGTACAGGCATCATTCTGGACAGGAATCAATTGAAAAACTTGACCAAAAACAAGTTATCAAAGGAAAATTTCACAGAAAGATATAAATAATATAAAACAACTGATTTTTCTGATTATCAATGCTTATTCCTAGACTCCCTAAATACCCCGCCCACTAACAGAGTTCCCTTTAAATGCAATTACTTTCCTCGGAATTATTTTCACCATGTCTCTGAACATGCCACACTTTCGTTCTGGCTCTGCCCTCGTAGAACACTTTGGAATTAATATTCGTATTTTCAATTACCACTGACACTTGTCTATGGCAGCCGAGCCCACAGGGGGACTCCGATTCCACCTCCTCGAAGGCGAGAGCCTACCAGCATTTCCGCTGTTGTCATGGACAACACACACGCCCAGTTCCTATTCCTATTCCTGCTCCGATCCCAATCCCCAATGCAGAATGTAAAATGTCATTACCGCTGACATAAATGAATAGCTGCATTCATTGCATTTGGCAGCAGCGCCCAGTTGGAGGGAGACAGAGCCAGCGGTGGAACATGGCTGCCTTGGCTTCCATCTTAGATTGTTGTAATGGCCGCATTAGCGTTAATTAAAGCCAAGCACAGGCACTGGGCTATGCATAAGTTGGACAAGAATGAACTGCCTGGGCAGGGACAACTGATGGGAATGTTAAATTTATATGTTTTAATCTATGAAATATTTAAAATAAATTATAATACTAATATACCATAAATAACTTTTATTTTACCAGACTCTCCCTATCTTCCATCACATCTGTATTAAGTTGATTATAGTTTTAACGAGAGCCCCAGCAAACTCTGAAAAATTAACCCCATTCAACTGGAAAATGAGCTTGCCAACTGCCCGGCCAGACTCATCTGCCGGCCGCCCTTAGCCCATGCCTTGGAGTGCTCGGAGCCAGTAGCATATAGGGAATGTGGAGAGGCCAGAAAACGTGCAACTCATATAACATTTCTAATTAAAATTTTGTACAGAGCTCCCGCCTAAGCCCCACCCGCTGGGAAGAAGGGTTATTAACATATTTGCCATAACTAGGGGGGGGGGCGGAAGTCTCCCGTGTGTGTGAGCTTGTGCTATTTGGCCAAGCTGTTGGCCATTAGTTTGCCATGCAATCGGCCAACTTGTCGTCCGAAAAAGTGAGTTCGAAATCGTTGCCGCAATCAGGGGGAAAAGGCGACATGCATGCATGCATGGCTGCCTAAGTAGCTGCGCTGTCTTCATTAAAAATTGTTCACCACCGACCCCGGCACCTAGCCAGCAGCCCTAACGATGCAGAGAGAGAAATTAGAGGGGATAACTTAAAAAAAAAAAGGATTTAAGGTGAGGTCTGCAAGGTGTGCTTTTTAAAAGAAATTTATTCCTAAGAAAGGATCAGTAATAATCATCTTTATCATATTTAGACTCTCACTTTAGGCCATTTATTGTCTTAGTGTAATGCTAGAAGTTGCACTGGTGCCACTGCCCACTCTTAGCCCCCGAAAGGCAACAACAAATCGGGCTTCATTCCTAATTTAAATGCAAATGAGATTCATTTGACGACGACGACGTCGTCGTCCAGGCTGCAGCCATGGCCCTGCTTGGGAGCCGCCGCCACCCCTTCACTTGGTCAATGCCACAAACACACACCTCGGATACACACACATACACCCCCGGATGGGGCCAGACAAGTCAGGGGGGCCTTCTCCTTCTCCGTGGGACTCAGGTTGCAGGTCTGCGAGTGTGTTTTCTTTCGGGCGGCGGCCATCTGCATTTATGCAAGTGCCTTAAATGGCTACAAAATGCGTTGCTTTGGCGAGATTTGTAGCATACATTATGGCCGTGTTGCAGTGTGGCACGTTGCACGTTGCACCACGTTGCAGTGCTTCCTGCGTAGGCGCAACCTTAAGCTCAACAATGGCGGCACTCAGCCTCCGTCTGGGCCGGCCACAAATATAATCAGGCTGGCAATGTGGCAAGCTCTTTGCAGATTAGTGAAGCTGAGAGAGAGAGCCAAGGCAGCTGCTAATTTGGCCAAAAGTCCGGCCAGGCAACACCTTGAGAACACTCTGAGCAGTCCAATCAAACCGTTATCTAAGTAAATATTTCCCCACAAGCCTTGTACATAGCCAGGAAAAACTTATTACTCATGCGCCACGTTGCACTGAGCACCAATCAATATGCAGGCTATCAAATATTTAAACTAAAACTACAAAATAACAAAAATGGCTGCGGAAATTTAACTCCTGCGTGCGAGCAGGACGCCTGCCGACGACAGGAGCCCATCAGAGCAGAGGGAGCGAGCGGGACAGAGCTGGCCGACAAAGGATTTTAATTGAGTGCAATGGCATGTGAGCGATATGTGCAGCAGGAAAATCGAGAGCGAGACAGCCGATAAGGGAGAAAAGGGCGAAATCGGAGCCATTCAGCCCAATTTCCACCCATTCCGGTTTCTTACGTGTGTGCGAGTGTGGTCGAAATGCATTTTGAAGTTATGAATACACATACATCCTGTTGATTTTTGAAATTATCAAGTCTTAAAACACACACATATACACACAACAGGGGCCGCTCCTCTGGCCCGAGTGTGTGCTTGTGGCCGCTTTTTGCATGAATTATTAAATGCTGTGTAATTTATTTGATTGTGATTGTGCCCGGCCCAGCTGTGTGTGCGAGTGTGTGTATTTATTGCACTTAACTGTTTGGGGTTACATGTAGCAAGGCCTCTCTCTCTCTCCGCCCGTATTGTTGAAATCTTATGCATTTGTCATGAATTTGAAATATTTTCGGTTGGCTAGCTTCGTTTCCTCTCTCTCTGTGTGTGTGTGTGTGTGCTCCAAGGATGTCTGTGTTGATGGGGGGGGGCCACGCATCACCCCACAGAGCCACCCACTGCAAGGAACCCAAAAAATGTGGGAAACCCACCCAAAGCCAAAATGCTAACTGCATCAACTATTTGTCCATTCACATTCGGGTTTTAAGTTATTTTCGTTGCAGCAATTTATTGATCAATATTTTAGCCCAGGCGTCGGTCATTAGTTAGTCTGGTCAGGACATCAAGAAGCACTTAGAGCGAGAAGGAGCGAAGGGCTGTATATACAGGCGGTGCGTAAGATGGGCGGGGGAGGAGGAGGGAGCTTCCACGCCCCCAGTGATTGCAGCCTAGAGGCCCATTGAATATTCAGAGACCGAGAAGAACTTCCTGCGGTCAAAGCAGGCTGTCAAGACATTTTAATCAATATTTTAAGACGCGTCCGATCGATTTTGTGTCTATTACAGCGTTTTTCACACCATTACCTATTCAGAACTAATGGTCGAGTGTACAAAATAAGTCATTAACTTGTGTTTCAACAACATACTACCTTTTTGAAGGCAAAGAAAAGCTTGTTCTGGAGATTAAACCCTTGAAAAGTAGAGTAAAATTAATATGGAATATAAATTCTAAATATAGAAAGTGATAATATTATTTTTATAAAGACCAATCATTACATGCCCTTGCTTATAAATAATTCCAATATCCTTTTAAATTTAGCCCCCTCATTAACGAAAATTATGGAGTAAAGCTAAGCATGTCACACGAGACCTTTAATGACCCACCTAAAGTATATCAGAAACATAACCGATGACTTCCTTACCAAACCCCAGTCCCCACTTATCGATCGTGTCGAATGGTTTCTTGAGGTTTTAACTCCTTTCACACCATTAGCCCCAAGCTAGATACGTATATTGTGCGAAATGTATACACCTTGGTGAGGCCAAAGTTTGCAAACAATTACACCTGCATATATCCTTCGCGCTATCCTTATCCCGAACCCAATCTAATTAACTGTCATTGTGTTAAAAAGACGCCAAACTGGCAACCGAAAAGTCTCCCTCTTGCCCCTTTTCTGTGGCCTGCCAGTTGAACAATGACAGGCCGACCGCCGCCCCCTCTTGCCACTTACGCCACTGCACCGCCCTTGCCAACCCCCCACCCGCCCCCTTCGCAGTAGTTTGCGTGTCAAGTCAAGCTCCTCCCGCCAATCCCCAGGACTCACGTCATCCGCTGCGCTAATACTAATGCGTTGGCAATAACAAAGGCTGCACATGCTCGCCCCGGACGAACACCCAAAGTTGCCGAGTTGTTGGCAACTAATCAATAGAGCAAAATTTACGTTTAATTAAAAATGTCTGCGTGTGTAAACCGGGGCAGGTGGCGAGCAGCGAGCAGCGAGGAGCCTACGTCGTGACATTAGCCAAACTGTCAGAAGGATAATTGCCTGGCTTAATGTGCAATTAGTCCTCTGCTAAGTGCGAGTGTTTAGATTATTTTACTTTTTGTTTCAAGTTGAGAATTTCCTTAAATTTCCATTGCAAGGGTATATTGATTTACAAATTAAAGAAAATCCCATTCCGAATGGTTAGTCCTTGGGAGGGAATCCCCGTTTAACCCCTCCGATATACAGGAACCATTATAATTTAAGGGCAGTGGAATATATTTTACATAAGCCTCGCTCTTGAGCTCACCCCCTGCTCGGACGATGCCGAATGTAATTAGAAATCCTCAGCAAACATACGTACATATGTAAGGCGCTGCTCCTTCGTCCTGGCTGTCTGTGTGCCAGGATTGCCGCTCCTGCTGCTGCTGCTGCGGCTGCAGTTGGTTTGATGTGCAAAATGAAGACATTTGAATTTGCGGTTCGGGCTTGAGCACCGTAGGCTATAGATTTTCTTACGACACACTCTCGCACACATGCAGGTGTGGGTTCGGGGTATATAATGCACCCTCCTTCCGCCACCCGTCCTGACACACACACACTGGCACATATACACCCTCTCACCTGGCTCTGGCCTCTGTCTGCCCGCTGGCCATGCAAGTGGGTGGGGGCGGCATCTCAATATAAACTGCCTTCAACATTTAATTAGTGTGTTTTCGCACACAAGGACCTTAGCTGTATGTGTGTGTGTGAGAGTATGCAAATGTCGATGGGCGCAACTGTACATGCTCGCACACGCACACATGCAAGCTGCTCTCTCACTCACTCGCTCTCTCTGAAGAAATTGACGTTTTGTTGGTTATGCAAATTCCATGCCAACACCTTTTCGGCCAAAGACTAAGAGAAACTTAAGTGTACACAGGGAGAAAGGAGGGGTGAGTTTATTTATTTGTTATATATTATTTTTAACATTTTTCGCCTTCATGGGAAATGTGGATAATATAATTATAGATGGTTGAAACCATCTCAGGACTTCCTTTAATAGCGAATACTTATCCTTTGATAATTGAAACCCCTTAATTATTAAATGAATAATATATTATATTATTTCGCATTTAGCAAATGTTTTCAAAGCTTAATTTAAAGTTTAATAAAATATATTCAGTCCAAAAATAACCGTAAGTCCTTCAAAAACATATATAATTCCTGTTCCACCATACATTCGATGATATCATGATATCCTTTATACAACTTCCTCCTAATATCACATCGGTTCTTCCTGTGTACATTACCATAAAACCCCACTAACTACACCCACACACACACTAGCACACACACAATTGCCTTTTATAATTAATTTTAGAGTTAAGTGTATTTCAAGAAAGTTAAATTTACGTAAATTCGAAAATTTTGAAAGGCCATTGCCTTGGCCAAAGCTCACACACACACTCACAACCCCAAGGGTTAAGGCCCTGATGCCATCCAGGAGTGAGAGAGGGTCTATGTGTGTGTGTGTGTGGTTTGTGTCTGAGACATTTGACTGCTTTTCGGGCTAAGCCAGCCACTTCCCCTGCCACCCCACTCCTTGGCCAACGCAAATTTTATTGAAATTGCCAGGACTCCGACTCGAAGTACACAGGGCTGGACGGGGGCAGCGGGCAACACTTACATTATGCAATCTAATTATGTCCTGAGCTCCCAGTGTGTGTGTGTGTGTGTGTGTGGTTCTTAGACAAGACAAAATGGCGTCGCAGCTCAGGCTTAGAGCAACTTCGGCTGGGATAAAGTTCTAAGACAAGTCCAGGCCGACAAATGACAAAAATAAAACTTTAATTGCATTATAATGGAAACATTTTATAGGTTTTCTCTCAGGCAAAAAGCTGGAAACCCAAAATAAAAAATTTCAACAGTCATATACTGGAGTGAAAGTAAAAAGTTAATGACATTTGTGTGTATCATCAACCCTGGAAACTGTATTAATAAACTTCTGAAAAGTTATCCTTAAAAATTAGAGACTTGTGAAGATCTTAAATCTTTAAATCATAAATCATAAATCATAATTAAAGTTCATTTAATGTCTAACCGAAAATTCCTGTTACTAATTACTCATCTAAATTTAATACTTTATTCCGATATCAATTCCTATCTCCAGAAAATAACCCTATTCCAAGCTCTATCAACTCTCTTGAAAATCAATTTCGAACCCCCGGAATCGTCCTCATTAAATTGCTCCTTGTAGGACTAATGAAATCATTAAAATTGTTTAAAAGCAAATTTTCGTTGGCCAAGCCGTAGGACACACAAACACATACAGAGAGCATGCAAAATTTATGTGGCAACTAGAAACTATGTTTTGGCAACACACAAACTCACACACACAGAAACTAACACCCCCACACACCCCCCAGGACGCGCAGACAGGGACACTCGTATGTAGTCGGCAAAGGACATTGCCTTGAGTTAGGATCGGGGCCGAGGCCGAGGACAGACAGCAAAAGTTGCCGGCTGAAGGCGGTGGTAAATCCTTGGCAGGGACACCCATCCAGGACCCACATCCCCTTGGCCACTTCCTTCCCCCTTCATTCCCACTGGCCGCGTGCGCTACTTAAACCCTTGCGGAAAACTATCCGCAGAGTCGGGGTGGCCAGACATCGAAAACATGATTTTAGTGTTTTCAAATTTGAATTTTAAACAAGTCATAATATAATTTGGCTAAGCAGCAGCAGCAGCCGGAGCCCTTGTCTGTGTCCACTTGCCGGGCTTTAATCCGAGCTGCTGGGCTAGCAGCCCCTCGGTTCCAACCCTTGCGCGGCGTCTATGGAAAATTAGCTCGGGCCCTGGCTCGTTTTCCAGCTTGGAGTTTTTCTTGCAGCGCCGAAATTGGGAAATTTAAATTAGATACAAAAGTATCTATATAGCGTGAGTGTGGGTGCGTGCCAACTATCTCACACGAAATATTGTAATTTTCTTGCAACTAAAGACGTAAACGGATATTAGCAGCAAATTAAGCCCCCCTTCTTGTCGTGTTTCTGGTCGTCCTTAGCCGTCCTGTCTTTCTGAACTTAGCGATGGCAGAGTTACGTTATCGATAATGGTAATTTTAAGCGATTGATATGCTTAAAGAAGGTTTAAAGTTTCAGCTTTGCCTTGAAACAATTGAAGAAATACTTCATTAAGAGAAAATAATACTTTATATAATCTTCAATAATGAAGAATGTGTTTAAATTATAGAAAAGAATCTTTTATAAGTCGACAATTAAGAACAACCATTCTGTGCATCATCCTTTGTTGAAGATTGTCCTATAAGTCTTCCATTACTTTATAAACAAATGATTAATAATAAATAAATTTTATTTATGTACCTCCATCGATAGTTTCCCCCGATTTCCCCCATCTCTAGGCATAATAAGTAAATTCAAACTGCTTCGGCAACAACGGACAGCAGCATTTTCGATTCGGGTTGCTGCTGTCTTGGGCTTTGGTCTGCTAAAAGGGTCCAAGTATATAGTTTAAATCATACTCGTGTCGACGTCGACTTGGCTACATTTTAAATATGCTTCTTCGGGGGGTGGCGACAGGGTTAAGGGGCGTGCGGACTCGGGGCTTTGGTGGGCGGCGCAACTCAGCTCGGCTCTGTGTGTGGGCGGGCAACTTGGCCTCTCCATTCTCTATTCTAATTTCTAATTATTTCTTCATGAGTGTGTGTGTGTGTGGGAATGGTGTGGCGATGGTGTGTGCGCCTGACCAAATGGGTGGGCCAAACTGAATCCTGCCCTGCCACATCCGTCCGACTGTCTGTCTATGCGAATTAATTAAGTGTTTTCGTGCGCGGGCAAATCCTTTTGCGGTTCAGAAACTTTTGAGGTCTTGCCAGGTCTTGGGGGGAAATCAATTATAAATTAAACATTTATTAAAGAAAGCGCACACATTGCCCGGGGCCTAGCTATATCCCCAATCCTCCGATCCATGTATCCCAAAGTTCTGCTTTTGCCTATGCAAATCAGCTGCGGCATAAATAATGCGACATCATTATTTAGGCGAAGGTAGGCGCACACACGACATACGCGATTCTGTCGACGGCCGGCCATCCATCAATTATGTCTCCGCAGCTGGGGAAGCCTTCTTCTTCTGCTTCTTCAGCGGATTCGATTGTCTTCGGGAGACGGAGCAGCCCCGCTCCGGCTTCCGCTCCCCCTTTGATTATGCACATGCATTTCGGATCGTACATCAAACTCGAACTCGAATAAATGTGACGGCCCGCATGCATTCAGGAAGGAGAAAACCGAAAACGAGTAACAAAATGCGAACAGCCACAGCCGGGAATATGCTGATGGATGCCGGGTATAACTGATTTGTGTGTACCCGTATATATCTGAATTGGTAATTTGCTATAAGGCGACTTTAATATGGCACGCAGTGGTCCGCCTCACGGGACACTTTGCATACTCATCCGCAGTTGGGCAAATGTTTTCAATTTACATGGCTAACCAGCGGCAGAGTGGCCAGGTTTTCACAAGGAAATCTACTTTTATATGGCCCTATATACACTCAATTTTCCCTTTAAAGAGTAAAGCCATATATTTGCACTCCCTTCTAGATATAAATGCACAAGTACGAATCAGCTTGATCACTTTCCTTTTTACAGAAAAAAGTCATTCTAATGACAGAGTACAAGGTCCTTCGACACCCTTGTTTTGAACTTCCCAAAGTAGCCCCAAAAGAAAGTCATCCCGTAAAACTGTATGCGTTTCGGTTTATTCAAACTTGGAAATTGACCCATGAAAGATGGCAACTGAATGGGTTTCGGAACATCCATATATCGCAGGACTATCAAGCGACTCTAGCCCCTGCTACCGCTGCATTGCTTGTTGCCAGGATTACTCTCGACTCGCCGCATCTCGGCGAAGATGTCACACTGGGCGGGGGGAATGTCCAGGCAGTTGCACTCGATGCGTCGGGGTGGTCGGATGCGACTGCGGGAGCACTCCGAGAAAGCAGGGTATGGCGCCTTCACCTTGGCGCAGTCGGTCTTGCGGCGGACAATGTAGCAGGATGTGGAGGTAACAGGCTTGCATCCGGGCATTTTGATCTTGGGGCAGAGTCCATCGGGAACATCCGTGCACTCCTCTTTGGGACACTCACCGTCGGGGCCGGCCACGAACTCCTTGCGCTTGCGACGCTGAATGGGCGGATGCTTGGCGTTCTTGAAGCAGCAGATCTTCTTGGGCTTGATCTGGATCGGCGGGCACTCCACCCAGGTGACCTGGTAGACGCGCTTGGCCTTGTCGGAGATCTCGTAGTAGCAGTCGTCGTATTTCGGGGACCTGTCCTGGCAGGGATCGTCGCAGCAGAAGTCGGGCTGCTTCACCAAGTGATGGAACTGGAACAGGTCGTCTCCGCTGGGCGGGTCCTTCTTCTCGAAGCGGGGATCGCCACAGCTATTCAATGAGCCACAGGCCTTGCCGCCCTCCGCCAGCTTGTTGCACATGGGCGGCGGGTTGTGGTCCGTGGCATACAGGCGTCCGGAGAAGGCACCCGAGAGACGCGGCACCAAGACCCTTTGGCTGCGGATAACTGCGCTGCGAAACATTGCGGACATAATTGAAATTTGGGCTAGACTTGGAATTCCGAAACTTAGGAAATTTTCCTCTCAGTTTTTTTATAGACTTTCAAAATTTTCCAAACTAAAAATGAATAACCGAAAGCATACAGAGCTCCAGGGAGCCGATGTGGAATTTAGGAGAAGCTGAATGAAACTGAACTCCAAGCCCGATCCCATTAGGCACGTAGCCCCGAGGTCGATCCATGGCCTGCTACCAGGCGAGCCTTGAAATCCGACCCGATTCGACTCAAAGAAATCAAGCCGGAGCATAGTAGGCCCGGAAGTCCCATTGTGGCCTGTTGGGGTAGCAGGGTCCAGTTAGTCTATATTCAGTGCTCGGCCTTTACACACTTTCATCGTTTCGGCTTGTTTCGGAACTGCTAACCAAATTAAAAGAAAAATAGTCAAAAATAAACCAATATGTTCCGATTGTTGCGACAAAAGTATCGAGTGTTTGTGGAGGAGGGCGTGAAGCCCTGCCTGGATTCTCTGATAAATTCCTGCAACCAGCTGAAGGCTAACTGGTCCAAGCCCCAGGCCTTGAGTCCAGTCTACGGGGCAGGACCATGCGGAGGGTCAGTCAATGTCTCCAGTGTGCTCCGTCAGCAGATGCGCAACTACAGTAAGAAGGCCGAGACACCTGCCTCCGACGACAACTGCGGGGCGCCCAAAGAGTGTGAGTCGGTGAAAGAGGCGAGTCCCTCCAAGGGATGCGGCCCCCAACATTTCAAGGGCTCCATCTGCGACATGGTCAAAGGTAGGAAGCCCAAGAAGGAGGAAAAGGAGTCCAAGGCCAAGAAGGCCAAGAAAGCCAAAAAAGCCAAGTCTATGTGGGACATTCCCGGCTGCGAATACGAGCCAAAGTGCTTCGTGCCGACCCGCCTGGATATCGCCCACTACCGCATTACGGACAAAACGGCCCGCGCCTACCAAGTCACATGGAACGAGTGCCCCAGACTGGTGATCAAGCCCAAGAAGGTGTGCATCCACCACAAGCATCCCCAACCCGCTCCCTGCCGTCGCAAGCGCAAGAGCCAGACAGTCACCGCCCGGCCCAAGGCGCCCATGATAAGCCCCATGAAGTGCAAGGATCCGGAGGCGCTCGGCACCTGCCCCCGCTGGACACTGCCTTGCTGCAAGCCGGTTCGGAATCCGCCCAGCTGCCATATGGTCCGCCGCATCACCAAGTGCAAGAAGCGGCTGGCACCATACCCAAGCTTCTCGGAGTGCAAGAAAGACGAGCTCAGCGAGTTGCCGCCTGTGGAATGCTATTGCCAGGCTTCGCCCATGGCCTGCGAGGTGTGGGCCGAGGTCCGGCGACGAATTGCCCGGGGCAAGTCCGCAGTGCTGAAGTGCGGCGAAGTCTAGGCGGCGCCGACAAGTCGTTCAGTGGATTTATCGAGCTGGTGAAACTTGGCTTCACAGTATCTCGGCCTTCGCATATAAATTCTAGATTTCCAAAAAATGTTCAAAATTCTACATGCTATAGTTACCCCCTCGGCCATTTCACCGAAATTAAAAATGCAGCTCCTTCTTAGGAGTCGTGTTCAATTCGCCGTTCGCGCAAAGGGCGGCGCCTCCAAGTCCTCTTCCTGTTCCAACGGCAAGTCGAACGGCAAGAGTAAGCCGGAGCCCAGTTGCAAGCCCATCGTCCGGAAGAAGAAATGTACCAAGAAGCCGGCGCCGACTCCAAGCTACTCGGAGTGCCGGCGCGAGCCCACGGTACCCAAGCCCCCCTCGGAGTGCGACTGCGGAGACTTTGACAAGTGCTAACCGCCGATCATGGATGACTGAGGATGACTTGGAACCACTGACTGAACCCCTTAATCAAAAACCAAAAAAATTGAAATGAACAAACTTGGACTTTTTCGTTTGTGGCACCTGAAGCTTAGGTATTTTGACCACGACGTCTATATTTCCACTGCGTTCCAACCCTTAACTGAACCGTTAATTGAAATATAAACAGAAGAGTTTTTCCAAGGTGCGGCTGCGGTGACTTCGACGGTTACTAACCCCTGATCATGGATGTCGAAGGATGACTGGGAACACACACTTAACCCTTTTATCGAGCTGTTAAAATTGGATTTCATAAACTGATCTGTATAGACTCAAATCCGTTTGTGGCACCTAAAGCTTCAGTGTTTTCTTCACGGCGTCGATCTGGGTACCAATGTTCAACTGCATTCCAAACCTTAATGCCTACCAACAATTAAAACAGCATATTATGACAACTCTGGCTAATAGTTAATTGGGGGAAAAGTGTGGGACAGAACTGCCAGGAACCGAAGTTCTGTCTGCTTGGATGGGTAGGTTTTCGATGAAATGTGTTTCGCTTCTGCATTTCAATCTCTTTCTCGCTCCATCTAACACGCTATGCCAGCAATGTACAGGTCAGAATTTATTCTTTCCCATAAAAGTGACTAAAACGGAGCTAGACTTTATTGGAGGACAACTCGCTACACTTGCCAAGGGAGCTTCGAATTTATTTTTTCTTATTAAGATTGACATAAAAAGCCAGTGCTCTCAGTAGCGAACGAAAGCGTGTATTTTAGATATAATTGTGAGAGATTTGGATTGTTTTGGCCCTGCGATCGCAGTTAAGCAGGGAAAAGAGAGTTTGACCTCTTAAGCCTCTTCCCGTTAACTCAAGGAAGCAAAATCAAACAATATGTCCGTTCCCAGAGCCAAATTCTCAAACCCGAAATACTTGGAAATAATTTGGGATCTAGTGACCCTTGAACGCTTCTAAAAGCGTTGTGTCAAAATGCTTCCCCCATTCAGTTCAGTTATAACTTTGGCTCTTCTCGAATAACAACTGTTTCTTTCTTCCGTTTTTTTTACACGCTACCCTTTGGATTTATTTTTCGAAAAAACATTTTTTGTGGTGCTGAAAAAAATTCTATTTTACTAAAATTAAAATGTTTAGGAAAACAGTTTCGGTGAGCAGGCGTCTGTTGGCCCTCGAACACGGGGACCTCGGTAAAACTCGAGGAATATCAGAGTTCCGACTGCGTGATCAGCGTAACTGGCCGGGGGATGACCTACAGAGCCGTACCTACCGGCGTACGTGGTTCAATCAGCGCATGTCTGCATCGGAGATCCCCGAGGAGCCAATGCGCCGGCTCGACGAGACCATGTACACCCCCAAACGCTGGAGGGAGCGCGAGTACCAGGCCACGTGGCGGGAGAATGAGGAACTAGAGTCCCAGAAACAAGAGGTTGTAGAGGAACCTCAAAACCAAGGCCGTGTACTAAAGATATCTGATGCGGTGCCCCAGCGGATCCGTGAGCCCCTAAGGCGACTCCGGAGGGTTGCTATTCCGGCGGGCGAGTTCTTCTCGAAGTTCAACTCTGATCAGAAGAAGCGCAGGATGCTTCACTACGAGGAGGGCGTGATTGCGGATCGCCTGTTGAACGAGGAGTACCAAATGGTCTGATTAATGTTGGCGCTTTCCAGTCCGTATAACGTATTTTAAGCAAACAAAATATATACCAAATAGACAAAAGAAAAACAAATTTTGTTCTCGTTTTACTAAGAATTCGCTCGATCTGTACATGTTTCGAGATTTAGAGAAGGTGCCTTTAAGACATGTGCAGCATGATTTTATTTAGTTTGACTTAATGTCCTGGCTCTACAAGCATCTGACTTTTAAATTATTGCGCCAGTCACAAAAGCATGCAGCAGGGTCAAGTACAAGGCTAACTTTAATAACTTTACTTTTTAAAAGCGCTCGTTGCAGTCGAAATGAAAGAAACAGGAAGGGACGGTCTGGTGAAAGCGTAGTCTCCTCTAATTATTCAAAATGAAATTAAAAAGCGAAGCTGTTGAACGCTTAAATCATTTCCATAAGTATAACAAATAAAAGAACTACTATTCAGTTATAAAATCACAGTGATCTGGATAGGCCCTGGAACTATCCTCAGTGGCAGTTGCCTGGAAAAAGCCAGTACAAAATTCATCGCATTCCGGTTGGTCATCATGAAAATTGTTCCAGTGTTATGAAAATTATTTTTAAAATTTTAATGGTAGACAAACGCTTTTAGTTTGTTTGAAAAGCGGTTAGAAGTCGGTTAATTTTAAAGAGAGTCAGAATGTTGCTTTTGCGGAGAGCGCTTCTCCGTGCTGAGGCATCAGCTGTCCAACAGCTCCGTTTCGACTCGTCCTCGTGTGGCGGCCCGATGAAAAATATGCAGAAGCCTAAGCCGGAGGACCCTGGCAAGGGGTCGGAGACGGATCAGTGCTGGAAACCGACGCGTCGCAGCGAGTCGAAGTGCCTCTCGGACCCAGAGTTCAAGGTGCCGATCACGTTCATGGAGGCCCAGACAAAATGCAGCCCCAATCCCTGTGTCACATCGTTTCCGCCCAGGGATCTCACCCTGTACAAGCCCTCCGACAAGCTGAACCGTACCTACAAGCGCACCTGGTGCGAGTTCGAGCTTCACCAGCGCAAGCGCAAGGCCGTCTGCAAGAGCCGTCCGGTCGTATACGAGCGGCGCGCCCGCCCGGAACGCAAGGAAAAAAAGCCCTGCCCAAAGAGCAACTTGAACCTGGGACTAGGGGAGTGCATTCGCAAGGTTGCAAGCCCTTGTTCCAGGGTCAAGTTGAACTACTGCAAGGACGCTAGCAAGAAGGGTTGTTTCGTGGGTGGTCCCCCTTCTGGGTGCGTGAAGCGCAAGACCAAGTATCCCAGCTACTCGGAGTGCTGCAAGGACCCGCTACCCGACCTCCGTCCCTCAGAGTGCTTCTGCCTCAAAACGCCGCCAATGTGCGCGGTGTGGAACTACTACCGCATGAAGAAGTCCTAGATCTTTTTTGGCCCAAGTATTTCGAATAAAGGAGCAACAGCATGATTAGATCCTAGTGTTTCCTTCAAGGGACTTGTCTTGTTTAGTTAGCAGGAATATAATGAGTTCAGTTTTCTGGACCCTGGCTATACTTAACCGAATCACAGTACTTTAAGAGCCGAATAGCACATCATTTATCTCATTGCCATGACACATAGGCATTAGAACCCAAGTGTCCCTTAACTGTAATGTCACCTTATTTTCGGCCTAGTTGCAGTTGTAAAAATATCCTTTTTTCGGAAAGCTCTAGTCAAAATTTATTCTATATGCTCTGTTGTGCTCTGATCCGCGGGCCTAAGCGCATCCAGGCCCTGCGGTCTATTTACAACTGGGGCAACTACGATGCCAGTATTGGCGAATGCCGCCGGGTGCGTGAAAGCCATGTCGCCAAGTGTGCCGCGGGCAAGGATGTGTGCCCCCCGCAGACACTGAAAGCCTTCGAGACAAACGTGTTCAAACGTGACAAGTACCCCATGCATCTGCAGGAGATATACGAGCGGAAGGATCCCGTTGACCATGAGTGCCACGGGAGGCTGATTCGCCGCGACAACCACAACTACAAGCCCTCGGACAAGTTCCGCAAGTTTCAGCGCACCTGGCCCGAGTGCCCACTGATTTGGCTGCGACCGAAGCAGACCTGTTGTCCCGATCCGGAGTACATCTTGCCGACGGAACGCCGGGTCCGGCCACCGCCGAAGCCGGAGCTGTCGATCATCGAAAAGCACCACTTTCACATGGATCTGCTTTGCAAGGCCTTGATGCGCGCAAAGAACTGCAAGAAGGCTCGTCATCCCCCCGACTGCCACCGGAAGCGCGAGGTCACCGACTGCTCCAAGACGCCAGCTCCGTTGCCCAGTTTCTCGGAGGTCTGCCGGCACCTGGTGCCCTCCTACTGCCCGGCCGAGTGCGCCTGCATGACGCTGCCCCTCAAGTGCGACGGGCTGGCCAAATACCACCGGAAACACATGGCTCCGAAGAGTTGCACCAAGCCCCTCATAGCGTATAAGCCTCGAATACATTTTCCGTATTGAAAGGATCCCTCTTGGTTGGAACCCAGGAGACCTTGAAAAGTTGGTTGCTAGCATCAACAAAGTGTCTTCTGGCTCCCAGTCTGTTTTTAATTCAACAGACCTTTCGTTTATTTTCTTCAAAATTTTAAGGATGCAGTCGTCACTTCGCTTTCTGTGCCGACTGGGCTGCAGAAGACACTCCTACAAAGTGACCAAGTTTCCGGTGATGCCCTGCCCGCCCGCCTTGCCCATTCTCCGCCGTTGCCAGGTGGCCAAGGATGAGCTGCCGCAGCATCAGCAGGTTACTATCTCGGAGGTGCGAGCGACGAAGATGGATCCCTGCGCGACTTCAGAGCGGCCCAAGCCACCCAAGGAGCCGCGGGAACCATTCCGCTCGATGTGGGAGACGTCGAACGCGATCAGCGACCAGAGGAACTGCACGGATCTACTGCCGCGCTATGACAGCCTGTACTATCACCCCACGTACGAGCGCCGCTCCTTCCAGCGCACCTGGACGGAGTGTCCACCAATCAGGCAGCGTCTGAGGAAGGTGTGCTGCCTGGACGGAATCGAGCCGCCCGAGGTGCAGTACCGTGTTAGGGAGCGGTGCCCGGATATCTGTGGCATGGACTACAAGAAGCTGCTGGCGCTCTGCTGCGAGGACGAGATGATTCAGGATCCCGCCAAGAAGTGTCTGAAGCACTACTGGCCCTGCTGCGCGCGGGCCCGTTGCAATCCCAGCTGCAAGAAAATCCGAAGGAAAACGATCTGCTCGCGGCTGCGCGCCCCTTATCCTTCGTTTTCGGAACAGCGGAGGGGTGGCAAGCCGCTGCCAAGCGTCGAGTGCCGATGCCACGAGACCGTGCCCAGATGCGTGGCCATGCGGACGGAAATCCACAAGCAGTTTCTCAACCATCCGCCCAACTGTTGAAGCGAAGCAATGAAGGCAAGATGTCTATACCTTGCCGTCAATGCTTCGCTTTCACAGAGGGGACTACCACCGAAATTCTGAAGAGTAGAAATGATTGATTTTAAGTGGGCTTAAATAAACAAAATTTTAGTTCCGAGTCCTTGCATTTAATTGGTGGAATAGCTGCTAAAAGGAATCTTTTTATATTGATGCTACAAGCTCAGGGATCAGAGAAAGCCTTGGCTTTAGAGTTTTTCAAGGTATCATTTCGGTGACACATTTTAAATTAAAGCAAATCCAAATCGAACGTGCATTCCAATTCAGACATTCCAAGGCTAAACTCATCGTAGTCCAATCCCATAGAAGAAAATTCGAGAGCAGTAGAAGACACCGATAACCGGAGAAGATCGAGGATGTCAACCTCCATTATGGCCACAATCTGCGCCGAGCGCCTGACCAAGATTCTGGTCCGCTACTCCCGCGCACCCCAACCCACGCTGGTGCGGAACGAGTCCCTGTCGCAGTGCCCCCTTCGGAGTGTGCATTCTTTGCCGCGGAGCGATGTGGCCTACCTCAAGCCCCTGGCCGGCGGCGGACAGGTGCCGCCTTTGGTTAAGCCTCCTGCCAAGTGGCAGCCGAAGGCAAGCTTCTCCAGCATGGGTCAGAAGCTCCAGCAGGCCAACAGGACTGATCAGCCGCTGGTCAGCCTGAGCAGGAAGTTCCAGCTGGCAAAGAAGACTGAGAAGACGCTCCTGGCACCCAAGACGGAGGCACCACAGCTTACCTTTACGAAACACACCCAGAGCATACCCAGCAAATCGGGGGGATCCCAGGATTGGAAGCACCTGGGCTCTTCGCGCTACTCAGCACCGTTCGCCAGAATTTTCCAGGGTCAGAAGCAGGTACCGTTGCAGCCCTTCGGCCAAGATTCCATTGCCTTCCATTCCCTTCGGTCAAGATTCCATTGCCTTCCCTGCCAATAGAGTGTTCACGGACTGCTGTTAGCCAGACACACACACAGGCAGTCCTCGATCCTGTTGCCAAGCCCAGCCGCAGCTCAGCCACAGCACCACCCACAGGTGCGTAGTGACGAGTTGCGACTGAGATTGGCAACAGGCCTCGGGGACGGTCCCCAATCTGTAACAGAATAAACGTGTTTCGTGTTAAGAAAATGGGTTGTTTTTTTACGAAGAGATACCAACGTATATCCGTAAATATATTCATATCCCATCCAGAAGCAAACCCTGTTCTCCAGGGACTTGCAAAACCGACATCAAAGCCACCCAGAATGTCCAGTGTCACCTCATATACTCTCTTCCCTTTCTACAATTTCGGCTCGAAACACTTCCTCTCCGATTTGGAAGTCAAAATTTAGCCCACCAGCCATGCTCCCCCGAGTGGTCAGTTTGTTGCGGTTGTCCAGCCTTCGGAAGCCGGGCACTTCGGCTTGGACCTTCTACCAAGCCGCCTTGTTTTCGCAGAAGAATGACAGGCCAGAAATACGGTACATGAAGCCCTGTGCCGAGAGCGAGGTGCCCAATTGTAGGGCAACGAATAGGAAGCCCTGCAGCCCCACGGCGCGAGTGCGTCCGTGCAGTGAGGAAGAGTGCAGTCGGCCCAGGGCCTCATGCTGCGTGAACAAACGCATCGCGGAGAGCCCGTGCAGCGAGTCCGGTAACAGCAAGGACTTCAAGAAGCGAATCTCTCCGTTCAACTCCATGTGGGAGACGTACGAGGGCAAGAAGTACGCAAAGCCCGTGGTCGAGTGGGACTTTCCGAAGGACATCTGCTGCCCGCAGTGCGAAGCCTACCGCTTCGACGTGCTCTACTACACGCCGGGAAACAAGAACCGCTCCTACCAGCGCACCTGGTGGGAGTGCACACCGCGGATGGTGCCCAAGCGGGTCTGCTGTTGGTGCGACGCCGTGCCGCCGTTCGTCCAACGCCGCTCCCATGATGAACTGCAGGAATGCTCCTGCACCGCGGGCCACGAGAAGAAGCGCATGCAGTGCCTCGACAAGCACTTCACGGGCTGCCCGCGTCTGCAAATGCCCTGCTGTCGAACCTCTCGCATCCCGCCATCCTGCAAAATATACCCTACGCCCTCCGATTGCGAGAGGGTCAAGTGCCCCTTCCCCTGCTACTCCGAGTGCATCCAAGAGGAGCCGGCCATTATTCCCGGGCGTTCAGCAGAGTGCAGGTGCCTGGACCTTAATCCCATTTGCGTTCAACTCCGGCGGGCCCAGCACATGAATCAGCACAACATCAGCCTCTTTCCCTGCGGTTGCCGAGAAAAGAAGGATGAGGAGGAATAGGATCCTGCTGTGATCTCTGTTTGAGTCCCAGCAGCAATCCCTGCAGCAGGGATTCCCACAGGGAAGGCCCCTTCACCAGAAACCACATCGCACATAGCTTTAACTACTAAGCAATGTATGTGGTTCCTGGTGATGCTGGCTTTCCGATCTCAGCAGGCTCTCACCCAGTCCGCTTTAGCTGTCAGTGTGCTTGGGGCCGAATACCTCACTTTCCTATCTGGCTTACTTCAGAGCTGACTGTACTTTCGGAAAAGGCTCTGTCTCTAGGACTAGTTCAAAATTTCAATATGTATCGTTTGTCGCTGGTCAAAAATCTTACAAGCGGTGTTCTCCGCTCCGGCCAACTATCCCTGGGTTGCAGAAACCTGGTGCGGTGTCTGTCCGACGACTCCGATACATGCTTTGATCCGGTGCAGAGCAATCTGAAGCAGGCCGAGATGGAGAAGCCCTCGGCACAGACAAGTCCCCGCTTGGTCTGGCCAGATGTTCAGGGCAGCGAGCTTAACGAGGGCATCGATGACAGCTTCACGGCCACGTGGGACTTCAAGAACAATGAACTGGACGTAGAGCAGCTGGCAGGTCTGCCGGGTCCAAGTGAGGCCGCCGATCCATACACGTCGTCAGAGCACGAGGAAGAGACCTGTGAGGAGGAGGAGTATCAGGAATTCCTTGAGGAATTGCAGTTTGGTCGGATGCTCGCATTGCGGGAGCAACTGAACCAGAAGTTCTGCTCCTCCGAGTCCTTTACCAATGAAGAACGAAGCTCTTTGGATTCCGTGCGGGAGAACGTGGCCTTTATGATGCAGGAGCTGAGTCAGATTTCATTCATGTTGAGGACCCTCTACCCCCAGGAAGACAACGTCAATTCGAGGAGCCAGGAGGAATTCGTCTCAGAAAGTGCCTACTCGGAACCTCGGCTTGGTTCCTGGGTGTACACTCATCCCAGAGTGAACCCGAAAAAGGCGCATGCTGATGTGGAAGAGGTATTACAGGAGGTCAAGGAGGACTTGGAAAGCTCAGTAAAGACGAGCGAAAATGAAGAGCAGCTGAGCTCTGACCAAGAGACTGAGGGACTCGACGAGGCGATCGCCGCTGATGATTCGCCAAAGAACACGCCCGCGAAACCATCCCAGAGCACTCCCAATTCCAGTCCCAGTAGAGAAGCCAGGCAGGTCTCTCAGCCCCAGGAAACCATACATACGTACAAACCGTTCAGGACCATCGATGTGCCAGCTCCAACGCCCAGTCGGAGCCTCTGCTCTGAGGTCAACAACGAACAAGCGCCTGACCAGGATGAGACAGCTGTCGAAGAACGCGCTGAGAACTCTCCGATGAATGAAGGATTCACATTTTCCACCCAGCTTTCGGAGACCGAGTCACGCTTCCTGATGCACATGGCTCTAAAGCAGGCCCTTCTCGGCCTGGAGTCTGGTAGAACCAACTACAAGGCCACCGTGCTGATGACCGATGACGGGGAGAGCCATGGTGGGGATTAGTTTTACCAAATTATTAAATTCTCGATGATATATGCTGATTGTTTTTGTTTGTTTGCTGACTGAGGAGGAGGGCACTGAGGGTCCTCAATATACCTTCTCACTATTCCTTTAAAAGAAAGCTTTCCTGATCCCTCAAACTAACCAGCCCAAGGGAAAGTCCAGAAAGTTCCGATCTGAATCTCTGTATTTATTTTTTCTTACCCTTTTTCTTATTCTTTTCTTTCTTAGATTTTTTACTCTTTTTGGTCATCATTTTCTTCAGCTTCTCCTTCTTGGCTTTCTTATATCGCCAGACATCTTTGGGGCACACATAGTTTGGCCCGTGGACCTTGATCCACTGGCGCCCGCGCTCCACCTCGCAGGGACTGATGTGGCGCTTGCACTCGCACTCGCTGGGTCTCGAGCGGCGCCGTGCCAGCGGTGGCTGCTTGCACTCCGACCAGCTGGGCATGGGGGCACAGAGTTTGCGGCAACAGGCGGGTGTCTTGTCCTTGCGGCACCGCGGCGGACGACGGCCGGGAATGCAGCGCGCCAGGGGGGCCAGGTGCGGACAGGGGCAGGTGGCCTTATCCTCGGGAGGATTGCTTACACGCTCCCGCCTCTGGGCCGCGCGGCGAGCCGGCTCCAAGGCCTCCAGCTTGTCGTAGGCGCAGATTACCTTCTTGCGAATCATGAACTTGGGGCACTCCACCCAGGTGCGCTGGAAGGGACCGTCCTTGCAGGAGGGATGGTAGTACAGCTCGTCGAACGAGGGCAGGGGCTTGGTGCAGTTAGGGCCGCAGCAGAGCTCGACCGAGCGGCGGACTATGAAGGGATACGGCGGCGGCAGGTTCTTGGGCGGATCCCACATGGAGTGGAACCTGTCCGATTCAGCGCAGAACTTGGGTGGCTCGCATTCCGTGCGCACCTTACACGACTCCTTGGGGGTCGAAGGCTTGCCTGCTGGAGGCTTGGCTACTGGAGGCTTGCCTGCTGGAAGCTCTCCTGTGGCTGTAGTTGGTGGCTTGTCTGGAGGCTTATTGGGAGGCTTTCCAGGCGGCTTACCTGGCGGCTTTCCCGGCGGCCGACTGCCACTGCTAGTGCTCTGCCGCGAGGTAAAGGCCCTCGCGAGGGTGGACCAAAACATTTGCCGAAACTTGTGGACTACAAATTGGAATTTTAAAAATTTATAAACATCGTACGGGGAAAGTTAAAAAAAAGAAATGGTTCAATGGCTTCCGAAATCGAACGCCAGGCCTGCTCAAGGAAAAACCCGATGGAGGGTCCTGCCTGAAACTGCAACTTGTGCGGAAAATGGCAACTCCGACGCGGCCGAGACAGGCAACACAAAACTGCAAACAGCGGACTGCGCATGTTTAAATTTAATTGAACATTTAGCCAAATTAAAATGCATTTTATTACGCAGACCCAGCCGCAGTTTCTGGCCTGGAAATGCAAAACAACGCGCGCCCAATCAGCCAGGCCAGCTCAAGTGAAGTTTGGCCAAGTCGGAGTTGGCCAGGCCCGCAGATAGATGGCGAAAAAGGCAAGGGTACACATGGGAAAAAATTATAGACTTTGGTCTATAAGATATGGGATTTTTAAAGAGTTAAAAATATAACTAAAATATAATATTCTTCCACTATGAATTCTTTTTTTTCACATATTTAATTATTTTAATCGACTTTATTAGTGTAGAGATTACTCCCAGATTTTTCAAGTGCTAAGCCAGAGACAAAGCCAAACGCCAGAGACGCTGACTGGACCTAGGCACGCAACGGTTATTCAGTTTTGTCGGTTTTGCGTTTCGGCTTTAAATTGTTGGCAGCTCTTGTTGGCTCCTATGCGAAATTTGGCACAGATTCGCCGGGCAGATTCGAAGCTATTCGATTCGATTCGACTCGACTCGACTCGGGGCAGATCGCTTTGAGGCGGAACTGCGAGGACAGGCGACTGGGAAACTGGTTGGAGACAGGCCCGGCAACATGCGTTCTGCAATTGTTTAATAGCCTAATTAAAATGTGCGAGGGAACAGGTTGGCCGGCCGGGAAAGTCGGGCATATGCAAAGCGAAGGAGAGCGACTGTCATGTACCGCCGAGCGGACTCCACTGATGTGATGTGAAGTGATGTGATGTGACAGTGACTGCCATGCGGGTGGTTTGTCAGCTGCTAATGCCGCTCTCTCCTTTACTTTTCCCCTTTTCCTTGTTTTTTTTATTTTTTTTATTTTTTGCTCCTTGTTCTGGCTTGCAATTACATTTGGCTGTTAATTGCATTATGCATATTTATGGAAGCGCTCCGGCTGGAGCTCCTCTGGCAATCGAGTTAGCAGGATGAGGAGCACCAGGCGGCAGGACGGGCAGACGGAACCGGCGACAATGCCGGCTCATTAGCATACATCAGCGCGTTAAGCTCGGAGCAGCGAGTGTCTGACTGAGTTACGAGCAGCTTTCCACTGTCTGCAGCAGCCATCGTGGCCATCATCGTCATCGTCATCCACATCCACTGAGTGGCTTAGTGGGTGTTGCCCTCTAATTTAAATTAAAATATGAAAAATACTCAACGGGCAGCAGCTGAGGGGGCGCAGCAGCGGCGGGGCACAAAAACATCAAGCTGGAAAAACTGAAAAACGTGCAGGAAAATCAAATCTAAAATAGCTGCTGGACATGGCATAATCAAATTGTGTACCCTGGCCAACCGAAAGGAGTGGGGAAAATGTGATTTTTCCCGAGATTATGACTGGCATGTGAGCTGCTCTGACTAATTATGTGTTTTTTTGTGATTCAAGTCTATTATTTTTAAGGATTTAATAGGAACTAAGGGAGTCATTCAAGGAAGAAGTGATCTAAAATTAGGAGAATGCTTTTTTTACTAGATTATAATTTTAAATTAATTTATACTACAAATCTTATTATTATTACATTTATCTGAGTAATGTAAAATAAGTGCTTTTAAAATGTGAAGCTTATCCAGAAATTTAAAATGTTTTAATATATATTTTAACCTATATATATTTATTCTATAAGATAGCATTCACTCTCAGATATCACAAGCAGGTACAGCTGCTTAGCAGCACATCTATGCGATTTTCCTTCCCTTGGCCTAAACTCAGTTTCTCTTTCTCGCCAACACCCGAAATTATTTTCTCTGGAATGTACCCAAAACTCAGCCGCTCTCAGCCAGAGTTTTCCTCTTGGCCCGAGGAGTGTGTGGGCATCCCGGTTCTGGCCGCCAGCTGAGGACTTCTGGGCGCCGCTTCCTCCAGAAGGCTCCGACGAGAGAAAGAGAGGCGGCAGGCCGTCGGAGAGGAAGTTAGAGCGGCGGAGCACGCGAGCGTAATTCGCACAAATGGCCGTAATAAATAAATGTGCCATTAGGCTGCATGCTAACTCCGGCTGGATTTGCAGAAATATGAGCAGAAACATTAGACGGCGGCCTGTCCGGGGCATATCAATAGGCCGGCGAGCGGACCAAAAACTTTCTAATCGCACTATAATTGCGGGCTAAAAAACATACAAAACAAAACCAAAAACATATATATATGTAAGCCGCATTAAGAAAGCCAAAGGGGAGGGGGAAATGGTACCACATGGCATGCTGTAAATTATGCTGCCAGAGTTGCAGGTGGAGTGCATAAGTCATACCAAGCGACGATTGAGAAACGCCAGTAATCAGTTTGTTAACACCCCGACTAAGTTAAGTGCTTGGCTCAATTAGACCATAAGCCAATTGGACGACGCCATAAATTCGCCCGCTGTGATTTAGCCGGATTAATCGGCGGAGACACTCGCGACGGCATTAGCATAATTAAGGCGACTCAAGTTTGAGATGGCAATAACTTTTTAGATTTTTCGATTTAGATAAGGATATTGGAAACATGTTTATTATATATATGGTATTACCCATTTGTAACACAGTCCTAATGAACATAAAATACTTTAGTTATGGCAT
Organism: Drosophila seguyi; assembly: GCA_008042675.1. Taxonomy (NCBI): domain Eukaryota; kingdom Metazoa; phylum Arthropoda; class Insecta; order Diptera; family Drosophilidae; genus Drosophila; species Drosophila seguyi. The sequence goes on along the minus strand of VNJU01009562.1, from coordinate 31,133 downwards.
CTTTGATTACTTGATCGATAACTCAAAGAACCGCTTGAAAAACGATCATTTATCGTACTTCCCCTCTATGTTTGTTAAACAAACCAAAAACCAAATGAAAGTCAAGTCAAAACGGGTTTCTTCATTCGCGAATTGATCCTTCTCCTCATTTTAGAGACTATCAGTGATCGCCAAACGAAATGCCAATTAGGCCGACCTTAATTCTGCCCGGCCCCACCCAATTAAGCAGAAACAGGATCTGGTCGATAGTGGCGGTGGCGAGGGGATCTCCTTTAATTGAAATAATTACACATTAAGTGCATTAATTATTTTCACTTGCATGCAAACAGGACGAGGACGAGGGCGAGGACGAGGACGTGGACGCCGGCGAGTCGCCGTTTGCCGTTTGCCTTTCGCGTAATTATTAATTTAAGCCCTTCGACCGGTCCGCTGGGTATCGTAGGCCATTACGAGCTGCAACAACACGAGCCACGACAGGCACTTGCAACTCGTTTTGTAGCCGCCGTTAGCTTAGGTCATAATTATTAACGCAAAATCATAATTAAAAGTGTATTTAGCCGGACGATGAAATATGTTTCAGACGCCGCCCCCGAAGGCAGAAAGCCGTGGTCCGCCAGGAGTCGGTAGTAATTAGCTAGAAAATACGTCAGTTAATGTCGGGGGTGTGTGGAATCGTGTGCAAAATGCAGCTCTGCGATATCACCAGACATGTGTTTTTAAAGTTAAAGTAACGTAAGCAATTAAAAATAGGTTTCCACATCATAACTTGGCCATTGTTCGAGTTTAAATTAGGGATATTGACTGCAAAGGTCAATAACTCAAAGCATCGCCAAAATACAAGCGCAATTTGCTGTCATCAGTCTCCTGTGTGTGTGTGGCGGTGCCTTCTAAACTAATTAAAACATACAATACCCAAATTAATTACTAAAACAGGTTAAGTTGGGCGCATAATAGCCATCTATCCAGCAACTGCTGCTGCTGCTGCCTGTGTTGCGGCTCTTGTCGATGTTGCTCCTGCACCTGCCGTGACGTTGATCCTGCCGCCGCTCCTGCGGCTCCTGCTGCTGCTGCCTGTTGTTCTTGGCGCTTGAATAATTATTGCAGTCAACTACTGTTCGGTTCGGGTATCAGCCGGCTTTCGGGACCCTCCCAGCACGTCAATTGTTTCATTAGTTACCCTCAGACGGACGAGCTTGTTTGGCGGACAACCCGGCGTATGTGTGATATGTGCCCCTGCTGTGCCGTTCGAGGTCGAGGCAGAGGGTGTCGGGGCGTAGCGGGGTATGCAAATAAAGTGCTGAATATATTTACTAATAACTATTTTACCTTAGCGACATGTGTCGCGCTCACCAACAGAACCACATTTCCGCTGTCCCTTTTTGGCCAGAAAGTTTTGCGTCAATGTTTTTGGCTTCTGCTGTTTCGGGGGCGTTCGTCAACGCCCCCGCCCTCTTCTCTCTTTCCTTTCCATTTTTTTTTTTTTGAACTGTGTGTCGCATATGTCAGCTGCGGCACTCATAATTTATTGAAGCACATAAATTTCACTTAATTGGCAGTGCCAATAATAAAGCAACAACAAGGACAACTAACGATGACACCAGCAGAACTTTGGCAAAGTCCTTTGGTCCCCTGGTCCTTTGGCGCTTCTTGCACATGCACATTAGCTGCAATTAGTGAGTCGACTAATTACTGTGTAAAGTCAGTGGTTTATTAAATGCAATGTTTTGGTACAAGAAACTCTGGGAAAATCGATAAGCTATAAGGGAAATGGTAGGGGAAATGTCTATAATTGCTAGTTGATTGAAAGGTTTTAAGTCAGATTTTCTTATTAATTTATTAATTATTTAATGCAGCCTTAAATTGAATGTATAATATATAATACACGGCAATAGAAATTCTCCTTCTCCAACTCCCAAATTCTATCTCTAGTTTTCACCATTTTCCTTCAGGTTTCTCTCGCTCCTCCTGCACAGTGAACTCATTAAACAAACAAAATCGGCCAGAAAACTTGTTTCTGCCATTGTTATTTTCTATTTTTATTATCTGTGCCACACCCAAATGCATAGAGTTGAAAATTATGCATTTTTCTTGGAAATTTTCTATGCCATCTGCGGAGTGGATCTACTAAGCTGGTCTCGGTGCCCCGTCCTCCCGTCCTCCTGTCCTCCTGTTCCCCAATCCGCCAACCGACCGACCCCGGCTCATAATAAACGAATTAGCGCCTTTGGCTAAATGGAAGTAGAATGCAATTTCATTGCAATTATCAAGTGGAGGAGACGGAGTCCTCCTTCCACTCCGCCGTCGCTCCTTTGCATGGCTGGGCTAAATAAACAACCCGACTGGGAGTTCGACTTGGTCTTGGTCTTGGTCTTGGACTTGGCCCCACAATGAGCGCATAAAAAAATTAATGCTCTCCCGCTCGGTGAAACCATAAAGGTATGTCTGCTCATGGCCAATTTCTTTTGGGGCCAAAACGCAATGCTAACAAATAGAAAAATTATCGCAATTGTGGCATCTTTTTTATGTTTTTCAGTTTTCTTGCTTGTTTTGTCGGGTTTTTCCTTGAGCCAAGGCGAATGTGCATTTAATTTGTGACGCATTCAAACAAATGCACTGAGGGAAATCGTCAGAGGATTTTGGGCTTAGCTGGGAAATTATTAAGCGCTTAAAAATTTCAAATGTTGAAAAGAGTAGAATCTTGAAGAAATATATAGTTAAAAGATTTATTTGTAGTTCTTAGAATTAAAAATAAATGCTTACACATATACTTCCCAACTGTAATCTGACAAGATCCTAGTGATTTTTTATTATTTTTAATTAATAAAATTAATAAATAATACATTAACTCATCGATTTTTCGCCCAGTGCTGCCTGGACTGTCCCGCTGATGCATAAAACATCAACAATGCGATGCGAAACGATCCAGCCAATCCGAGAGCCAAAAACCCAACCGAAACACGCTCCTCGCTCTTTCTCTCTCTCTCTCTCGGGGGCCCATGGGCTGTATGGCCAATGTTTTGAGCATTTATGCCGCAAAAGAAGCGCAAAATAAATGCCAAAACCAACAGCAACAACAACAGCTAGCGTTAACAATAACACAGGCAACAAATATTATGCCTTTTGGCAACGTTTTTCATACTCCGGACCCGAGACTTCCAGCAGGCCAGTCCAAGCCACGAACTCCGAGTCGGAGTCGGAGTTGTACTCTTACAAACATGGTCATAATCACGCGTTAAATTAATGAGTTTAAATGCTATTTTTGGCTTTAACTATTGCACACACACACACACAGACACACACGGGTTTAATTGAAGCCAACTGGAGGCAGCCACACAGCGTCGCGTCTGTGGAGTGTCTCAGTTTCGAGTTGGCTTTTGGATCGGCAACTGCAACTGCAATAGCAACAGCAACAGCAGCCTCGTGCCGTTTCGCTCCCCCCTCGCAAATTATGAGAGAGAGAGGCTCAGAGCCAAGTTCAGGCTCAGCTTTGGGCCAACCGGCTCAGGCCGTGGCGGCTATATTAAATTTATTTTAATGCCAAAACTCCGACTCCAGCTTCCCGCTCATATGGCCAGTGGGCATGGCTTTAATATTTTCTCCCATGGCGGCCAGTTGGACCAAATCGCGTTTCGCTAATTATTAACCCGGTCCTTGGATACCATCGATCGTTGGGTGCCTTTTCTGGGGTCAATTTAGAACCTCTTCGGTGGCCATCTGGCATATGACTAAGAAAAGGTCAAAATGGGAGTCAAGATTGGTGTTAGTAGCTGAATCACATGCAAGAGGATCTTGCAGATACAAAGATTGATGAGTCAGAAGGGGATTTTCAGTGGAGATTTTTAAGGGTAAAAAATAAAACAAAAATATATATTTTTTGAATTTTATAGAAAAACTGACAAAAGTGAAATTTCTAAACAGATAATAAATACTTACGAGTTCCTCATATACTACTCGTTTTAGCTGCTTTTAAACCCAATCTGAATCAAAATTTCAAAACAATTTAACAAACATTAAACCTTTAACAAAAATTTTTTACAAAATATTCATCAAATCCGTTATCACGCCATGGGAATCACCTAATTATTTATGATATTTGCAAGCCACAACACCAGCGTCGTCGTTGTCGGCAAAACGTCAGCAACATTGTTAATAATTTTTTAATACCACCATAATTAAGATGAAGGCAATTTGCCATTTTGCCAGTTGGCTACCTTTTTTTTTGCCCGGTTTTGCGTAAATGAAATGAAATTAAGGCAAGTATAGCCGAGGCAGGGTAGTTAAAGCCAGACAACGTCAAAATCAACTTGCCAGATACTTATTACACGGCTGTTGCCGCTGCTGCCACGTCGCCTGATGATTATTGGCATTACGTGGACGTGCATAAGTTGAACTTATACTTGCAATATAATTAATTTATACTTAAACTCTCTGACAATTTCAATGTAGCATGCAGCTGGCCTGGGACTGGGAACTGGCACGGGGGCCGGGACCGGGGGACGAAAGCCGCAGTCAACAAGCTCGACACACAAATTGCTTTGTAATTTATTTGCAATTAATTTTGAATTAATATCAACGAAAACCGAGTAAGATGAAAAAATATGCCTGCTGTAGGAATTTGGGTCTTGTCGGGGCGATGTTTGGGTTTTTGGGGGAAAAGTATACTAAGACTTTGCAGAGAAAGAAAAGTAATAAGGGTTTGCATTTTAAGATAAAGATTGTTTCTAAGCCGAAATCCTATATTTTGTAGTAATTTTCCCTCCCTAATGAGTACCATAATGTGTTTCTTTCACGACTCTAAACCATTACCGGCCTTAGCGGCTATTTTTCAGGCCTGCTAAGAGACCCGGCCATTTATCAATGCATCTACCATTTAAATTACCACCGTCAGCCGCCTTCCTTCGGTGCCGACAATGGGCCATCTTTGGCTCATTTGCAGTCAATTTAGCGCTCACGTGGTTAGTCATAAAAATTTTTGCACAAAACATTCATTTAATAAGCAATTATTGCCTGGTCCTCTTTAATGCTTCTTGCCAGCCTGCCTGCTGCCCGCTGCCTGCCTCTTGGCCGTGTTGCTGTGTTGCATTTACGCGTCAAGACTTTCAACTAATTACAAACGATTTACATGCAACACAGCTGGGAGTACGGGTACGATAACCAGGGCCAAGAACATTGGAGCAAGAACCAGGCCAGCTCTCCGAGCCAGCCTGGATAATCCCGCTCAAGTATTTGCAACATTTAAAAGTAACATGCAGAAACCGGTTGCCCGCAACCTCATCATCGCTTTTAAACATCGTCATCATTGCGATGACACTGCCGCGAGAGGAGAAAAATAAGAATAAAATAATAATAAAGAAAAGAAAAGAAAACACCCACAAATCCGCTTGGCACGCACGTAGAACCCGCTCCTGATGGCCCCCAGTTCATTGCGCATGCGCGGCGTGCTCCGGCGGCCAGAAGGAGTGCAATTTGTGATCCGCTTATAATTAGCGCGGCTCATAGAGCAGCCACACTCCGCATCCGTGCTCGACTTTCACCATTTGGAGACTGACCAAAGGCCAAAGGCTTGGCCTGGTCCGCAGGCTGCGGCGGCTCATTAGACGCCTATGAGTCACCCAGCGGGTTGGCGAGCCAGCTTTCAAGTGCTGCCGCCTTGGCCCGAAAAAAATGGGGAAAAAATAGAAAAATATATGGAAAAACTAGGTACAGCTGCGTGCTCAATGGGGTCCGTGGAGATCAGGCTCTAATAATTAGGTGTAATATATCTCGAGACAAGTTAAGACCGGGTGCCCCCTAAGATAGAGTAATATAGAGGCACCTTGCCGAGAATTTAAGTACTTTATGAAGCTCTAAAAAACATTTAATAAAATATAGGAAATATTAAAAGTATTGAATATAAGATTTAAATTCGAACGGACTTTAAAAAGAAATCAAAAATTAAAATGGTTTCCGGTATCCTTTTTGTAAACACCTTAACTCTTTCTACGTAAATCAAAGAATATATTTTAGCCTCAATAATTTCATCCTTTTAGACATCCTTCTTAGTCCTCAAAGTTAGTGTATTTTGCCGACTTCAGTGAGTTCCGTTTAGCACATTAATTTTCAATAGATTGTACTTATAACTTTATTTTTTCCCCTGGCCTCTAATTCGATTTTTATTGCACCTGGATTTTCTTGTTTGGCGCTGCCAATAGACAATTTATTTCTCAGATACAAACACACACAGATTTTCCCTCAATCTCCACATGAGTGTGTGTGCTGATTATTTCGCGCTTATTATTATTGCTGCCTTTGAGCTTGTGCTTTTTTCTTGGCTTTTTGCTTAATTTTCAATAAATGTTACGGCTTTGTTGCCGCTTGTCTCCCCGTCGCAGTCGATTACTCATTTGACTGCCTGCACATAAATTTTATGCACTTTTTTCTATTTTTTCAAATATTTTGTTGTTATTTTTATTTATATTTTGATTGCTTTATTTTTTTATTAATTGCTTTTTACAGCATTTAGTCTGGCGAAGGAGAAGGAGGAGGAGGAGGAGGCGAGTATCCCCAGACTCGGCTGGATCCCAGTGTGCGTGCTGTATCGTGTGAGCTGATTGTGTCATTAGAGCGGATCGTATCCGACGGATACCGGGGCCCAGACAGAGACAAAGCGGCCCAAACGCCACACAAATGCGGTCGAAGAGATACTCGAGACTTGGCAGCGAATTGATTTGCCATTAGAATTGGGTCAGCAATCGGTTGTTAACGTGCGAATTTAATTGGGAATTTTAATGGCTAAATTATAAACAATTTATTTGCCTACGGAGTAAATTAATATGTCAAGGCACAGGCTTGACATGCTTTTCTAGGAGATTATTTTTGAAGGTTTAATAAGGCCAAGTAAATGAAGAGACAAATAATTAAGGCTGTTCTTAAACCAGGGTATGTTAATCTAAAGAAAAATAATTAAAGCCGGTCGTAAACTATTTGTGGTAATCAAATATTTTATATTAGCCTAATGAAGATAATAAAAACAGAAATTTGCATTGCAAATAAAAATTAAACATTTAAGAAACCATTAAAATATCAAGCCTGAGAAAAACTTGCTTTAATTTTATAAACACTTCACTGGTGTCATTTTCCCGCCACATTTTTTGTTTGTTTGTTTTCCTTGGCCTGACACACTTCTTGGGCTCTCCAGATCTCGCGTAGATCCCTTTTTTCGATCTCATAATTTAGTCATTTTTACGAGCAACGACAACACAGTCGCCCCCAGAGACCAAGAATTAGTCCAAAATAAACTTGAAAATAGAACTCGCAGCGATCAGCAGATCGTTTGTTGTTCTTGCGGCTGATTCGCCGCTAAACTATGTGCCACAAGGCAACAAAAAGGCCACAAAAGAACCCAAACCGAAACCAACGAGGACATGCGAAATTTTTATTTATTGCTGACAATTGCACAAAAGTTTTTTTACCCCTTCTGCGATCGGTTTTTATGGTCATTAAAACTGGGACAAAAATATTTTGACCGCGCTCGGAGTTGAGTTTCGGTTTGGTTTTTGTTCTTTTGGCTTTTCGGTCCGTTGTTTGGCGATTCTAGAGCACGACTGCGACGGAAAGACGGTGCCTGCGGCAGTTAAGCGCGATTCTGTGGCGGATTCGGTCGGATTTGCCCTTGATTGGCCAGGTTGCAACATTCTGCGGCTGCCCGCCGGCCGATCGAACTGATTTGGCTGCTCCGAAGCGGCGACTAATTAATGATCCGTCGTCTGTCTCTCGGAGTTAGCATGCTAATTAAATGCGAGCAAGAAATCAATTTAGCGATGTGAGGGCGTCACGTGAGTCACGAGGGAAGGGGTATTGTCATCGAAGATATATGCTTAAACTTGTATTATTTATGAAATCATGGACCTAGTGCTATGAAACATATCAACCGGAACAAACGGAGATAAAATATATTTAATCCAGCAGTAGCTGTCGAAAAATTCCATTCATCAATACTGGAGGAAATATATATAACATCGATTTACTGTAAATAATGTAGCCGACATAATAAGAATAAATATTTAAGTACATATATATAAAAAGTTGTTTCTCTATTAAAAGATTTGGAAAAAGACAAAGCTCCCATTTCTCTAATTCTGAAATGAGACCATGATATATCCCTCATAATCCACCATCATCGATATAATATTTAAACAAGGACATAGATAATTCTCTTTTTTATATAGAATATTTCCCTCATCACCCCCCTAAAAGTTGCTCAGTCTCATATGGGTAATGCCTAAAATGTAGCGTTTCTGTTCGACTCACCGACTCGGTTTTGATGTTGAGCGCCAGGACATGCGACGAGCTGTTCGAGGAGGCCGATGGCGGCGATGCCGGCGCTGCTCCGCTGCACGGCGACTTGGCAGCCACGACGCTGGACATGGATGTGGCGTTCAGTGGACTTGGACTCGGACTGGCCTCTCTCAGGGGACTGCTCCCAGCTCCTGCTCCTATGCCCAGGACCAGGCCCATGCCCATGCCCATGCCCAGGCTCTGGGAGTACGGGGATACCGATCCCGGTGGCGATTTGTTGGCATTCGTGGAGCAATTGGAGGGCACGACGGCGGCGGTGGTGCAGCTGGTAAGGGTGCTGGTCGCTGAGCTGGAGGATGATGACGATGAGGAGCAGGACGACGAGGAGGAGGATGAGCTGCTGCTGCTGTTGTTGTTGGCGTTGGTGTTGTTTGTGTTGCTGCTGTTGTTGCTCTTGTTGCAGATCATCGCCTGCATTTTGGTATTGTTGTTGTTGTTGTTATTATTATTATTATTGTTGTTGTTGTTGTTGGTGGCATTGGCATTATTATTGTTAACACTGGCCGCCGAGCTGGGCATTAAGCTGCCATCGCAGAACTCGCGCTTCACAATGTTGCTGCTATTATTGTTGTTGTTGCTGCCGCCGCTGCTGTGGCTCGTGTTGCTGATGTTGCTGGTGTTGCTGCTGCTGCTGCCGCCACCGCCTCCGCCGCCGCCGGGCGTGGCACCTATGGCCGCCTCACATGGCAGCACGGTGCCCAGCATCTTGTCGAGCGATGTGTACGGCGACTGTGACTGTGACTGTGACGTGGTGGATTCAGCGGCACCGGCAGAGTCCTCGCAGCCCTCGGCCATGTCACGTGTCACTGACCCGCTCGCATCCTGGCTGAGTCCTGTAAAATAAGAAGATACACGGGAGAGATGAGTACCTTTGAAGAGCATTAAATATTAAGGCATCAAAGGGGAAATATACATATGGCTTTAATTATTATTTAAGATTCATTTAACATTTAGTTATCCTCGATTCAACCCTTTCTTCTTCCTTTCAACAAGGACTCTCAAATATGCAAACGTTGCAGTTGCAACATTACCTCATCTTAACCCTTAAATATCAAATGTCGTCTGGCTGCACTGCCCCCTTCTATGACCGCTCGGGGGGCATCATAATTTAGAATTTACGTTTATCGAAAATATTTCGTGCACTTAAAACTCATACCCGTGGGCATTAATTTCATTAATTATCCCTGTTGCCCGTCGGTTGACCACGGCAACAGGGCGCACAAACAGCAAAACGGGAAAGGGGATCGAAGGGGCAACGGGATACCCCCCACAAACACACACACACACATGCCGCATAATTTCGCAAATGCAAAATGTGTAGCCGAGTAGGAGTCGTAGTCCGATTCTGAGGCCATGTCCTTGCCAAGCAACGACGTTCTGCACAGGACAACGAGCGACTTAACCGCCGGAATTGTGAGGAGAAAAGTACACAGAACGAATATTTAATACATAATTAAAGTATGAGGAATTAGGCTGTCGAAAAAAAGTCATTATATGAACAGAATTTAAAAAGAATATTTTTTTATTTTATATATAATATTTTCCTAATAATTTATCGCTGCTTTTCCAATATATTTCTTCTTAGTCTTAAAGATCTATTAATATTTTCTCCCCGTGCCTTAATCGAAATGATGGACACCAAGTCCGAAGCATACGGGTGGTTTCTGTGCAAAAGCGATGCCAGCTGCGTGGAGGGATGGAGTGCGGTGCAACTGGGCGGTCTGCACAGTCGTAATCGAAAATTTTACACCTACTCTGCATTATAATTTATGCCCGAAGAGGGACAACTGACCAAAAAGTCCAACAAAGAGTGAGAGGCCGGGGGATGTGGCGAACGTGTCTGGCAAGAAAGTTTTTCCAGCACACAATAAGAAGGAAAAATACGACGAGCAGGCGAAGGAAAATGTTGAAAAACGAAAAATTATCCGAGTGAGAGATAAAGACAATAAGATGGAGGACAACGAAGGGCTCTCGTAATCCTCTCTCAACTGAAATAGATTCCACTAAACGTAATTTCTCAGGCTCTCCGAAGGGGATTCCCAAATCTGAGCCCAAAGGCGCCTTAATTTGGCCAACAATTTGCACTAAAGAGCTTACCTAACTGCAGTCCACAAAGGAAACATCGATGCCTATGCCGCCTTGACATTTGGCCCCAAAAAATTGCAGCAGGCTAGAGAGGCAGAAAGGGTCCTGCCTTCGTTGCATTGTCTGCAGGTCTACACAAAACGGGCGTTGATTTTAATGCATAATGCATACAGCTGGCTCCTGTCCCTGGCACACACACCCTGCGCACCCACAGACAACCCCGCCGAGTCCCTTGAAAGGACCTGCCTGCAGTTGTAATACTGCAAGCAACTGCACTCGGAACTCGAGTCGGACTCGAACTTCTGCAGTTCTCGGATTCGGGCCCTCAGTTAGCTGTTACCAATGCACTGAGAAGAATTTTAATAAATTTCTACAAAGCTTAGACATCTTAATTGAAGAGGTTTTATTAAAAAACCTTTTCTAGTCTTGTATTTTAATTTATAATAATTATAATTATTTATTTCTGATTCCTTTCTCATCCCTAAAACCCTTCCATATTTTTATTAAAACATTTTCCTGAGTGCCTGTTGTTTGTATCGACGCTGGCCAGCCGGCAGCAGTCAACGAACGCACTTTTCCGGCCACATGGCCACATGGCCAACGCCGTAATGAGCCGCAAGAGCAGAGGGGGCCAGTGGGTTTCAGGGAAGGGAAAGAATGCCAGGATTGTGCCTTGAAAGTTGGAGTGTGCAGGACATGCAATGCCAATGCCTGAGTCCGAGTCCGAGTCTGAGCCCGAGCAAAGCTTCGTGTTGTAGATTTTGGCCAGGAAGCGGGCTGTGAGAGGGCGTAATAATTAATTTCGTACGTTGCATGCAAATGTCTGGCCATCTTGCCACCACTCGGCGCCATAAGAAGCAAAAACAATGCATAATATCAGAAGCGACTACAAAAACACACACACAGCTCTCCTGCAAAATAATTTCGAGTATGCGTCAACAGCAAATGCCGAAGGCCTGCAGAGTGGCAGGAGGTGAGTGCGGTATCGTTGAGTATTGGTTGGAGTCCAAGGGAGAGCTGCTCGTTGCAAGCTGCTTGTGCTGCTCTTTGGCAACATGTTGTGAAAGCAAATTGTAGCGACAAAATGTGCAGCCAAATTAAGTACAATTTGCGCATATTAAAGTCTGGCCAAATTACACACGGAGGTAGCAGCAGCAGCAGCAGCTACAGCGGCCACTCCGCCAGCAACATGCAACAACGGGCACATTTTGTCGCTTCCTGCGATCGCCGCTCGCCACGAAATCTAATCAATAACTAGGCAAACTAGTAGAATTTCATGTAGCACACTAAATAGCACGATTAATTATCGCCGGCCTGGCAACTATAATTCAAATCAAGCTCACTTCATTTCCAAAGCACGCCAGCAACATGCCATCATCCGCCACATGGGACACATGAGACTACTACTACACCCGGGCCGTGCTCCCATCCTATATCGACTCGCAAACGCATTACAAACCGGTCTAATTATACTCATTTTCTTGCGGTGCCCCCTTGCAACATGTTGCTGCTGCCGCTGCTGCCAAGCTATAAATTGCAATTTCCATGCAACTTTCTAAGCGAACAAAAAATTTATCATTCAAAGTCGCCTCTGCCTCTGCGTCTGCCACTGCCTCTGGATCGGATCTAGCATCGTTCGTATCGAGTTTGGAGCATCATGTACCCACTCTACCATCCCATCTGGTCGTTTGGCGAGCGTTTTGTCTTCGACAGCAATTCGTTGGCAATATTCAAATTAATAAAATCATCAATAATTTTGCATGGCTTTGCTGGCATGTAGAACATGTTTCTGCTGCTGCGGCTGCTGCTGCTGCTGCTGCCCCGCTGCAGCTTGTTGTAATTAATAGTCAAACTAAATTGTAGCACACTTGCCATCATTTAGAGTTAGGAGCCAAATGTGGCACAAAGCAATTTTTGATTAGAAACCGGACAACGGACGTCGATTCCTCTCGTTGCATGCCGCTCCCCTCCTCAATGGACAACTTCATTTTTATGGCCAACTCCGGGGCTATTAAATTTTTCTTTTGATTTGTAATTAGCGCAAAATGCATATTAAATAGCCAACGACACAGCTATCGACTCTTGAGGAAGTGAATGGAGGTTGCCACTGCTCCTCCGCTGCTCTAGCCGTTTTCGGTTCTACCAACTTTTACCCTGGCCATAAAATAATCAATAATGCGCCGGCTTCATTGGCCAAAAGCAGCATTAAGTCATTGAGCTGAAATTATTTATGCAACATTTATTTACGCACACACACGTGTGCATAAAAAGTTTCGCAACTTGCCGTTGTTTTGTGTTCTTGAGAGGGTTCGTTGTTGCATTGTTTTTGGGGTTGTTGTTATTGAGGGTGTGCCACAGAACGTGCAATTTTCTTAAAAATTACACACGATTACACAAGGAAAACACCGACTGATATATAACGGAGAGGTTGAAAGGGTTGCCCCACAGATCGAGGAACTTTAAGTTGAGTTTGAGCTGAGTTTAAGAGTTTGTTTTAAATTTAGATTAAGATAGAACATTTTATATTCCGTTTTTATTATATCTTATTATATATATATATCTTATTATATTGTAGAAATATTCCCAAGTAAAATCAGCCTCCTTTACCTCTTCAATCTCAAGCATTTGGAACAATGGCACAATCCGGTCAGTGGTCCTTCCGTTTCATTCATTCCCCATACATTTACCACTCAAATCATTAAAAAAGTATATAATAATAATAATGAAATTTGCGTGATTCCAGCGGAGCACGCACTAGGCGATGCCAATAACAGCAGCAACAACAATCGCCGGAGGCGTACTCAATATAGCAGCCACATCACGGCACCAACAATAGGTAAACCTGTGCAGCCAAACGCCCCCGGAGAGAAGAACACAAAAAAAAGTATAAATAAAAACGGAAAAGGAAGTCAAAGTCATGCCCAGTCTAAAGCTGAAAAATCAACCCTCTCACGGGTCCTGCCCGCCAGCCCGTACTCCCTCAGACATTGTCCTTAATGCGCCGCGTAATGAGTTATTCGCTTTTTTTCCCCCGGTTTTTATTTCGCAAAGCTGACGCCCCTCGCCGATCGCCCACATTTGGCGATTTTAATTCATTTAGAGAAGGAAATAATAATGAGAAATAATGGGGGAACACACACAGGTTCTGATAAAGAACTGCAAATGCCCTACAACATTTTTTTTAAAAGGTCCTTTGGGCCTTTATAAGTTTCAGGATTTCTTACTATTTTTTAGGAATGTTTTACATTAAATATAATACTTCAGTCTTAATTCATAATATAAGAAATTGTAATTTAATAAAAGGGAAATAAATACTATAGAAACTTGGAGGTAAATATACCAAAAGGTTGTCTAAAATTCAAATAAATTTGTAACTAAGGTATGTTTTCCTTGTATAACCCTAAGAACAAAGATTAAGCCAAGAAAAAATACACCTATAATAATGAAAATTTATAAATACAAATGAAAATATAACATTTTCCTTTCCCCATTTCCAAGAAGATAATATTATTAACATACTTGGCTTAAGTTGAAGCATATCCCCATCAAAAAAAAAAAACCCGAGTAGGTCGAGAATTGCATGTCCTGTTCCGTGCAGCAGTCGTACAGTATAATCTAGGGCTTTCAGGACTCCGCAGGGGGAGCGCTACGGAAAGGGCAGCGGGAGTGCACCAAGAACCGCACACACGACATCTAGACATGAGAGCACAAAACATAATTTCGCTAAATTAGCGAAAAACAAAAGAAATGCCCGGGAGAAGCCCCTCCCCTGTTCGGTTCGGTTCATTTCGGTTCCCGGGAAAACTCCCCAATTGAGCACGCACCAAAATCATTTGCAGACTCGACTCGAGAGACGCTCGGGGAAGCGGCATAATCAACGTCTAAATATTTGGTAAAAAAAAGGAAGGAAAAATTGGATTGAAACCTGCATTTTGGTGCCGGGCAACGGCCAACTAATTATAAAATTTTGCAACCCCCGAACGGAGCTACGCGCAAACCCTTTTCGCAATCCCCGAATTGCATGTGTCCCGGGGTAAGTGATTGTGTACGTGCTCATTATGGAAATTTCTTTCTCTCCCATTTTTTATTTCTACTTCTCTTTTTTATTTTCATTTTTGCAGCTCTGTGGCAGTGCAAAAATTAATGCAAAGACTCCAGTCGGGGTGGTGTGGGCCGCTAATGACACGAAGCCGGAACCGGGGCGGGCGGCAACTTGCTCGGAGTTCGCTTGACAAAGGTTTATTGGGGCTTTGGCACATGCGATACGCGATTATAATTAGAATTTGGCCGCCGGGCAGGGGCACTGCACATGGTCAAAAGGATCTCCTCCCTACTCCTCGGGCGGCATGACATGACCACTCGACGGGGGTGGCTGGCTCTCCACTTATCTGGGGTTGCAAAGTGTTTTATTTCGGCCGAGGGCAAAAGTGTTATGGTAATCGAATTATGAATCGATTAACAGTCGCAGCAGGATTGGCCGGCTCTCCGCATTCAATTTAAAGAAACCTTACACAAAACTAGGTTTATAGACTCCGACCAAGCTAATTGCGCAAGCTGAGATTACACTCAAGGAAATTTACATCTTACATACTTAGATATTACAAGGAGAGATGCCTATCTAAAAAATCGATAAATAATATCAAAATACTTTTTAGGACTGAAAACTCTGAAATATGTATTATTATTATTGTCTATTTGTGTATTTGATCATAAATTTTAGTGTAAGTTTATATTTAATCATGAGCAGCACTTAGACCTTCACAAAAACTAATCGATTAATAGCGTTACCGCTGATCGATATAGACAATAATCTCTAATTGTAATCCACTTTATTAGCAAGGTATTTACGACTATAAGAAAATAAAATAAGAATAAAAAATAAACTTAATCACATATTTTGCACTGTGCTTTTAGCTTTTAGACTACACTTAAAACCCAACGACTACTGGACATTTCAGCGATTATTATCGATAACACTCAAAACTACATAAAAGCAGCACAGAAAATAAGATTGCGATATAAGAGAGTGGTATAAAAATCCAAGTGACTAACTTCAACATATAATCTAGGCCTGATTTGCATAGTCATAAAAACTGCTTGCTCTCTCTCTCTCTATATATATAATGAGCTACAAAGTATGGCAGAAAAATGGCACCCAATGGCCGGCCGTCGCCTTGCTAACTTGCATTCAAATTGAGTCTTTAAAGTGCTTAATTAACTCTCGATTAAGTAGGGCCTGGGGGCACATGAGGGGGCTGCAGAGCGGAAATCAAATCAAATATTGCACTTTGCATGTGCCCTTTGGCGGGTGTAATTAGACGGAAGGCGACGGCGACTGCAACTGCAATGGCAATGGCAACATTGTGTGTGACTGTACCCCGGCGTTATTTATTATTTATTTATTATAATTATTTATTTGCTTGACGCGAGCGCTTATTAAAAGCTACTTACAGCCCCAGCCAGCGAACAATGGGCCGGGCCATTAGGAGCCACAGATCCCCAGTCCCAGGGCGAGTCCCAGTTCCAGTCCCAGTCATAGTCCCGGTTCCCCCGCAGATATAACCTCGTCATAATTACTGCAAGATTGCCGCGAAAACATTCCACTTGATATGCACTCGGCGTAGCTGCACGCACCGCTCGCTAGATGGCGCTTGTATGGTATGGCATGTCATTTGTTTATGACAGCTAACCTGGCATAATCAACGGTGGTTATAAATTTGCCGGAATATAAGCTGATTATAAGCTGATTGTGGGGGGTTTTCTTGTTTTCTTTTTATTTTTATTTTTTTAATTAACCTGAGTCCGTCCGGTGGAGAGTCATTTGAGCCGGCGGGAAGCCAATGACTGGATAATGGTCGCGGTCAACTTGTCTAAGGACCGTACTTGGCCCCGAATCATCGTTAGTTTTATTCCACAACAAATTCTGCTTATAGACAAGTAGTGTGTATATATTTTTTAAATAAATACATACTTGTGTGTGGGGAAAATTCAGCTCCATGGCCGTTTGGAAGTGAAATTTTTGATTTCAATTGAAATAAATTTCCATTAATATTTGTTAATTGTTAGTTAAGTGAAAGAGGCGGGGAGCGAGAGCCAGAGAGAGAAGAAAGCAACAATCGTTATATTTGCTAATTGAGATTTGACCTGATGATATGGCGAAATGAGCACAACAATAATAACTAACGATGAGCGAAATTGACGTCAACGAAAAGTTGTTGCTAGAAAGAAATTCTGTGAAAGTATGTTAATTAATGGAAGAGGCAGAAAGGCACTTAAGTCAGAGCAAGTGAAAAGCATGAAGAAGACACCGAGCACAACTGTACTTTTTCGAGATTTAAGTGGGAAAAGGGTATACTAAACTTTATACTTAAACTTTTAAAAGACAACTTTATCTTAACACCATGAAAGACCCTTAAAAGATTTCTTCAAACTCTTAATGGAAAAGCAGATAGGCACTAAGGTCAGAGCAAGTAAAATGCATGAAGAAGACAACGAGGACACCTGTACTTTTGAGGGATTAATGTTTTCAAAATGGGAAGCGCAGCTTTGAAGTTTGTAGCCTTTTTTATAAATATTTTCCTTGACTATCCTTGACACTTTATGTTTTAAATCAGCAAATATTCAGCAAAAAGAGCCGAAATATAAAATTGGAACTCAACGAAGCCATCATAGCAATGTGCTCCCCTTAGGAGCCTCTTAAAAAGGCAACCTTCGATTGGAGCACGTTAATCCAGGTAAACGGCAACCCATCAGGTGATTGTCTCGGCACACGCAGACACCTTTCTATTATGCAAAGCTGGCCCATAACTAGATGCCCACAAATCTGCGTAGATATTAGGCCTCAGGCGGCATTCAGCATAAACCCACGGCGAACAACGCCCAGCACTTGACTCCGACTCCGACTCAGACTCCAGACGCAGGCTCAAATATACGACAAAAATACGGGCACGATCAGGACGGAAAGTGGCCATAGTGTGCAGTACCGAGTGACTTAGCCTTAGCCTCCCGTCACACTCGCCTATAATTTGTGCCCAGAGTGGCAACAAAAATCAAATGGCACGCATGAAATTAAAGTTTAAGCGCGCAAAAATTTATATGTACGACGCCGTGTGCCAATTAATGTAAATTACGCGACGGCGACGACGGCAACACGACACCGACAACAGCAATGCAGAAATTGCAACTGCAACTGCAGCACCAGCCGCAACAGCAACTGCCACGGCGATATGGCAACGCTGTCGGGCATCAAATGAGGCCCCCAAGGGGCGCGCGCACCACGCAACGTTTTTTGAAAGTGCGCACACAATAACGCCTGCAAGAAATTAGCGGCTGAAAACACACATTGTAAAATATTATTAAACGCGTCAATTTGTTGCCGTCAGGCGGCCACAATCTCGGAGGCTCATTAAGTGCGTGACGGCCTCAGCTGATAAATAATGCATAAATGCATGAGAGGCCTGGCCTTAGTCGTGCTTGGGCGCAACTGTACTTGGACTCGGAAGGAGACATTCCTTGGGGATCTAGGTGATTCCCCATTAGGAAAGCTGAAAATTGGAGCAAAATAGAGATTTTTCTAGCTCTTATTGTCAAATTAAACCTAGTATAAGCAAGAAATGTTGAAAGTTATTAATAAAATACCAAATAAGAGTTAAACAATATTTAAACAAATTTTTAATTTAAATTGGACTTCTAAAAGCATTTAAAACTGGAGCACAACTGTACCCGTTTTTGATAATTACATTCGATACACACTCGATTATCTAATGTCGGTTGGCACAGCTTATTAAAAGGTTAAATATCTTTGCATTGAACTCGTTATCGCAATTGCCGACGATAGCGTAATATATCGCCAAAGAGCAGTCAACCAAAGTATATTTATTTAAATGAGTCTAAATTACGGCTCATTGAAAACAAATTGCTGAGAGGCATTCTATGATTGGAAATCAATATGGAAACACAAACGGAACCAATACGTAAATTAATAAAGTCCAGAAATCAGTGAAAAACCGCCAGTAAATGTTCAATTTATGTGACAATAATTGAAGGGGGGTACGACGAGTCGCCTAAGAGGAGAGTACGGGGGCAAATGACGACAATGAGGCAAGGGAAGAAAAGGAAAAGAATAACCAATCAGGGCCATATTAATCAATCTTTAATGAAAGTAATTTAAATGTGTTAATTCTTATACAACGCTCGGCTATTGTTTTGTGTGCCTG
Source organism: Drosophila seguyi (assembly GCA_008042675.1). Lineage (NCBI taxonomy): Eukaryota > Metazoa > Arthropoda > Insecta > Diptera > Drosophilidae > Drosophila > Drosophila seguyi. The sequence continues at coordinate 12,495 of VNJU01009562.1, read as the reverse complement.
TGGTGGTGATTTCTTGGAAAATGGCGGAACTAAATGCAGAGTGTCCCCTCTCTCTAGCTCGGTATATTTCAATTAAATGAGGCGTCATAAGTGACGCAATCAAGTCTTACTTACTTCGGTCTCCAATTATGCCCCCGACTTGGCCATAATGCCAATTAATCAACTACGACAACACAATACATATTTATTAATAATCAGTAAAAATAATTTAGCCAATTAACAGCAACAACATTCCCCGGCAGCGTGGTCTCGGAAAATCACGAGAACTCAATATGTGAATAAAAAACCAACTCCACTCTCGGCTGCACAAGTATTTTTCTATTACTGCTCCAAGTGGCGGCATTACAGAAAGACATTTTTGAGTTTGACAGATATAATTATTGTGAATAAAATACGAACGAATACGAATCAGGCCAAGGGGGTAATTAACCCAAGTGGCAGGGAAATGGGAAATATGAGGGCTAAGCAAGTGATTTTATTTGTTAGTTAAATTTATGGGCTCTTTGATTAATCCCTGCCAAGAGAAAATTCGATAGGAAAATGCTTACCATGAGCTTTGCCAAATGAAAAGTTGGAAAGTCGTTTAGGGTAATAAATTGTCATGGATAAGAGCGTGTAGGGTTTATTACTTTGTAATTATAATGCTACAAAATATAAAAAAGAAATATATTGTAAACTACGGTTAAAAATGAGTTTATAATTATTTTAAGCATTAATTTTAGGCAAATAAATGCCACATTTTGGAAAGTAAATGCCACATTTAACTGATGCCTCAATCGAAGTCCATAATTCTTTGGCCTTATCTCTGCGGACAATCCGGAAAATTCCCAACTGACACCAAACTATCCGTCTCGTTCTGTCCCTATTGCTCTGCTTTTGTCAGTCAATGGAAAATTGATCAGAAATTATTGCCAATTGAGCGCCAAAATCGCTCACACATGCACTATGCATGTGTATACACTGAAATTTGCGCTCATTTAGGCTCATAAATTGCCGCCAAGAGACATGGATATACGAGTGGAGGCCCCAATAGAGAAAGACAGACAGAGAGAGGCAAATAACAACAACAGCAACAGCAACAAAAAATGGCATTTGGCATTCCTTTGCCAATAGAAATCAGTTTTGTTTGACGCTTTTTACATGCCAAAGTTGCCATAGCCCCGCCGCTGTTATTGTTGGATTTCTTGCTGTTACCATTTATTAATTATAGCAGCACCAGTCCCGGCTTTAGCCTCAGCTCCAGTTTGCAGTTTGCTTTATGGCCTGGGTCGTGCATTTGAAATTATGCTAAATTATATATGCAAGTGTTGATGCCGGTAATGAAAAGTCGGTCGGAGGAACGCTTCGGATTGGCTGCAATCGCAATGCAATTACACATACGCAGCGTTGGCCAGATCTATAATTGCCAGCAATAAAGCCGACGCTCATTTAGATAACTTATTCCTGTACCGAAGCCCCTCAATCTCACTCTTTTTTATGGAGAATGCTAGACACTGAGACAATATGGGTTCAAGATCTATATTTGTTGTATTTTAAGAGGGTTTTCAGGTGCTTAAGAAAATGTCTGGAAAATCTTTCATACAATTATTAAATAGAATTTTATGTTAGTTGGCATTTTATCTTAGTAGCAAGCACCTATCGTTATCAGCATTTTTTCCACGTGAATACGGGCTATCGAGTGAGTCAGCCAAACAAACAGGTAAATAAACACTTGCACACACACCTGCGGAGAGAGAGAAAACCGAGTCGGCGGAATAACAGAAGCCCAGCAGACAAAGGCCGATGCCGCGCATAAGTGCCACCAGTGTACAGAGTGTATATACATATGGATACATCTCCCGACCGACTCAATGTGCGAAAAAAAAAGTGGCAACAGACGCTGCGACACTGCTGCCAACTGCCAACTTATGAAGTTGTAAGAGCCCCTGCTTAGCGTCTTGGCCATGGCAGCGAAAAAACAGCAAACAGCCACGGCAGACAACAACAGGCCAGAGAACTTGGCCCAAACGCGCAACAGGCGGCGTAAGGCAGTCCACAGCCGGCGCCTCCACTTTGGCTAACAGCAGCAGGCGCTCAGCAATCGCAGCCAGTCGCCCATCGACATCGCATCGCATCGTCATCGCCATCGCCATTTGGCCAGAAGCGGAGCAGAGCGTGCGCATCGGAAAAAAGCTCAAGCAAGCGAGAAAAGCCCCCAGAGTAACAACCCCCCGCCGCCGCCGTCGCCCCTTTCCGGAGCGAAAGGTGAGCGTTGGGGGAAAAGCGGTGGTCGGCTGAAGTCAAACAGATTTGAGCGAGTGATTGCACAGGGGAATGGAGTGAACGACCAAGTGTCGTAAATGAGATGAGGTATAAATCCCATTCGATGAGGGAAAACTCAATGGAAATGGGAGGGAAATGTGGGAGATATTCATGTTTTAAATGTATTGAATTTAATTTAAAATTTGCGTAAATATCAAAGCTAATATAACCTAAAAAGCCATGTAACACATAAGTTACCTTATGTTTTTTGGCTCTAATCCTTTTATTTAATTTATTTTATATTAAAAATGATAGTTATATTAATCAGAAATAAATATATTTCACTAAGTTTATGTCTCAAATTTAAAGAAAAATTCACTTCTGGGCCAAGTAAATTGTGGAAGATCAAGTTTCGTAAATGAGACATGGAATTTGTTCCACCTGTAAAAACTTAATGAAAGTTGGTATACATATGTTTTTATATCCCTATCTAATCTAAGCATATTAATAAATTTAATTTATATCAAAATTATACTTTAAAAAAACCCAAATAAATATATTATTTATAATTATTTAGCTCAAAGTCAAAGAAAAATGATCCCTTTACCCAAGTTTCCGCCAAGTTCCTATCAACTTGTACTGGCAACTTCCAAGCACCAACTTGACCCCCTGAGAGCCCATTAAGGGCACTTAACAAACACCCAAGATTCTCCCGTAAAAATGTATATACAACCACCCACACTGGCTCTCTCTGTCTCCATCTCCTCATTATTTAAAAGGAAAAACCTCTATTAGAAACACCCACTAAAGGAAAAATTACAGACACTTGGCAGACACACAGCCACAGTCGAAGGGAAAGACCAGAAAGACGTACGAAAAAAAGGCTACCTTTTTCAACTTTTGGCAAATCTTTTTGGAAAATAAAGCACGACTGAGTTGAAGAAATCAGCGCCCCCCTCGTGCTGATGTTTTAACATATAATTTTGGCACACGACCTGGCTGGAAAAAACAGGAAAATAAAAAGAGAAACAAACTGTGTGGCACACTTATACAAAGGGGAAAAGCGGCAAATGCGGGAAATGGGAATGAGATGGAGACGGAGCTGGAGTTGGAGGGTTCAACAGGTTGCTTCTGTCGTCATCCTCAGAAAACTTCCTTTTTCTATGTGCCACTGTGTGTGAGTCTGTGTGTGTGTGTGTGTGTGTGTGACTTGGCCCTTTTTGTGAATGAGCTCATAAAACGTTTTTCTTTTCACAGAGCCCGGGTGTTGATGTCCTCGTTGTCGGTTGTCGCTTGTAGGTTGTAGCTTGTCGTCTGTCTGGTGTCCCGGGTCCCCGGACTGGCGTGCGCCCCAAGTTGCTCTTTAGTTTTCAATTTTTTGCCTTTCAGCCCCAATTCCAGTATCTGCTTTTGGCCTTTGTGCGCTGCTCTTGGCCCGAACCGGCGAGCTGCCTTTGATAGTCTCGGTTTGGGCCAGTCCCGCTGCTCGTTTTGATTAAGTGCGAAACAATTAAGGCTGTTGGCTGTTGGCTGCTGTTTACGTAGTTAATCGGGTCTGAGGTCAAATGGGGGGGTGGCATTAAGGGGGCAGGGGGGCAGAGTGGGAGGCGTGACCCCAAAACAGCTGTTCCGGTTAACCGAGGAAACTGTTGGCGGCCAGGGGAAGTCTGAGTAAGCGATGAGAAGGATAAGTTACTGGTCGACATAAGCTTAGATCAGGTTGTATTTTTACATAAATTTACAGAGAAATAAATACTAATCGTTCAAGTAAATAAAATCTTAATTATAACGTAAAACTCAGCTAACTAAAGTGAACAATTTCTGTAGCAATAAAAGTAGAAAAGGCTTAGAAACACCTTCCGAAACTAACACATATTTGTTTACCGAAAACTAATTTGAAAATCAAGTTTATATCCAATTCTTAGCTAAGTTTTAACGAACTTTTTATAATATCAAAAAATATATTCATATTTTGCTCAACTCCCCAACCAATCACCTTATTATCACTGCACCAGGTGTTGAATAGGAAAATCTTTGCTTGCAAACAAGCCGAGTTGCCAGAGGGCCTTATCACACTCCTGCCCGGAACACCTACACAGCAGAACATGATTCCCTGGCATCTCCCCGCAACTCCGCAACTGCTTAGCCACTTTAGCCATAAAAATATAACACCTGCTTATCTCGAATGCCAACCAGGGCGGGCTCAGAGACGACCTCCTGGAAGCCCGGAAGCCGCCCGAAAAAGGAAAGCCGCAAGCCCAAAGGCAACCGAAAAACATTTCTCGCAAAGAGAGGGACAGGCCAAAACATTGAGATGGCCAAGGGGTTGGCAAGAAGCTATGCCCAGAGAGTGGGCACTGACCTAACACCCCCGTAAAATGCTTGAGCCAACAAATACCGTAAAAACACTTATGCGGAATTCCTCAACGCCTGGTAAACCAGGGCAGGGGCGTAAAATCCACCCGGGGAGCACAAAAAATAGAAACCCCCGGCAAACCCAAACTCAAGCCCAAGCTCGGCACACAAAAAACGAGTGGATAAAACCAAACAAAACGAAAACCAGAGCAAAGTTTCGAAAGTCGCAGCCAAGTGCCGACGGCAAATGTAGACGTGCATCCCGCACCACCCGGCCCAGGGAAAATCTTGGGCAACATTTAACGGATTTCGTAGGAGAGGCGTTAGTCGTTTTACATGCATTATCCTGGCCCCAAAAAAACACACAACCAAAAAAAGTGTTGACATTAAAATAATAATTTTAATTGCCTCAAATAGCACCGGAGTCCTGTGTGACCCTTGGCCAGTGAGTGGGGTCTATTTAAACACAAAGGGTAATTAACATTTTTCTTTTCGACCCAAAGGATAAGCAGCTTGTTTAGACCCGGCCAAAGTCAAATGAGCAAATGTGGGAGAGGAAAAAAAATAGGAAAATGAAAACAGAAACGAAAAAGGACCCGTAACACACACACACACACACACACATTACGTGGGTTCTTGTGGGAGTCCCCTGCTTTTTTTTTGCGGTTTTCGCATTTGGTTTAACTTGGCTGGTAAGTACTATACCCGCAGGTTCTTGGCTGGGATCTGGATCCCGTGTCCTGGACCCAGTCAACCGACCGCCTTTCAACACCTTCAACAAAGCGTGAATTAAGTGCTCGAGATTTTCTACACTTAATACAACAAATTTACAGCGGCTCCGTGCAACATGTGGCATGTGGCCCCCCGTACCCGTCCCCGCTCCGCCGCAAGTTAATTGCGCAATTAGCTGGTTTTGTGGAACATCTGTGCAACTGTGTCGCGTCTCATTAAGCCCGATCTGACTGCTCAAATACTATGCTGATGGACAGCCGGAGAGAGACTTTTAATTGCATTTAATTAACAATAATTTAACGAAAAACAGTAAAACGAGAAATAAAATTAGTGGAAATTAAGCCTGAAATGCCTGAGCTCGGTGTGTGTCTGATCTGTTGGAAAAAAAGAAGCCGAGGATCTTGGGAATTTCACTGATGAAATGGGTTGATCATCCACTTATATCACTTGGAAAGGAATTCAGCTTTACAATTAACGATAAACATGAGCCTCAGAACGATCATTGATCTCTAAGGAAACCCCTTACATGTAAATTCCCACCTTTTTCCTAATAAATAAATTAATTATGCTGCTCCTCCTTGCATTTGTCTGCCGGCATAATTACCTAAGCACGTCAGACTTACATTACTTCCTATCTGGTATCAACCATCTTTGACAATCCATCCATCAAGCATGATTGGACCCCGAGAACAACCCCGAATTGTGTCCCCTCCTCACCGAGTTCGATACACGCAACGTGGCCGCGGTAAAGTATTGTTTTTAATTGCTAATTGAGCAAAATACTTGGTGGAATGAAATTAATTATAGTTTCATGTTTTTGGGCCACAAAAAAAAAAACATAACGAAACAAAACAGAACAAATATTCGACTTATTTCACTTGGCTTCTCATTGTTCACGCAAAAGCATAAATTGTTTAATTACTAATTAAGAATAGGAAACGGCCAGCGACAAAAGCGATAAATGTAATGAATTTGGAGGCGAATCGAAGGCAGTTGGCATTATTTCAGCTATAGCGTGTGACAATTCGCATTAATTACAAGAAATGCTCCAAAAAATAAGCCATTAAAGAGGGGCCCCTCGTGTGGGCACAGAGCCAGGGGTAGGGAATCCGGAATGGCGAAATGAAAGTGCGCCGGAGATCCCCAACTTGCCGCATTTGGCGTGTTTTAGGCTGCTGCTGCTGCTGCTTGGACACTTGTGACATTTTCTTAATTGAAATGATGCGCGTTCGTTGATAAAATTTCGTTGTATATGTTTATTCCTCTCCACTCGGACACTCTCCTTGCACGTTTCGCTGATGATTATTATTACTCTTCATTATTGTTCATTATTAAATGAGCGTGTGCATCCCCCGCGCCGCTCGATGTGCGTGTTTTCGCTTTTTGTGTAGGCTTTGTGGCATGTGCGGCATGCAACATCTTATTTTGGTGGCTCGCTCGGCGAAAAAGTGAGCCAATCCCCACAAGATCGCCTCCAAATGGAAACGCTCACAAAAATACAAAATTGTCTACTTTACCAAAGATAATTGGCGCTTATTCAAGTGCATAAACAATTGCGGATGTTACCTTTTTATTCGAAAAACTCTCTAGAAATAATATTTACTGTGACCATAATGTATTTTCTTATTAAGTAAGTTGAAGTGTCATTAAAGTCTCCAACTATTTGTTAAGGTTACCTAACTTTATGAGAATTGACATATGGCATGGTATGGTATGGTATATCATTTTGATCTTTATTAATAAGACTACAAAAAGGAATAATTCTTCTGGAAGAAAACCAAACAAAGCTCTAAGGCTTGCAAAATAAAAAACTTTCATTCTCTTCCCGAACTTTCATTTTAAAAAACTGCTGAACAATATAGAAATATTTATTTAAACAATTGATAAGGTTTTTTATTATAAAAGTCTCAAAAGATTATGGTTTAAAGTTCTTCCCAATATAGAAAAATATGTACCTTATTTAATTTATTAAATATCAAAGCAAAAAGTACTTTTCTCCTTCAATATTCCCTGAATACCAATTAAGATAATTCTTAAATTATTAAATTAGTTTAATTTTAACTAAAACCTAAAAAATATGAAATCATTTGACAAGAGACTTTGTAAATTCACTAAATACATATTTCTCTTTGATTTGCCTCCTTACCTCGATACTATTGCATTTTCCAAAGCATTTTCTCATTCAAAAAAACACAGATTCGTACATACTTCCTGCAGTTTTCCCATTTTCGCCGCCCTGCCGTTTTAGGGCTATAAAATTGCATTTTATGTTGGCACAAGCTTGCAAATTGGCCACACATCAAACACAGAAGGCGAAATCCTTTCAAGATTCGAGTGCCGCCCGCCTCCTGAGCTCGCCTCATTTGCCTGCACTTCAATGCCTTTACGGTGAATATAATTATTACTTTAATTATGCTAATTAAACAGGCCGCCCACGGGGGCTTCTGAGCGGGGGCGTGGCCAGGCAGGCAGCTGGCCAAAATACACGGCACATAATTAAGCGTTTTGCTTTGCCGGATTTTCCTTCTTTCATTTTTACGATTTGCCTACGTAAAGTGACAACGTGACGCGATCGTTGGGGAATATCTGTTTGGTTTTTCTTTCGGGCGGACGAAGGGGTCTGCGGGGCGAAAATGCAATTCTCCGCTGGCTTTTGGTTATTTTTAATAAGTGTGTGTGTGTGTGTTTGGTGTGTGTTGCCTCCTTGTTGCCTTTCCGCTTCTTGTGCCGCTGCATTTTTATGCGTTCGTCATCCGTTTGTCATAAAAAAAGAAATAGCAATTGCAACTACTACTACAGCAACAACATTTAATTTATAATTTAATATCTAATCAGTTTTTTTCCTGTTTGCCGACGTTGAATTTCTTTTTCACAGCTATTTGTGCATTAAAAGTTGTCGCAATGCCTTTGAGCAGAGACACGCGCATTTAATGGATTTCTCTGATTTGCTGAAGATGCCACTCAAAATAATAAAAATCCTGCAGTCGACTTAATGAGGTAAATAAATAAATTCCAGCGACACAGAAAATGTAAATTTGAAAAGCAGAAAAGTTAGAAAAATATTGGCGCTATAGAGCATAATATAAAATAAATCATTAGCTAAATTCTTTCTTAATTCATATTAAAAAAATTATTGAATAAATGCCGTCGGCATTATAATGTAAGCACTACCTTTAACATTTACAAACAGCATTTAAGGTAATTAAATTTAACGAAAACTTGATTCAGTATTATTATTAGCAACATTTAGATATATTTGCAATTTAAATTGGCCAGTTTTAGTTGGAATATAAAAAGAGTTGTCACTTAAAAATTAATGCAGTAATAAAAGCAGCATGCTAAAATTAATGGTAAGGTAATAAATTTAATAGATATTAGGATACAAATTACCTTGGTGTTAAATTGAATTTATATTAGATGTTATTCAGATCAATTGAGATCGGTTTGCTATTAAAAACTGAAGATATTAGTTAGTTACAGCCTTACAAAATCCATTTCTTGGCTTTCGAGTAGAGGCAGAATATCAAAATTATAAAAATTTTTCTACATATTCTAAGATCTTAAAAAACATCACATCATTAGATACAAAGATCCCAAGATACCACTAAGATCTTACTGCTCTAGCTGTCGATTCTCAGACCCCATCAAGTCAAATGCAACAGATTTAGCTCGGATATGCACCCGCTGAATGTCATTCCAGAGTTTGGACACCAGATTTATGTTTGTGTGGCTTAGAGCCCGGTTAATTCTCGCTAAATAATTGCCGCGATAACGAGGCGTGGAGAACGAGTCGAGTTTAGTTGGGAGCAGGCGAAATAGCGAACTGTGCCTCTGCCTGGCAACGACAATGGGGAGCTAACACAAAGAGACTAAATTCTGTATTAATTTGCAATTAATGCAGCTAATTATATTTAATTAAATGAGCGGGCCAAGCTAACAATGCACCGCCTGGATGCAGTGGTGGTGGGATCGGAGGGCCCACGAGGGTCGAGGGACGAGGGATTCCAAGTGGAACTTGGGCACTGGGAAAAGTGTATACATATATATCGCACAGGTTGGTCCGGCTTTGGAATGAAACTGATTATTACAATTGTTGTTACGCCTGCCGCGCTGCCGCTGCCACTGCTGTTGTTAGTGCGAATTGTGCGCTGCTGTTTATTGTATCTCATAGATACGATTTAATTTTTTTTTTTGCAAAATGACACTGAGCCACCGCGAGGCAATTGTAATACGTTTTACTCGGTTTTCGTGGGGTGGCATCATTCGCAAGGCTTAGCGCACATTAAACTATTTATATTTATGTGTAGAGTTTCATTCTGATTTCGTTTTGGAGATCGTTTGATGAGCCTCATTGTTGCAAATTGCCACTGTCCACTGCCGCCGTGCCGCGAGGTATTATTAGTTTGTTTATGGCTATTTATTATATTTGGTTTTATTATTAGAACGTCGCAACTATTTTTGAGTAGCTCGCGCAGCTCGCAGCCCCATGCTCATTGCGATTCCCATACTGGCCGGGCCGTAATGGTGATGTTGATAAAATTAACGTTAATTAAAGTTATTAACCGCCTGCAGCGAAATCGCATCAATTTATTGGTTTTTTGCATATTACCGTGTCAAGGTTGGGATTTACATAAAAACTGCATTTGGATGTTTCGCACAAAATTGCCAGTGAAGTGCGTGCGAAGCTCAAAAGGTTTGATTTTTCTGATTCGCTGACAGAACGTCGTGAGTCGGTTGGTATTTAAAAACTCATTATAAAATTCAATGGTTTTTGATAAGAATTGAAGAGTTTTGCACTTGACATATATCTATATAAGAATTAGTTAACAATTATACTTTTATTTATAAGCACAAGTTTTCAAAGTATTAATGATCACAAATTTGCAGGTAATAAGGATCAATTTCTTATACGCATGTAAATCTACAAATGTCTATAATTTATACTAATTTTATTAGTTGCAATTGAGAAAAGTGATTGTTGTTTAACAATAATCAATCTAAATGTATGAATATTAATATCTTAAGATTCAGAAAATATTAACAAGATTAATGATATCGCTAATAAAACATATTTTTCCAAGAATTATAAATAATTTCTGTTCAATTTTAAATGGTTCACAGTGTTTTGAATTTAGTTCAAGCTGTGGAGTCAATTGGTAAATATCGAACTAGTTGTAATACAAATTAGAATGGTTTATATAAAAATAAGCTTGACTTTATTCATGATAAGTACTACTAATTGACATATTATTACCGGTGTTCACTAATGAAACAAGCTTATATTTTTAAAGGCAATCCGAATTTTAAAAAGTAAATTTATAACAATTTTATTAATAACCTGTAATACTATATGTATATATACTCGTAGTTATTTACCGTTTTTCAGTAGAATTTCAGAAGCTTCCAATAATTACAAAGTGTTTCTCCTTTAACTGTTTAATTAATTAAGATGAATCCTAGTTTTTAGACACTTTCTTATCATTTATTTTGTTTCTATTCTTCCTTTTGTGTTTTATACTTGTAGTATTACTTCTTATCACAAACTAGCACTTTAGTCAAAGTATTTCTAGGATATTCGGAAGTGTTTTAGCGATTCTCCAACACCCGCGCACTCAAAATTTCGCGGGAAATTTCAATTTCAAAAACTGACACTTTAATTCTTCGAAAATGTTTGTCGCTTGCTGTTTGCTTGCACTGTGTTTGTGTTTGTTTGTTTGTTTCTCGCTGCACGCGCCGCTTGAGATGCCGATTCCGATTGCGATTCTCAGTGTGAGATATAGTAGTTCTTGATTCAGCTATATTCGGTTGGGAATTCCGGCCGCAGTTCGTACGTTCAGGCGCAGCGTCGAAACCTGAATGAACGTGGTGGCGCACGAGCGGCGCTTGGGACAGCATAAGTAGCAACAACACACACAGGCGGCAGCCGCCGAAGCGGGCACGAGCGTCAAAAACGAAGGCAATGCCGCCCGAAGCCCCGGCTAAAGCTTAGCAGGAGCAAGCGAGAGAGACCGAGAGCCAGAGGCCCCCCATTTTCCACACCCCTGCACGGCGGCAGCGACTGCGCGCCGACTGCGCAGGAGCAGCAAGTATATGCAATTTGCTTGGCGCTGTTAAAATAAAAATAATGACGTCATTAAGCTCACAAATGAGCGGCGCTGCTGCTGCAGTCGACGCCGGCGTCGGCGTTGACTGCGGCAGAGCTTATAACTGTTGTTCTGAGGCAGGAGAAGTTGCACACTTGACGAAAGGCGAGCACTTAACGACACACACAGCCAGAGACAGAGAAAGAGAGAGATGCAGCGAGAGAGCGAGACCGAGTGCACTAGCCGGGGGTGTGAGTGCATATTGTGAGCGCAAATTTGAGCATTTATTACAGATGCATTTGTTGTTGTTGCTGGTAAGGGGGCAGTGCAAAGAGAATTTGCTGATGGCTGAATTTTTGGAATACATTTTTGGGGATAATGTATATAATGTATGTGCGCACATATCACTAGTTTTGGTGTTTGTAGCATTACAGGGTATTATAATTTGAGTCAGAAGTTGACCACGCAGTGAGTGAGTCTTTTCCAAACGCGAACAACAGGCCAAAACTCCAGTAAGAAAAAGATATTGGCTTAGTTTCGATTGATTTCAAATTTTATTCCATGGTCCAATAATACACTGCAGGGGTATACAAACTTCTGCATTCCTAATATACACATATGGACAAAATAATAGGTGTGCGTTTTTCTTGTTTTTTAACGTTTAATTTCTAATTCATTTCATTATAATTCTTAACAAAACAAGTTTTTTTCATAACTCATAATATTTGTCTACATTTAAAAACTAAAAACAGCTTCATAAACTCTCTAATAAATAAAAAAAAACCATTTTATAGTTAAATTGACAAATTTTGGCTGGACAAAATAATAGGTGTAGGACTATTAATTTTCAAATTATATCGTTTTTTCAAAAAATTAGGTCCTGTTTCAGTTTTAAATTTTAAAATGGCAGTCAATAGCCGGTATATCCGCCATTATTTTTCAGGACTTCCTCCATTCGTCTTGGCATGGACAATATTAACTTGCGACAAGTTTCAACTGGGATGTTGTACCAAGTTTTTTTGGCAAAATATCCCAAAGTTGAGCAATATTTTGGCAAAAAGTCCTTCCAACTTCTCTTTTAAGT